>CM054825.1:22696333-22894684 GCA_028984105.1 Lavandula angustifolia
GCCGACTTCACATGCCCAAGGATACCGAGCGGTAGATCGGAAGTTTCACAGGTGTATCCGTCTCCGGGTACTCCCTCACGTTCCTGTGGCTCAATCACGCGGGTCCCGATTCTCTTTTGCATTAAAGTATACCTGCCTTCAAAGGTGATCCGTCATCTCCATGTATATCTTGTATCATGATGGACAGTTTTTCACCCATGGGGCTGCTAGCCTTGCTCTTTATCACACAAAGTGCACGTTGCCTTATCAAATTCTGCAAATAACCATGAACTTCGAAGAAAGAACTCCGTCCGCCTGATTTTCGCTTTGTCATATATCGCCATCAGCGAGACGGATCTTCGTCTCGACATCGGATCGAACGAATCCCGCTTGGTTGGCCAAGAGTCGCGTGACTATATAAGCTAGTACACGGAACTGGGCAAAGATACCGTTCTTTGGGAAGGCCGCTCCGAACGTGGTAGGCTTTCCGTGTAATATAGATAGATAGTCGTCTATCTCGTCATCGTTGTAGCCAAATGGCTAACTCCTTCAGCGCGTGCAAAGCGTGCTTTCTCCTCGGGCTTTAATTGAGATCCGTCAGCTTGCATAGAGGCATCGGGCCAGAGTGGACGGCAAACGCCCAATGATGTCTCCGCATATCGAATCGTAGTCAGGTATATCTAAGACACTCCGCCGAGGAAGGAAGAAGGTAGGCTTCCTTGAGAGGAACCGCTCTAACCCGTACGCTCTCGTATACGAGAAAATCTCGTTCATGAAGTCAAGGTCGCAGCGTCAAACTCCATGTGATTGGTTCAGCACGCACACGGTCTTTGTCCTAAGATTTCACGCAAGTTCCTCGGGAGACGAGAGAAAGATTTGCCATTTTATCCTGTCTTCAAGAAAAGATTATCATTATCGTTTGTTCATAAAACAGCTTAGTATGGCAATATCTTGAAAGGAGATAATGAAGTATAGTAACCGTATTGCAATAAGCATACGGATAAAATTCGCGAGAATAGAGAAGATAAGAAGCAAGTAAAGTGATTGCTGAGAGATCTCAAAATTTACTGAGCAACGAATTTGAAGATATACTTAATGGGGAGTTTCTAAGATATGATCGAAAATATATATCTAACGTGGAAGGTGAACGGTTTTGATCAAAATGGCCAAATTTAAATCTGCTTTATGATACGGCCGGTTAAGATTGGATATTATAAAAAATGTAATGATCCACAGGTGGCTTCGCCAAGTCAAAGAGCGCTTATAGTAATTTGCCTAAGTAGTAACTATGAGAGGACATAAATTAAAATGCGTAGGCGTAATTCAGCATACTTATGCATAGAATGTCGTACATTAAATGAGAGTCATTATCATTAAATGACAAACTTTAAGATAATTAATACCAACCTCATGGTCAGATTATAAGTGCGAGGAATATTGTTCATTAGTTACTACCGAGTAAGTAGATCTTAAGACACTCGCCAATTTCAACATAGTAGTCAAGCGATACCTCGTATGATCGTTGCAAGCGATTCTCTAACATCTGGTTATACTTCCATCCGAGTGAATATTCCCCCCTACTTGAAATGGTCTCTCTTGGAAGACACCATCGACCTGGGTCGATGAGGGTCCAAAGCAGCACTCAGCCTACCGAGTTCTTTAAATGATTATAAACTGGCTTGGTGGGAATATCAGCCACTTTGTTTGTCGGTAAGATGGATCTTTTTCCATCCTGATATCCCTTCTTACGCATTTATGGTCACGAATGAAGTGATGCCTAATGTCCACGTGCTTGAATCTCGTGTGTGGAAGTACAGGTTCTGAGTGATTGCAATAGCACTGTACTTGTCGCCGTGGCATATCGGCACTTGATCCGATGGACGTACATAGTCTCTTCCATTCCTTTGTCCCGACCAAAGGATTTGGGCGGAACAACCGGCAGCCATGTATTCGCCTTCCTTAGTTGACGTGGCTACCGAAAGTGTTTGCTTTCTTTGAAACCATGAGATCGCTAACTGTCTAGACCCGACAAGTTCCACGAACTTGATTTCCGATCAATTCTACACCCGCATGGTCGACGCATGAATATCCAGCTTAGTTAATATTATCATCAGGCCGATACCATAAACCATGTGGTGTGCCTCGAGGTAGCAAGAGAATCTTCTTTACCGAGTCCATGTGGCTCGCAGGATTCGCTGAAATCGAGCAGAACACCTACAGCATAAGTTATGTCGAGACGAGTAAAGGCGTTGGGATATGGGTCAGAACCTTGATTATCGTGACGAAATTCGGTTTCGTCTCTTTGCAAAACCTTTACGAAAAAACCTTTATCAAGAAGAAGAAACTCGACAGGTATCGTATGATTTGCTCCCATACCTCGGGGATATGACTCTCCTGATTTGACTTATAAGATTAGTGACTTGATCAAGAAACTATATGGCTTGTTGAAACCGGGATCTATGTTGATAGCAGCCTCCTCGCCGAGTCCAAACTCTTCTACCGAAGATCAACTCTCGGTTCCCGCGAACCGCTCCTCTGGAGTCCTTCCTACGACTCCTTTCAAGTATCTGCTAAATGTGAGTCCAGCACCTCCCGAGTCTTCTTTCCATGGTACCGAGGTGATAGTCTACCGAAGAAGGGGCCAAGAAACAAACTAAGCGCCCGAACCATGCTTAAAAGAATTTCTCACCGAGTTTGAAACTCTCGTAGACAAAGGCAATACAAATACAAATAAATGGTTCATCAATCAAAGTAAGGTTTTGGGGATCATTCAATCTACCATGGACTAAGCTACCGAATCATCTCCCAACAACAGATGTGCATAGATTACGCAGGCTCAACAAGTCGACAATTAAGAATAAATATCCGTTTGTCAAGAAATTCAAGATCTCTTTGATCAATTAAAGGCACGAGGATCTTCTCAAAGATTGACTTGAGGTCCGGATATCATCAATTGAAGATTAAGGAGAGTGATGTGTCGAAGATAGCTTTTCGAACAAGATACGGTCACTATGAGTTTACAGTGATGCCTTTGGAATGCCTAATGCGCCGGCCGTTTTCATGGACTTGATGAACAAATTGTTTCATCAATATTTGGATAAATTCGCACAATTGTCTTCATCGATGATATTTTAGTATACTCAAAAGACTGGAGCCAACATGAAGAGCTTTTGAGGATTGTGCTGGAGACCTTAGAAAGGAGAAGCTTTTCGCCAAGCTTAATAAATGTGAGTTTTGGCTAAGCTTGAAGTAGTATTCCGTGGTCACATAGTAACCGCACAAGGAATAGAAGTGGACTGTTGGTCCCAGAGTGTACGGTCAGTGTAGAGGGGGGTGAATACACCTGAACTCGATTTTCTCAACTTCGAACACGACGAGTCCCTGTTCGAGGAAAGTCTGTCTAGAGAAATAATTTAGGCAATAGTGACCACCAAATAGCCGTTTCGAATCGTGTGTGGCAAAGAGTCTCGACTCTACCGAGATCTCGCTAGCGGACGAGCCTGAATTCCGTATCAAACATGTAGAGTTCAGCCGGTGCGGAAAAGCGTAGGCCCAAATCGCTGAGTGGAAAAACCGTTTTATGCAAGTCCCGGGTCAAAAAGTGGTCGGCTTAGGTATGGTCGGGACAACTGAATGATTTTAAGAAGATTTTCGCATGAACGAGAAAAATCAATGCAACAAGAATCGAAAGCAATTACAAGACACGATTTTTAAAGTGGTTCGGATATCAATCGATCCTACGTCCACTGTCCCTGAAAGTTCGGGAGGCTATTTTATTATACCGAGTTGGTCTCGCGTCGGCTTGTACACGGGGACAAAGCCGTGGCTTGGGATTATACTTGAGCAAGTCCGGGCTTACAAAGGCATCAAACTAAAGTGTTTGACAAAACTTCTCCAACTATGAAGGAGTCCTTTTTTACAGCAAGGATCGGGTTCAAATATGAACTCCTTCGTCTAAGCTATAAGTATATTCGTCTGAGCTTAGGGTTGGGGAGGGATAGGGAAAGAGAATGTAGCTTCTAGATCGACGAACAAATGAAATAAGCTCTAGGTTTGTGTATCGTCGATTTGGCTACTAGAGGCTCTTCTAACAAAGTTAGCTTTGGTTCCCGGCGAGCTGAGAAGGTAGTCTTTCGCCGGAGATAGATCTTCAAGTTCTTGCGGAAGACTTAGGGCTTTCTCGGTTCTACCCTCGTTTGAATGCTTGTGTATGTTTTCGTCGTTAAGCTTAGGCGCATTCTCTCTCTCTTCTTCTCTTGAAATGTCCCTCTATTTATAGAGCGTAGGATTGGAAAAGATCCGTTGGAGACGATCTTCCTTTCTCTCTCTCTTTGGTAGCAAACGGCTCTTTTGAAGTAGAGTAACAAGTTGTACTTTCCCACCTTTTTAGTAAAAGGTTGATTGCCAGCCTTTAGTAGGTGAGAAGACACGTGTGTTCTTGTGTCGTTCGTGTGAGGTGGATAGAGTGGCTGAGACAAGCACGCATTTCAAGGCAAACCGAAGCCGACTTTCTCTTCCTCGTATATGACAATGCTGATTGTCTTTCAAAAGTATCTGACAGTTCGTAAGACCCCTCTCACCGAGGCCGAGTCCGATTCCGTATTCCGTAGGTAGATAGCCGAGGAAAGTCACCCAAGATCAGCCTCCGAGTTCAAGAAGCGCTCCCCGCTCGAGTCCAGCTCCATCGACTCTTTCGGTATCTTGCTCCGATGAGTCCATAGTATCACTAAGTCTTCTACTTACGGTGTTAAGGTAGATAATCTACCGAGCGCCTTGATCGAGAGCCAGTGTCTACCGAGTCCGAAACCTCGTAGACAAATAACGATTACAACGGAATGGTTCACCGATCGAGATAGGGTTTTTGGGATCTTCAAATCTTCTCAACAATCGCAGCACTAGGCCGTTGAGCATGGTTCAAAGATAGAAGATAGAATCATTTCCCACTAAGTAAGACTATCTTGAGGACGTAATCATCACCCAACAATTTCCCCCTATTTGATGATGCCAAAACCTATCATCTATGCTAACACTAAACTATCGAAACTGAGCTCCTTACATTATTACAAGTAAGATCAGTGGGAGTTGTTCCAATAGTTCTAGACTATCGAGAAAAACAGGCAAAAACATAATTTCCCCCATTACATAGAAACTAGACTAGCAGAATCTAACAAAGTAATAAACTGACAAGAAAGTAAATAGTAGTGAGTGTGTGAGTCAGGAATCACTTCGATGATTCTGAGTGTTAAAACATAGCACAAACACGGGCCGGATAGACAACCAGTGGGTTTCGAGCCAAAATCGAGATTTAGATATACGAAAGTGATTCAGACCACGATTACAAATCTTGCTAAGCTAGGAAGATCGTAACTAAGCCTAGGAGCCCTTAAACCGTTTGATCCTGTCCATGAATCCTGAGATTGCGTCCTCGGCGCGGTGGCACTCCATACATCCGGTATGTGTTCTTCCTCGGCCTTCAAGTATGGCAATCTGTGGCTCATCTTGATCCGCGTTCCTTTTGATGCAAAGATAGTTCACCTCAAGCTTCTATTACCTCAAGTGGACCGAGTCATCATTTCTTCAGGTGGAGGTATGATTCGGGCTCCGGAACAACGACTTCTATACCTTCGTATACGGCTTTATGCAAGTATATGTGTAGATCAAGTTCCGCTATCATCATCCATTCCGTGTGGCCTCAGCCTTAGTCATGTCGGGGCCGTAACCTCCGTAAATAGTTGCGCTTGATGAACTCTATCTTTGCATTCCCATCTCTCGAGTGAATTGAGCAGGTATCCAATTAGTTCGCTTTTTGGCCATCTGTGCGATTTCAGATCACTGGCTTCCACGAACCTTCGCATCGATAAGGAATATAACACTTTTGAAGGTACTCTCGACTGGCCTCTTCCCTCGATCCTTTTCTTCACATGCTTCAGGTCGGCCTCCCGCATTCTGCCTCTCCGGCAACCCTTGAACTTGTCTAGCCTCTCTTCGCTCCCATATAAGTATCTATTCATTTGGTCGAATATGGCCTCTATCTCATCATCTTGGGCTTCAGTGGCTTTCGAGGAATGTCTTCGTGATTCAGCGAGGTACTTGATTTTTCTTTTGATGTACCCCCGCTTCTCGTTGCTTTGCTTTTTTTTGCTCCTTCTCTTTCTCCTATCTTCTTCATCCTCGATAATCGCTTTCCTTGGAGGTATCCTAGCAAGCTTTCTTCCTCCTCGAGTGGAGATTTTGTCTTTCCTTTGACAGCTTGAGACTTTGGTTTATTAGCAGCCTCCGTTTCAAGCATCTCCTTGCCCGCTTCTCATCACGGGATTTGAGCCTCCTCCTCGACTGAAATGTATCTCTTCGTTTCTTGGCTGGAGGGGTTGGGAGAATCAGCACTTTCTTGCCCTTTTCCCGAACATGTGGAGGGAGAGGAGCCTCTTCCTCTTCGACTCTTCCTGCTCAAAGATACTCTGCAACCTCCCTGATAATATCGGTCGGATTCGGGTTGCATGAGTAGCTCTGGGTTCCTGAGCCACTTGGGCTGGTCTCGCTGTGCTCGCTGCCCAAGACACCCGGGCCTTACCCTCCGTCCGAGTATGAGTCCGAGTCCTACTTATCTTGTCACGGACTTGGTCTTTTCTCGGATCTCAATGAAGCTGTCCCCTAAGTAATTTCTCAACGTAGTTTTGGTAGGGGTCGGCTTCTCAAGTACTTCTTCTCTTTTCCTTCCCCCTTTTTGGCATCATCAATTACAATCGGGGTAGGGACGAGTACCTTCTTGTCCAGGCGTTTGTAGACGGCGGACGGTTCATCCATCCATCATGGATCTTTGTCGCCGCCAAGTGCAGCTCATTCCTCTCATTAGTC
Source organism: Lavandula angustifolia (assembly GCA_028984105.1). NCBI lineage: Eukaryota > Viridiplantae > Streptophyta > Magnoliopsida > Lamiales > Lamiaceae > Lavandula > Lavandula angustifolia. The sequence continues at coordinate 22,703,168 of CM054825.1, forward strand.
AGTTCCTCCGAGTATTGCTTATGGGAGAGGTCAGCTGCTGCCTTGAATTCTGTCAGCTTCTCAAAAATCTTATTCACCACGACCAGTTGAATGTTGTCAAGTCGGATTTCCGTGGCTCCGGGCTTGTTCAAGAAGGACTCAGTATGAGTGGACATTGAATCCTTGAATGCTTTGAGAAGTTTGGCTTGTCCTTCCCGAATGATTCTGAGCTGATCATCAAACCTTCTCGCTTAGCCAAAGCTTCGGATACAATTGCAGAGACAATGGGGGCGAGTGAGTTTGACACCGATGTTTTCAGCCCGTAGCTCATTGGTTATGGCTAGCGAAGTCTTCGTTTCCACACCTTGTGGATGGCCTTTGCAAGAGCTCGATTCTGGATTCCCCGAGTGGTGAGAGCTTTTGCTATGGATCGAGATCTCTTGGTAGTTGGGCTGGGGCGGCGCTTCTTAAGTCGACTCCGGCCAAAGCCGAGCGGGCTCTGGCGAGGACGAAGCACCGCCCAGTGGACTTGCCGAGTCCAAGGATACGGAGTGGAGGTTGAGCTTGTTCTGTTAGCATGTGTATCCTTGTCTTGGGATTTTCCTCATCAGGCTTTCCTGGGCTCGATCATCTGGGTGGATCTTGACCATCGTGGTCCGATCCATCTGAGGTCTTGAGCCGGTTGCTAGATGCACTGTCATGTATTATTGCCGACATAGCAGCCCCTCGAGGTTCTCCATGGTGCTAAGGTCGGGCAGGCTCGTAGTAGCTTTATTTGCTTCCTCAACTTCAATTCTTCTTCATGAAGCTGTCAGGCAGGGAGTAGTGAAGTACTAGACGTTGTAGATGGGGCCACTCCCGAAATCGCAAAGCAACATGTGGAGCCTTGCGATTTTGCAATGAGCAACAAATCGGAGTAGTCGAATCGGTTGAAGAATCTCTCGGGATGCTCTGGATACGATCATTGAAGCTTCCATCCCAATTGTCTCTTCTTGGATGCGTCTCGAGACTCCAAGTCAGGGGAGACGTCCGAGTCTCGGAGAGGCACACTGGCGAGTGGTGGAACCGAGAGGGGGCCGTCAAGACGCCGGATCTCTTCGCTATGTGCTTTCGTAGCATCCCCTTCTTCCACTTCTACGGGTTCCTTAGTGGAGACGACCTTCTCCACCGATGAGTCTTCTCGAGATGATTCCGACTGTCCATCGGCCCGTTGAGGCTGAATAGGTTCTTGAGTAACTTCGAACGCAGGAACTTGGGGAGAGACCTCGAGTTCGGTAGGCACGTCCGGAATGGCTTTCCTCGGTTTCTTAGCTGGTGCCTTTGGAGTTTTTGCTGGAGGTGTTCTCTTCTTCGAGGGTGTAGCCTGCTTGAGGCTTAGTCCTGGCCGAGTTACCGAGGGACTCGACTCCGATCTAGCGAAGAGCGGCCAGCCTTGTTGTGGAATCGACCTTCTTCACATTAAAATACTCCCTGTCATGGTAGGTTATTGGTTCAGATCCGTGAGACATCCTCTATCATTATGGACAGCTTCATCCATAAAGAAGCTTGCCCTTTACACTCGGCGTGCAAGAGGCCTTGTCGTGGCCGCCCGAGCCATGAATTCACGGATAAAGAACTTCCGTCCAATTGATCTCGAGCTCTATCATATATGGGCATCATGAGCTGGATCTTGAGCCCCGATACTTGATCGAATGAGCTGCTATCGGGTCGGTGATGGCTGCGTCACAATATAAGCCAAAGCTCGCTCGAGGTCGCATGTTGTTTTTAGGAAAAGGAGTTTCCGAAGGTCGTGGGCTTTCCATAGAATATTGTCAAGTAGTCATCTACAAGATCATCCTTGTACCCCACAAGAGCTCAGCTCCTTCGAAGGCAAAGATCAAAACTTCTCTTTAGTGCCTCCTTGATTGATATTTGCTTCAGTATCGTAAAAACATCCTTGATCTCGTGAACGGCGAATCTTCCGATTATGTCCCCGCCTACCGAGTCGAGTTAAGATAAACTTCGGCCACCGCCTCGGGAGGAAGTATGTCGGCTTCCTTGAAAGAAAAATTTCAAGCCTTGATTCTCTAAGAGGCGAGAAGATCTCGTCCATATAATCGAGATCACGGGCGTTGAACTCCATGGTTGGCTCGAACCAAACACGGTCCTTGTCTAGGATTTCTTGCATGTTAGTCGGAGCGATACACCAAAATATTTTTACTTGCCATTGTACCCATTACACTAGCTTTTATCGCATCGATTTAAATAAAACATTTGTATAGGCGATTACGAAAAAGAAAATTAATTCGTAGAGTGCTTGTAATAAGCATACCGAAAGAGAGATTGAGATTACGAAAGGATATGCAAGAGGGCATTGCAAGAAATGATCTCATAATTTTCGGATGCAGGAGGATTTTAAGTGCGGTAATGGCGGTTTCTAAAGATATGATCGAAAATATAAGTCTATCTCGTGAAAGTGAACGGTTTTCGATCAAAGGCAAAATTTAAATCTGCTTTATGATATGGACGGTTAAGATTGGATATTAAAAAGGTAATGATCACAAAGAGCCGCCTAAGTCAAAGCCGCTAGTAAATATGCCTAAGTAGTAACTATGAGATGGACACTCATTAAATGCGTGCGGAGTTCGGCAAACTTATGCATAGAATGTCAGTGCAAATAAATATAAGCCGTTAATAATAAATGACAAACTTAGGATATTTAATAGCATGCTGAATCTTCATCATAAATGCATTACTATTTTATTCGTTACTACACGAGTAGAGATACGCCAAACCTCTCAAATCGAACATAGTAATGGACCGATACCTCGTGTAGATGGTTTTTCTGGTCTCTACGTATCGAATTTATCAGGCATTGAGAGTGATCATTCCCCACTCGAATGATCCTCTCCCCGAACCTTCTTACTGATCGGGGTCGGTGGGATCCAACACGTACCTAGCTCTACCGAAAGTTCTTTGAATCCGGATTCGCTAGAGGCTTGGTCGGAATATCGACCTTTGTTTGTCGTGATGGATCTTCTCCATTCTCGATATCCTTCTTTCGACATGGTCACGAATGAAGTGATGCCTAATGTCCACGCGTGCTTGCATCTCGTGTGTAGCAGGGGGTTCGAGTGATTGCAATAGCACTTGGTCCTGTCGCGAGTCATCGACACTTCATTCTCGAATGACGTCCATAGTCTCTTAGCCGCTATCTCGCCAAAGGATTTGGGCGCATAACAACTTCGGCAGCCCATGTATTCGGCTTCGGAGTTGACGTGGCTACCGAGTTGCTTCTTTGAAAACCATGAGATCGCCTTACTCGCCCTAGGAACCGACAAGTTCCTTAAGTTGATTTTCGATTAATTCTACATCCCGCATACTCGGCATCGGAATAGCTAGTTAGTTCAATATTATCATCACTGGATACCATAAAACCCATGTCGGGTGTGCCTCCGAGGTAGCGGAGATCTTCTTTGCTTGAGTCCATGTGGCTCGCTTAGGATTCGCCTGAAATCGAGTGCGGACACCTACAGCATAAGTTATGTCGGGACGGTAGGCTGTTAGATATAATAAGGAACCAATTATTGCACGAAATTCAGTTTGGTCTCATCGATACTCCCTCTTTATCAAGATCGATTTTCATATTCGTGTTCATCGGGATCTTGATAGGTTTGGCCGGATGTGCAACCGAATCTTTTGATGAGGTCTCGAGTGTATTTGCCTTGGTTAATGAATGTTCCCTTTTCGGGATTGTTTGACTTGAAAGCCGAGGAAATAGTTCATTTCACCCATCATTGACATCTCGAACTTGTCCTTCATCATTTTCTCAAACTGCCGACACTGACGACGTTCTTTGATCCGAAGATAATGTCGTCTACATAGATCTCGCACGAGTAATAAGTCATCTTCCGCCGAATGTTGAACAACGTGCGATCTACTGCCTTCTCGAAAACCTTTCTCAAGAAGAAACTCCGACGTGGTATCGTACTCAAGCCACCGGGTGCTTGTTTTAACCCATATAGAGCCTTTCCGAGTCTATAACCCGATGTCACTCGGAAAGCCGGGCGGTTGTTCTAACATAGACTTCTTCTTTCGGTATGCCGTTCGGAAGGCGAGACTTCACATCCATTTGATAGACTCCGAATCTTTTGATGTGTTGCGTGAGGCTAGGAATAGTTCGATTGCCTCCAATCTTGCAACTGGAGCGAATGTCTCATCGGAAATCTATTCCCTCGACTTGACAGGTAGCCTTTAGTCACGAGCCTTGCTTTGTTCCTTACTATGACGTTGTTTTCATCTCGCTTGTTCATGAAGACCCATTTTGTTCCAATGGCGTGTTGATGCCGGGTCTGTCAACAAGCTCCCCAACTTCATTTCTCGTGAACCGATTCGGCTCCCCCTGCATAGCTATGATCCAATCCGGCATCTTTAAGTGCATTCTCAACCGTCTGGGGCTCTTCGGTAGACAAGAAGCGGGGAATATAATGCGCTTTCTCCTTGACGAATCTGGATCTTGTCTTGACTTTTGCTGAAGGATCTCCAATGATTAGATCAAGAGTGTGAGCATCTAGTCACGATCTACGATGTTTCAGCCTCTTCGATGAACTGTCTTCAATTTCTTCTTGAAGAATGGAGTGTGGTTTTGGGTTGTTTGCATCATCCGAACATTATAGATGTTCCATCCCACCCGCATTACCGTCTACGTTTTTTTTTTTTTTTTTTTTTTCGTTGGGAGTTTATCTTTTAAGCTTAGATCCTTGTAGGCGCTTGCCGATGTCCTCGGATTGAGAGTTAGAGTTATTGCTCCCGTCTTGAGTAACAAACTAATTAAAAACAACATGAGGGCTTTCCTCCACTCAAAGAGTCCGATAGTTGAATACTCAAAGCTTTCTTGACCCGAGAGTATCCTAAGAAAACTCCCCCGATCCGACTTGCTATCAAAAGTCTTCACTGATCTTTCCCATTATTGTGGATAAAGCATCTGAACAACCAAAGATATGGAAATAAGATAAAGAAGGCTTCCCGCCGTTCCATAGTTCATATGGTGTTCTCTTATCTTTGCTTTGTCGGTAGAGATTGGTTCTCGAGTGTAACATGCAGTGTCGGGTTGCTTACGCCCTGGAATTTGGTTGGGAGTCCCCCAGTCTGGCGAGCAGAGTTCTTCTTTGCTTCTTTGAGAGTCCTTGTTCTTTCGTTACAGCAACTCCATTTCTTTGAGGTGTGCGGGCATCCGATGTCTCATGCTCTATTCCTTCGGTTTTGCGTAGAACTCCTCTACCATGGAATTAAGGAACTCGGTCCTCTATCGTAACGAATTTTGATTATCTTGGTGTTCTTCTCGACACCGAGCTTTTCGTGAAGCGTTGGTAACTCTGTTTTTGACGTCGGACTTGTTGGCAATGAATATGACCCATGTGTAGCGCGAGTAGTCATCGATGACCACTAAAGCATACTTCTTGCCTCTCGATCATCACCGGATAGACTTCGGACCGAACAAATCCATATGTAGCTAAACCGGAGGATTCCATCGGTAGAAGGAGATGGAACAGTGGATTTTTGATTCCTTGTTTGCTTTCCTTGGACATGCTTCACATGAGTGTCTTTCTTTGAATACTTCATTCGGGCAATCTCTTGCTAGAGTGTTCCTTGCTAGTTTGTTGAGCGTTTTGAAGTTGAGGTGGCCGAGTCTCCCTATGCCAAAGCCATCCTGTACATGGTTGTCTTTCTTCGCCAACAGACAAGCTTCGTGTTCCGCCGAGTTCCAGTCGCCTAATATATATTCTTTTTACGCGAACCCGATAACACTTTTTTCCCCGTGGATTTATCAATGACATCACGAGAAACCAGTGTCAAAAATCACTCTATTCGAGTTATCACGAAATTGACTAACGAGAGAAGATTATCGTCAAGTCCTTCAACATATGATACTCTAGAAGGCGTGGCGGGTCCAATGCCGAGTGCTCTATATCCTCTTGTATAGCTTTGCATTGTCTCCAAACTCGATTACGGGTCCTTCTTCAGCTATATAATTCTTTAGTAGGTTCCTTTGGTACATCATATGTCTTGAGCATCCACCGTCCACATACCAAGGATCTTTGTGTACACCGCAAAATGTAATTATATTCGATTACCCCTTTATTTTGTTTTTGGGTCCTTAGATGTTAGTTATAAGTAACCGAAATCACGTCCAACAACCCCGGTGGTTTCGGACGGTTTCTTTCCACTTTAGTCAACATACTTGACCACTCGGACCGGTCAAAGCCGACTTCCTAGGCTGTTCAAAGTTCGGGGAGTCCGGATCTTCCGAGCCGTGGACTGCCGACCTTTGCCTTTTGTGCGATTTTCTTCTTTTTTCTCGACTCTTGGAACCTCTCTCGACTATAGGATCATAGTAATATGACCCATACCGAGCTGGATGTGTCAACCGAGGTGGTCCATACCGATCTACCCACTTAACTCGCTAGTTCCCCCTTGACCGAACCTGGGGTGTCTTGGTACCGATCTTCCGGTCGAATATCCGATGCGTAGGATGAGGTGCTTTCATCTTTTGTTTGTTCTTTGCCGAGGGGTTCGAACATTTGTATTGATTGTTTCCCCTCGAATAAACCTATCAGTTAGACGCACTTCTGAGTGTACGGGAGCAGATGAGGAAGCTTCCTGGTTGAAACCAAGTCCTTCCTTACAGTGCTTGGGCTTGTTGCTTGCAAGCATAGCCTCCAGCTTCTTTTCTAGACATCATCACTCTTTTTAGTATGTCGTGCTTGGTCCGAAATCCTGGCAGTTCTTGCTTCAGTGAGACTCAGTTCAAAAGCATCTTTCGGGAAGTTAAGTCATTGGTCAAAACCTGAAATTCGATCTTCTTGATGCCGAGACTTGGCCATCGGAGAGTTTATCTCCTCCCCGAGTCTCAACATAAGTCCTTCGGCTTCGGCAGCGGCCCGACTCTCCCGAGAAAGTCTCGATTCTCCACTTTCGGTGGTATCCATCCTGAAGAATCTTACTAAGTCATGGCACACATTTGAATTTGTTCATCTAATAATTCTTCATAGGCGGTCGTGATGTCCAAATTCCCATCCGCACCCGAAACAGTGTGTCGTCCGTGCAAGGTGAAGAGGAATTAAGTGGTTCATGAGAGTTTACCTCATCCTCTTCTCCCCGCCATTAGGCACTTTTCACCGTGTTTCTTCGACTTCAAGCTCTAAGACCATGAAAGCCGCTTCATCATCCGATGAATCCATGAAGGAGTCGACTTCTTGTGAGTCGGTCCGAGATTTTGCCGGCTATGTAGGATTGTCTTTTTCTCGGGCGAATTTCTCTCTCCCTTGCCCTTACGCGGCTGCGCGTTCAAAGACTACATCGAGCTCGTGACAATCATATTGATAGTGTCCGGCTTTTTTTTGCGGTTGTAGCAAGTGATGACTCATTCTTCTTTGCTTTCACTATCCTTTGATGGTCGTCGAGTCATCCTTCTTTCTACATTGGAAGATTGTGAGTGGGAGTGCGTTTTGGTGTATAATCGACTTACCTTTGTGTCTCGGTATGCTTTAGTCGGTTTTCTACGCCTCTCCTTCTCCTTCTCGATACTTCACAACAGCAACGCGTACTTCCGAGCGAGACTTCCTTCTTGTAGATCATTGAGTGAAGGTTCGGTCTTACTCGTTGTCTTGCTCGTCCGGAGATGCCGCTTCTGTTGCCGATGCTTTGAAGGCATGGTCAATTTTATTGTCGCCTTCAGCTCTTTGCTTTCGTTGAGGTCCGTCGAACTCAAACTCTTCCCGCCCGATGTTCGAAAGATATGGTCGGGAGAGACAACATCTAAATCGAATGTCGCAATAAAGTGGCAAAAGGTGTCCAAGTGTCCGTCCGACAGGTGCCCTCGGTATCTTGAGATTCATTTCTCGGTTGTTGAATGTCTTTCCCAAGCCCATTGATGGAATTCATCGATTCGTAATCGACGTTCGATCTTCTATTTTGTCACCGTGCATGAGAGATAAACTTTCCAGATTTGGAGTTCCAGCCCTAGTTTGTTACCTTTTATCTCTCGAGTCCCCCGACTCGCAAAGCGCTAGAGCGTCCTGCAGTTCCTTTGCTTAGTTTTACATTCCCGAACCCCGCCTAGATAAGAATCACTAAGAGTGGCTGGTATGGCATTTTACGGTGATTCGGTCTAAGTTGTGAAGCTTCTTCTCTTCGGGAGTGAAGAGACTTACGTCTTTTAGGGATCTTCTTCCCGATCACCATTCCTCCTCCTTCAGCTGGGGCCTCGAGTCACGACACTTATCGATCATGGGAACAATAGGTCCATCTTCAAGCAATTCACTCATACTATCATGGAGGGATGTCGGATGTGCTTCCATTCTCGACTCACCATACTCCCATAATTCTCTACCGAGAACATGGGTACCATTCTTATACCGGCATATCAGCCCATGAAGAATAATGATATGAATGTAGAGTGATATGCAGGTGGAAAACGATTTTCTCCGGATCCGTTCAAGTAGACCGCTTTCAAGATAACAAGAGTCTTAAAGAACTCCCTCGCTCCCGATACCAATTGTTGGTCCCGAGTGTACGGTCGGGTGTAGAGGGGGGGTGAATACACCTCAATCCGATTTTCTCAACTTCAAACACGAACACTCCTATTCGGGAAAGTGCCGCATCGAAATAATTCAGCAAAACCAAATAGCCGTTCCCGAATCGTGTGTGGCAAAAGAGTCGACTCTACCGAGATCTCGCTTAGCCGAGTCGAGTCGATATCAAACAATGTAGAGTTCGGTGGGTGCGGAAAAGTGTAGGCCCAAATCGCTTGAGTGGAAAAACCGTTTTATGCAAGTCTCGGTCCAAAGAAATAGACAATTAAGATGCCGAGACATTGAATGATTTGAAAGTAGGTTTTCGTATGATGAACAGTAAAATCAATGCAAAAAGAATCGAAAGCAATAACAAGACACTATATTTTAAAGTGGTTCGGATATCAATCGATCCTACGTCCACCTGTCCCGAAAGTTCGGGAGGCTATTTATTATACCGAGTTAGTCTCGTCGGCCTTGTACACAGGACAAAGCCGTGGCTTGGGGATTATATCGAGCAAGTCCCAGTTTACAAAGGCATCAAACTAAAGTGTTTGACAAACTTCTCCAACTATGAAGGAGTCCTTTTACAATAAGGATTGGGTTCAAATATGAACTCCTTCATCTAAGCTATAAGTATATTCCGTTGAGCTTAGGGGTTAGAGGGATAGGGAACGAGAATGTAGCTTCTAGATCGACGAACGCAGTGAAATAAGCTTTAGGTTCGTGTATCGTTGATTTGGATACTAGAGGCTCTTCTAATAGTTTAGCTTGGTTCCCTATGCGAGCTGAGAAGGTAGACTTTCACGGAGATATATCTTCAAGTTCTTGTGGAAGACTTAGGGCTTTCGGTTCTAGCTCGTTTGAATGCTTGTGTATGTTTTCGTCGTTAAGCTTATGCGCATTCTCTCTCTTCTTCTCTTGAAATGTCCCTCTATTTATAGAGCGAGATGGAAAAGATCCGTTGTAGACGATCTTCTTTTCTCTCTCTCTTTTGGTAGCAAACGGCTCTTTTGAAGTAGGTAACAGTGTACTTTCCCACCTTTTTAGGTAAAAGGTTGACCGCTGCTTTAGAGGTGAGAAGACACGTGTGTTCTTGTTATTCATCGAGGTTGATAGAGTGGTTGAGACAAGACGAGACTTCAAGGCAAACCGAAGCCGACTTTCTCTCTTCCTCGTATATGACAATGCCGATTGTCTTTCAAAAGTATCTCGAGCGGTTCGTAAGACTGTCTACCGTGCTGCCGAGTCCGATCCCGTATTCGCAGTAGGTAGATAGCCGAGGAAAGTCTACCAAGATCAACTTCGATTTCGTGAATCGCTCCTCGCCGAGTCCAGTTCCACCGACTCTTTCACCATATCTTGCTCCCGCCGAGTCCAAGATTCACCGAGTCTTCCACTCGGTGTTAAGGCGGATAATCTATCGAGCGCCTTGATCGGGAGCGGAGTGTCTACCGAGTCCGAAAACCTCGAGACAAATAACGATTACAACGGAATAGTTCACCAATCGATAGGGTTTTGGGATCTTCAAATCTTCTCAACAATCGTGAAGCACTAGGGGCTGAGCATTGTTTAGTATAGAAGATAGAATCATTTCCCACTAAGTAAGACTATGCCGAGGAAGAATCATCACCCAACATGGACCTAGCAAAAAATTTAAGCGGTTTGTAACCGGAAAGCAACGAAGAATGCAAGCGAAATCCAAAGTTTCTTGGGATTAAGCAGGATATTATCGGGGGTTTATCCAAGGGTTTTCAAAGATAGCCGGACCACTCTCTTAACTCACTCGAAAAAGGAATCAAGTTTGAGTGGAATAGAGAGTGTGAGAGGAGTTTCCAAGAATTGAAAGGGAAGTTAACCACAGGCAGATACTCACTATTCTCCGACGGAACCGAAGGGTATGTGATCTCTACTGCGATGCCTCAAAACAAGGACTTGGATGTGTCTTGATGCAACATAGGAAGGTTATAGCTTATGCTTCGAGACAACCGAAGACTCATGAACTCGAATTACCCTATACACGATCCGGAATTGGCAGCTGTGGTCCAGGCCTTGAAGATTTGGAGACATTATCTTTATGGAGGCAAGTGTGAGATATATTCTGATCGCAAGAGTCTCAAGTATCTCGTTCATACGTATGAATTAAACATGAGACAAAGAAGGTGGCTCAAATTAGTGAAGGTTTACTACTGCACAATTCATTATCATCCATGAAAAGCAAACGTCGTATCTGATGCTCGTAGCAGGAAAGGGAGTTTGACCGCCCTATATACTTCCCGAATGATTGAAGAGTTTGTAAAAATAGAAATTGAAGTTGTACCGTCGATAGAAGACACTACTACTAAGTTATGAAGATCCAACCTTTGCTAAGGGACCAAATTCGGGAAGCACAAAAGAGAGATAGGTTTTTGTGCAAGATAAGAGATCAAGTTCTGGAAAGGCAGAATAAGGGGTTTGAGATTGCAGCAGATGGGACGCTGATGTTCGAGAGAAGGATCTGTGTACCAAAAGGAAGTAAAATGATGAGGGAGATTTTAGAGGAGGCACACAACACGCCATACACTGTCTATCCTGGAGGGACAAAAATATATCATGATCTGAAGAGACACTTTTGGTGGAGGAATATGAAGAGAACTATTGCAGAATTAATACAGAGTTATATGACTTGCCAACAAATAAAAGCTGAACACCAACGACCATCCGGCCTATTGAAGCCGCTTCATATACTTCAATGGAAGTGGGAGGAGATATCCATGGACTTCGCGGTAGCGTTACCTAAAACCCGTAAAGGAAATCATTCAATTTGGGTAATTTAGGGATAGACTCACGAAATCGGCTCATTTTCTACCGATGAAGATGGCTCGACAACATGGATTGTTTGACACAAATCTATATAGACGAGATAGTAAGATTACATGGAGTGTGTACTCGTATTGTATGTGATCCCGATCCGAGGTTCACATCAAAATTTTGGAATAGTTTCCAAGCCGCTATGGGTACTAAGTTAAAGTTTAGTACCGCTTACCATCCACAAACCGATGGACACCCGAAAGAACTATTCGACTTTGGAAGATATGTTGCGAGAAAGTGTTATGGATTTTGGAAACCAATTGGGAGAAATATTTGCCCTTAGTGGAATTCCGCATATAATGATAGCTATTAAGCAAGCATAGGGATGACACCTTTTGAAGCATTGTATGGAAGGAAGTGTAGATCACCACTTCATTGTGATGAAGTTGTCGAGAAAAAAATATTGGGACCCGAGATCGTCGAAAGAACCGTGGGTGTGATTTCAAAGATTCGAGAAAGAATCAAGATTGCTCAAGATAAACAAAAGTCCTATGCTGATCTGAAGAGGAAGGATATAGAGTTCGAAAAAGGTGACAATATGTTTCTCAAATTGTCACGAATGAAAGGAGTAGTGCGAATTGGGAAGAGAGAAAAACTTAGGCCTCGATACATTGGACCATTTGAGATACTCAAAAGAACTAGTGAAGTGTCCTACGAGTTAGCACTACCGCCGAGCTTGACTTCCATTTATAATGTTTTTCATGTGGCGAACTTGAGGAAGTATGTGCATGAGTCAAGCAACATAGTCAATTATGAAGGATTGGAGCTTAACAAAGATCTATCATATGAAGAGATGCCAAATGTCATCATAGACCGAAAGGTTATTCAACTTAGGAACAAGGAGGTGCCATTAATTAAAGTTCTTTGGAGGAGACATGATGCGAGTGAAGCGACATGGGAAGTAGAAAAAGACATGGAACTAAGATATCCGAACTACATAGACAAAGGAAATTAATTTTCGAGGACGAAAATTTAATAAGTAGGGGAGGATGTAACACCCCAAAAAATTTCAATATAAAATGCATTACATATCTATTCATGCATGTTATCAACTGTTTTAGTTCTGTAAGTCGCGCCCTTGAAATTTAATGAAAATTAAAGCATTTATCTTATTTGTCATTAATCATTTTTATTATGTAAATTTATTTTGAACTTTGAATGTGTTTATTTATATCATATCATGATTATATTGTTTATTGTTGAGATATAAATAATGATAGAATTATGAGGCAAAAATAATTTTTATTTATTTTGAATTTCCTAAACCTACTAGGATTCATGAAATGATATAATATTTTATATTTGTGTGAAATAATTAGGAAATAATTTTATATTAAGTTTTATGATAAATATATATATTTTATGTATGATATTCATATTTTAGTATCAATTTTAATTGTGTTTATATCCTAATCCAATTATGATTTAATCTCTTAAATAGTAAGTGATAGAATAAATTCTATATAAAAGATAAAAGGATGAAAATAATTATAAATAAAATATATTTGATACATTTTATGATTAGGGATCTTTAGATAATTTAATCTAGGCCTATAAATACCCCTTAGTCGCTCATAATATCGCATCCCCTAAAATTTTCAAATATCTACAACATATCTGCGAACAAGCTTCAAGAATTATTTACACATCTTTTCGTAGTCATATCATAGTGAACATTTAGGATCATCTTCCTCGGTATGTCTAATATATTGTATTATTTTTGTAGAATTTTTCAAGTATGATAAGTATTTGTTATAAAAAAAAATTCGTAACCTGCCAGTTTTTGGCAGCATGTTCATGAGCTTGATAGGAAAATTATTTTTCATGTTTTCTTTATATTTTTTTCGACCATGCTAGATATTAATAGGATATAATATATGTTAGATTATTCATGTTAAAATATACAATTTTTAGGATACGTTTATTATTGATTTGTTAATTTATTTCCTTCATGTGCCAAATCTTTTGTCAACATGCATGTAGATTGAAAAATAAAAGTTTTCATGTTACTATTAGATGAATTATTGATCATGATAAGTTTATTATGATGGAATAGGTAATATTTTGTTCATTTTAGATATCTATAATTTTTAGGACAATTTTTTTTTTGATTTCATTAATTTATTTAATGAATTGCCGAATTACTCAATGCACGAATGATTTTTCAATAGAAATAAGATGGTATTTAATATACTTAAGATTATTACTATGTGAAATCGTTACAAAGGCATGTTAAAAAGTAGATTATGTATAATATGCATTGTTTGATTATAATGATTTATTTGTATTTATGAAATATTGAAATTGTTGGTTCATGCATGACATTCCATATAGAGTCATTAAGATAAATTTCTATGTATAAGATCGGCGTGCAGGACTAAAATATTAATATCCATTATTTTTTAAATACTCAAAAGGTTAAGGTGGGGTTTTTCTTTAATCCTTATTATACACTATACAGCTTTTTCTCATGCATTATTCAAGACAGCAGAGCCTTCTGGCAATTCACGCAAAAAAAACCTTCGGGTTAGCCTTCGGGCAATTCATGCAAGAAAAACCTTCGTGTTAGCCCTCGGGCATTCACACAAGAAAAACCTTCGAGTTAAGCCTCCGGACTTGCATGTCTAATTTCTCATGTTAAATTCTTTATAGTTTATAGTTCGATAATGTTTGACCCCAACGAGTAGTTGTACTCACCCCTCTACATTTTCACTTTTTCGCATCATGGTCCCAAGCAGATACTTGAAGTGTCGGATGGTGATGGTCACACACGTGAAAGGATCTAAAACATTTTTTTTAACGCATTAATTTTGTTTTTATCTTGAACTATGCATTTATCTCTATTTAATTCCGTGAACTAGAAGGTGCACATGTTTTTTATTCAAGACTTCCGCTATTATGAAATGCATTAAAACCTTATTGATTTTATATATCTATTATTTTTGAAAATTAAAATAAGAAGATTAAATTTATGCAAGAGGTGACGTCCCCTTAAAAAGATATGAAAAATCAGGGCTAGCATATGATCCGGGCCAAGACGGCCACGCTTCTTCGATGGATCGAGGCTCTTCACTAGATAGGAAAGATGAGGAAAGAGCACTTTCTCCGAAGCATAGCTTTGACCTTGTTTTGACGCTTGCTGAAGGATCGCCTATAATAAGATCAGAAGTGTGAGCATCTAACCAAGACCTTCTTTGTCTAGATTCGTCTTCTGAAATGACATCCGCAAAGAATGCTTGGAGTGTTAGGCATTTCAAGAGTAATCGTTCTTAGATTGTAGTAATTCAAGAACGCAGCTAGGGGTCTACCGAGTTTCCTGTGTCTCGGGGCATTAAGATTGTGAACTTGTTTTGTTCCCCTATGAATTATTATACTTAGTGGCGGTCCTCGTTATCACCGGGGTTTCTTTATCGACCCGAAGTTACTTCGATTGATTTTGTTTAGTAGAATCAACTGCTTAGCTACGCTCGTTGGCCGGCCGCGACTCAAGAATGGTGACTTCATTTTCTTCTTTCAATCATCATCCCAAAGAATGTTGGACCTTTTCAACATTTTCTCGCAGCTCGATCCCGTAGCTCTTCGCTAATGTCCTTAGATTCCGAATATGAGTTTATGCTCCTGTTCTTAGTAGCAAATTCATTAAAAATAACATGAGGGCTTTCCTCCATGTATAGGGTCCGGTGAGTTAAAAACTCGCAAAGCTTTGCCGACCCGAGGGTATCCTAAGAAGACTCCCCGGTTTGACATGCTATCAAAAGTCTTTAACTTGTCCTTTCCATTATCATGGATAAAGCATGAACACCCAAAAATATGAAAATGATATATGAGAGGCTTCCCGTCGCTCCATAGTTCATATGGCGTCTTCCGATGTTGGTTTGTAAGTAGAGATTTGTCTCCGAGCATGACATGCAAAGGCCGCATCTTCCGCCCGCACTTTGACGGGAGTTTTGATTCCGCAAGTAGGTTCTTGCTTCTTCTTCGAGTGTTCTGCGTTTTCCTTTCAACAATCCTATTTTGTCGGGGCATGCATGCAGCAGATGTCTCATCCTCTATTCCTTCGCCTTTGCGGAACTCTTTCACCATCGCATCTCGTGAACCCGCCCTCCGTCCGAACGAATTTTTCTAATCTTGATGTCCTTCTCGACACCGAGCTTTTTCGAAGCGTAGGTAACTCGTTTTGATGTCGATTTGTTGGCAATGAATATGAACCATATGTACCGCGAGTAGTCATCAATGACTACAAGTGCATACTTCTTGCCTTTGATCGTCACCGGAGAGACCGGGTCCGAATAAATCCATGTGAAGGAGCCGAAGGATTCTATCAATGGAAGGTGATGGAACCGGTGAATTTTCTTTCTTTGTTTCGCTTTCCCTTCGGACAAGCTTCACACCGAGTGTTTTTGGGCTGAACACCTCATTCGTCGCTCCCGTGACTAGATCGCTTCTAGCGAGCTTGTTTATCGTCTTGAAGTTGAGATGGCTAAGTCTTCTCGCGCGCGAGCCATCCCTGTTCGTTGTCATTCTTTGCTAGCAAACAAGCCTCGGGTTCCCGCACGAGTTCCAATCAACAATGTATATATTCTTTTTGCGCGAACTTGATAACACTGTTTTCCTATTTATTTGTTAAGAACATCACGTAAAACCAAAGGTAAAAATCACTCTATTTGAGTTGTCAAAAAATTGACTAACAGAGAGAAGATTATGCCGAAGCCCTTCAACATAGGATACTCTTGAACTCGTGGGCGCTTCTAGGTCGAGTGTTCCATAGCCTCCGGTGTAGCCTTTTGTGTTGTCTCCAAACTCTATCCGGGATCCTTCTTCCTTAATATAATTCTTCAGGAGACTCTTCTGGTACGTCATATGTCTTGAGCATCTGTTGTCCACATACCATGGGTCCCCGTGCCTCGTAAAAAATAAATTATATTCAGTACCCCTTATTTTTATTTTGGGTCCTTAAGTGTTAGTTTTGGTAACTCCAAATTTGTCTCGACAACCCCGGTGGTTTCGCAATAGCTTTCTTTCCACTTTTGTCAACATATTTCACCAAGTGAGCTAGGTGAAGTTGACTCCTGCGGCTTCTTCGGGGTCAGGAGTCCGCATCTTCTAAGTTGGTGGACTCGATGACCTTAGCTTTCTCGAACGGCTTTCTTTTTCTTCTCCGACCTTTAGACCCCTTTCCGATATTTGGATCATAGTAATATGACCTATGCCGAGCTGAATGCGTCACCGTAGGGCCCGCATCGATCAACCCATCTTACTTTGCTAGTTCCCCTGCTTGGAGCCGGGGTGATTTTGAGCCGAGCTTATGGTCGATCTCCGATAGGTGGGATGAGGTGCAATCATCTTTTGTTTGTTCTTTACCGGGGGGTAGTATGGTTCAAAGATTCATTGTCTCCCCATAAACAAAACCTATTAGTCAACCGGTTTTCGGGCATGTGGGAGCAGATGAGGAGGCTTCGCGGGCCGAACCCAAGTCCTTCCTTCCGTAACTTTGGCTTGTTGTTGGCCACCATTGCCTCGAGCTTTTCTCGCCTCCCATATAGCGCCGCCATCGTGCAAAGGTTCCTCTGACATCATCACTTTTCTTGAGAGTTTCATGCTCGATCCGAAGTCCCGAGTACTTCGATTCAAACAAGCTCACCCGCCTCTTCTCGAGTCAAGTCTTTGGTCAATACCGAAATCGACCTTCTTGCTTCGAGATTTGATCATCGAGAGTTAATCTTCTCCCTAATTCTCACAACAAGTCCTTCCGGCTCAAGAGTAGCACCGACTTTCCCGAGAAAGTCTCTCGATTTTCGCCTTTCGGGACATCCATCTCCTGTAGGGTCTTGGCCGAGCCGTTGCACTCATCCGAACCTATTCGTCCAATAGTTCCTCGTATGAGATCGTGATGTCCGCATTTTCGTCCGCACTGTAGATCGTGTCTTGTGTGCAAAGGTGAAGGAAGGTTAGAATGATCCGGAGAATTTACCTCATCCTCTTCTCCCGCCATCGACATTCCTCTCGTTTCTTCTTTAAGCTCTTGTGCCATGAAGGCGGCTTCATCATCGGATGAATCCATGAAGGTTTCAACTACATCCGGGGTCATATGAGAGTTCACCAAGAAGTTCACCAAGAATATATGCTTGTCGCTTCTTGATGAACTTCTACCTTCGAGCTTTTCTCGCAGCTTCTTTCGATGTGCCGAGCTCGAGACAATCATATTGATAGTATCCTCGTCTTTTTGCAATTGTAGCAAGGCGGTGACCTCGCTCTCTCATCGTCATTGTCTTTCGACCGCCGAGGAGATTCCTCCCGTTTCATACATTCGAAGTTTGTGAGTTAAGATTGCGCTTAGGTGAGAAATCGACTCTACTTTAATTCTCCTCGACGGTTCTTGATAGTTTCTTGCGCCGATCCTTCTCCTTCTCGATACTTTAGCGCAAGCAAGCACGTATCATTCTCGCTAAGCTCCCTTCTTGTACCGCACTTGTTGAAAGTTCAGTTTTTGCCGAACTTAGGAGCCAAGGTAGCCGACCGATGCCTTAAAGGCATGATCAATCCAGGTGTTAGCTTCAGCTCTCGCTTTCTTTGCGGTAGACCAAACTCAAACTATTCTCGCCTTTAATTCGAAAAATCTGATAAGGAGACACATAATCAAGGTCGAGTGTCTTAAAAGAGTAGCAAATAGAGTCCGTGGTCCGTCCGACACCCTCTCAATATCTTGAGATTCATTTCTCGGTTGGAGAACATCTTTCCCAAACCCCATCGATGGTATTCATCGATCTCGTGAATCTAACGTTGAGAACTTCTATCTGTGTCGCAGGTATGAGTGATGTGAGCCTCTCTAGTTTTTGGAGTTCCAAAGTGCGCCTTGTTGGCTTTAATCTCCTAAGTCCCCCGACTCGTAGCGCTAGAGCATCCCGAGAGCTCTTTAGCGGACTTGTAGTCCCGAACTCGTCCGAGATAGGAGTAGCTCGTGAGTGGTTAGTATGGGCGTTCCTCGCGTACTCGGGCCGAGATTGTGAAGCTTCTTCTCTTAAGAAGTGAACAAGCTTCTCCTTTGCCGGTTCCTAAAAGTCAACACTATCGAGCATGGGGACGATAGGTCCGTCTTCTAAGACCTTGGTCATGTTATCGTAGAGGGAGGTCGATGAGCTTCCATTCTCGACTACAGCCATACCCCGTAGTTCTCTATAGAGAACATGGGTACCATTCTCGATTCCCCGACATATCGATATGTTAGGTAAATATATGTACGAAGAATGAATGCAAGGGGAAAACGTTTTCAAGGATCGGCCCGAGTAGACCGGGCCGTATAACAAAAAGTCCGGAAGAACACCGACTCGATACCAATTGTTGGTCCCGAGTCAAACGTTCAGTGTAGGGGGATGAATACACCGAAAACCTTTTTCTCAAACTAGAACGCGAACAAAGCCCGAGTGACGGAGATCGCCTACTAAATGAATTCGGGAGACCGCATAAGATGTTCTTGATCGCATGGACAGAGTGACCGAAGGTGCCGAGTTTTGCTAGCCGACCAAGTAAGAATTCGAAGCGTTAACGCAGGTTCAATAGCGTGCGGAAAGTGTAGGCTCGGCTTTAGTTTGGTTTGAAAACGTTTGTTTATAAAAAAACGTTTCAAAGAGATCGTGCAGCCGCTAGGATTGTTACCGAAAACTCGCTTGAATGATTTTTAAATTATTTTCGCATGAACAGCTTAAATCAATGCAACAGCTTATAAACACGCATTTTTAAAGTGGTTCGAATACGCAAGATCCTACGTCCACTATCCTAAACAAGGGCATGAGGCTATTTTATTATACCGAGTTAGTCTCAGCCGCTTTGTTCACCGGACAAACACAGCCTTGTGATTATACCGAGCAAGTCTCAATTTACGTGGTCAAACAGTAAATATGTTTGAATGTATCTCCAACGATGAAGGAGTTCTTAACACTAAGAACGGTTCAATAAATTGAACTCCTTCTGGCCTAAGCTATAGATAAATACAATTGAGCTTATGTTAGAGGGAAATGGAACAAGAAAGGCTTCTAGAGTGTAGAACAGATGAGGAATAATCTCTCCGGGGTTCGTCTTCTTCACTTGGATGCTAGAGGCTTTCGCTTATATGTAAGCTTGTGTTCCCTTAGAGCAAGTCTGTATGCTTTTCATGCTACAATCGAGCTCAAGTTCATCGCGTATAGCTTATGTTCTCGTTTGCTTGATGCTCTATTGATATGTCGTTGTGTTGTTGTATCTTCAATTTGATTTTCCATCTATTTATAAACGTGAGCTATGGATAGATCCGTTGGAGACGAAACTCGTCCACGTGTCATTCTATTTGGTAGCTAACGACTCTTTTGTATTTTCGCAGAGTCCACTAACTTTTTCGAGAAAGTGGTCGACTTGTAGCTTTTGGACAGATGCTTTTCCAAGCCTAGCCGCTTGTCATTGGTCGAGGTACGGAAAGTGGTTGTGACACTAGCGCACTTTTGGGGGGGTTAGTACCGAAGCCGACTTCTCTCGGCATTGTACGACATCGGACCACTCTACTTGAACGACATTGAAGTCTACTATCAATCAAAGAAACCGACAGTCATTGCCGAAGTCCGACCCATAGATTCAATAGTATACTCCCCGCCGAGTTCAACTCTATTCAAGGTCAAAACTCGAGTTCACGCAAACCGCCCCCGCCGAGTCCAGCTCTACTCGACCCTCGAACATCTTTCGCATGCCGCTCCCGCCGGCACTACCGAATCTTCACTCCACGGCACCGGGGCCGACATAGCCTACTAAAGGACAAAGCAGACGTAACTACCGAGCCGGAACTTTATTTCTTGTATTAGATCCCTGATCTAGCCCAATTAGTTTCCTAGTTATTTATTATTTCACGTAAATCATAATTAATAGATTAATGCGTTTGACATTATTTAATAATGTTATTTATCCGAATTAAATGGTTGGGCCAATTAATTGATAAATATTAGTAGCTCCAATAGATTAATGAATTATGTAGCGCCTCAATTTCCATAACTTTTAAGGGGACTTCACCTCGTGCATAACATTTAATTTGCTCAATTTAATTTTCAAAAATAATATATATTTATAAAAACAATAAGATTTTCAATGCATTCATAAAAACTGAAAACTTAAATTAAAAAAAAAAAACATGTGAGTCATTTAATTTACAATAATAAACAAGAAATAATGCATAGTTCAAAAGATAAACTAAATTAATGCGGTAAAAAGATGATCTAGATTCTTTCATGTGTAACCATCACCATCAGCCACCTCAAGCATCTGCCGGTCCATGACCTGAAAATGTGAATATTTAAAGGGGGGTGAGTACGACTACTCAGTGGGAAACACACGTATATCCAAACTATATAAAATGTCAATAAACACGAATATGAAACATGCGTAATAAATAACTTTGATCCTAGGGCCTCCTCTTCGACCCTAAGGTTCCATTTCATTTC
Organism: Lavandula angustifolia; assembly: GCA_028984105.1. NCBI lineage: Eukaryota > Viridiplantae > Streptophyta > Magnoliopsida > Lamiales > Lamiaceae > Lavandula > Lavandula angustifolia. The sequence goes on from CM054825.1 coordinate 22,724,007, forward strand.
ACACCTGCCTCCTCTCGACCGTAAAATTTCATAAGGGCCTCCTCTGACCCCCTGGCCAAAGGCCTCCTCTCGACCTTGACCTCTTTCATTCTCATGTCCGTCATAAACACATGAATACCGTACAAAATATATAATAAGGATAACGGTAATTTCCCCCACCTCGACTTGATGAAAAATAATGGATATCGATGTTTAATTCTCGCGCGCCAATCCTAACCATGAAAATTCAAATTTAATATATATGAATGATGTTCATGTCTTATCTTGAGAATAAAAGACACTATAAATAAGACGCGGCATTTAATTATCCAACTTGGATATGCTTTATAAAATATGAAGCTAACAATCAGCATATTCCGATACAAAATAAATCATGTATACAAATATATATATAAAATAAAAAACAAAACTAAACACACAACTCTTACTAAAAGCCACGTAAGGAAAAACCTTATAAAATTCTTAATTCTTCCTTCTTATAATTGTTTTTAGCTTGACATCACTAGACATAAAAACATGAACGCTATCATTCTTATTTTATCATAGACCCATTACATGACAATATAATTAATATAAAAGTTTGACTTCTTCCAACATATTCACGGTCAAAAATAGCTAATGAAGAACTAGAAGATAAAATGGGATAAAGACACCCATATTCATGACTGCATCAAAAACGAAAACTTGAAAAATAAATCATATCCAAACTTACACAAACCCAGCATATAAATAGACGTGAAGTATTTGAAATTCCTATGACCATGAATTCAAAAATACCACAAACAGGAGCAGACAAAAATCGTAACGGTGGTGACGGCAAAGCAAGTGAATGTTCTCATAAGCAAAAAGACACATGCACTCACTCAACACAAATTCTCGAATTTCCAGCACATCAAGAAGCCTTTTTTTAGATTTCAAAATTTAGTAACTTCAACACAAAAGTTATCTAAGAGATTTTATGAGATTCAAATACCTTACGTATTTTTCTTGAAGAGCAGGTGAAGATCCGCCGCACACAAGAAATTGATTATGAAAGGAAATTAAAAAAAAATAATGGGCAGCAAGAAATATGGCCGAGAGGAGAAATGATGACAGAAGTTTGAGAGAGAGGAATGAGGTGAAAATGTGAGCATCGATCTTTTCAAGAGATGGAGTGACAAAGGTCTAAATAAAATTAAATATGCATTTATACTATGCCCCATGTAATATGATATTTTGACAGCACTTAAGCACTAAATAGGTGGGAAAATAAAATAAGTAACTAAGTGATACCCCTTAACACTCATAGCCGACACCACCCCTTAATTTTGCGTAAAAACCGAAACATCATAAAATATTCACAAAGAATGGACAATAATTGAATATATAAATAATCATCTTGAATCTCCAACCCAAGAAAAGTACTTTATTCCATTTTGAGAAAACGAAAACATGATAAGGTGCATAGTAAAGTAATTAGTAGGCAACACTTGAAGTCTTTGCTTTGATAAAGGGGAAATATTATTATATGTGATTCATGATTTTTGTCTCCTACCAAAAATAAAATAATTTTGGGTAAAACATGTGTATAAATATCGTGCAATTGAAGTCATGCTTTAAAACATATTAATGTATAATGGCACACGCACATGATTTTTGCCTCCTACCAAAAAATAAAATAATTTTGGGTAAAACATGTATAAATATCGTGCAATTGAAGTCATGCTTTAAAACATATTAATGTATAATGGCACACGCACAATAATCTTGAAAATAAAAATAAAAAATGACATGATACACTATACATGCATACCAAAAATTCTAATGCGCAACTTACGTAATTAAAACATTTGATAACATTTATAAATAAATATGCAATGCATTTTTATATCAAAAAAATTTCGGGGCGTTACAAACTACCCCACTAAAAAAAATTTTCGTCCTCGAAAATTGATTGCTTAACTAAATAAGGTTATCGTCACTAAGTTATTCTCAAATCCCTATTTGGTTTCCTTCCATCCATAATTTCTTCATGGTATTTCCTTAATATCTTCAATTTCCTCATTCAAAATCCATCTGTTGCATACCTTGAGGTTTCCTATTCCATGTATTTTATGTTTGCTTACCCTAAAAAAAATCTTCCAGCTACGTTGAAACATAGGCTTAATAATATGAGTTCGTACCTTGCATGTTTTTGATTTGCTTCTCCCTATGTGGTACCGTGCATTTTCTCATCTTTCGCTATTGCTTGCCGATTTGTTTTTCTGTGGACATTTGGAAGCAATATGTCCCTCCTGACGACAAAAATAGCAGACAGGCTTCCATCCCTTGTTATTATTTTGATTATTCTTTAAAACTGATCCTTGAGGGCATTGCCAAATCATGTGTCCTTCTTTATGACATCGAAAACACTTATTCTTTCCAACTAAACATTCACCATAATGATTTCTTTGACATTTCGTGCAGTGCGGCTTTTCTTGCTGCATCACTTCCCCGCTTCCTCCATTTTGCTTATGCCTTTTATCATAACCTTGATTTCTATCCGCGAGGTCTTCCCAACGTCTTTTTCCATTAACATCTAATGACCTAGATAAGGGTCCATCAAGCTTCTTTCGTTTGGCGATAGCTTGGGCTTTCTGCACCAACATATCAAATGTTGTAATCTCATGACCAGCTAATATACCGCCTATTTCATCGTGCAGCCCGCTCTCGAAGATTTCCATTTTTTTATGTTCGGTATCCACTAAATCAGGTGCAAACTGGGAGAGATGATTGAAGTGACGCTCGTAATCCACAATTGATCTGTTCCCTTGTTTTATAGTCATCAACTCCACTTTCTTTTCCCGTCGAACAGATTCTGGGAAAAACTTATTCAAGATTTGTGTCTTGAAAAAATTCCAAGTCATGTTCTGCTGCTGCTCTGGCGCCACAGTCCAAGTCGAGAATTCCACCATTGTCGCGCATCTTGAGCCGCTGATACTTCGCGCATGTTACTTTTTGAGCATCAATGCATCCTAGGTGATCGAAGATCCTCTCCAGATCACCAATCCACTCCTCCACAAAAACGGGTCCTTCATTCCCCTTAAGAATAGGAGGTGACATCGACCTAAAATCATTCACTAGTGGGTCTCCTCCTTGGCGTTGCAGGAACATTCCCCTCATAGCCTCCAACAGCTGTGCATTGCTAAGGCTCTCTAGAGGGTTATTTCCCCGTCCCTTCACTAGCCTTGTTATTGGGTTGTCTTCTCTGAGGCATCTTCCTATTGTTCATATAAAATTTGACTATGTAAAACATCTAAGATCTCATTCTTAAGGCAACATCTTCGAGGACTTTAAATATTTTACAAAATGTAGTTGCATAAAAATCATGCTCATGTCATGCTCGAAACATATGCTTCTAATATCATTCTTCAAAATTAACTTAGAAAATCTTTCTTACCTCGCCGGCACGATGCTGTGGCAGTGATGATGGTCAATTTCCTGCATAACATGAAACAAGTCTATAGGAAAGTAGACCTGCTCTGATACCAATCTGTAACGCCCCAATTTTCATAACTTTTAAGGGGACTTCACCTCGTGCATAACATTTAATTTGCTCAATTTAATTTTCAAAAATAATATATATTTATAAAAACAATCAGATTTTCAATGCATTCATAAAAACTGAAAACTTAAATTAAAAAAAAAATGTGAGTCATTTAATTTACAATATTAAACAGTAAATAATGCATAGTTCAAAAGATAAACTAAATTATTGCGGTAAAAAGATGATTTAGATTCTTTCATGTGTGACCGGAACCATCGCCCACCTCAAGCATCCGCCTGGCCCATGACCCGAAAATGTGAATATTTAAAGGGGGGGGTGAGTACGACTACTCAGTGGGAAACACACGTATATCCAAACTATATAAAATGTCAAGAAACACGAATATGAAACATGTGTAATAAATAACTTTGATCCTAGGGCCTCCTCTTGACCCTAAGGTTCCATTTCATTTCACACGGTCTCCTCTTGACCGTAAAATTTCATAAGGCCCTCCTCTTGACCCCGGTCAAAGGCCTCCTCTTGACCTTGACCTCTTTCATTCTCATGTCTGTCATAAACACATGAATATTGTACAAAATATATAATAAGGATAACGGTAATTTCCCCACCTTGACTTGATGAAAAATAATGGATATCAGATGTTTAATTCTTGCGCGCCAATCCTAACCATGAAAATTCAAATTTAATATATATGAATGATGTTCATGTCTTATCTTGAGAATAAAAGACACTATAAATAAGACACGGCATTTAATTATCCAACTTGGATACGCTTAATAAAATATGAAGCTAACAATCAGCATATTCCGATACAAAATAAATCATGTATACAAATATATATATAAAATAAAAAACAAAACTAAACACACAACTCTTACTAAAAGCCACGTAAGGAAAAACCTTATAAAATTCTTAATTCTTCCTTCTTATAATTGTTTTTAGCTTGACATCACTAGACATAAATACATGAACGCTATCATTCTTATTTTATCATAGACCCATTACATGACAATATAATTAATATAAAAGTTTGACTTCTTCCAACATATTCACGGTGAAAAATAGCTAATGAAGAACTAGAAGATAAAATGGGGTAAAGACACCCATATTCATGACTGCATCAAAAACGAGAACTTGAAAAATAAATCATATCCAAACTTACACAAACCCAGCATATAAATAGACGTGAAGTATTTGAAATTCCTATGACCATGAATTCAAAAATACCACAAACAGGAGCAGACAAAAATCGTAACGGTGGTGACGGCAAAGCAAGTGAATGTTCTCATAAGCAAAAAGACACATGCACTCACTCTCAACACAAATTCTCGAATTTCCAGCACATCAAGAAGCCTTTTTTTAGATTTCAAAATTTAGTAACTTCAACACAAAAGTTATCTAAGAGATTTTATGAGATTCAAATACCTTACGTATTTTTCTTGAAGAGCAGGTGAAGATCCGCCGCACACAAGAAATTGATTATGAAAGGAAATTAAAAAAAATAATGGGCAGCAAGAAATATGGCCGAGAGGAGAAATGATGACAGAAGTTTGAGAGAGAGGAATGAGGTGAAAATGTGAGCATCGATCTTTTCAAGAGATGGAGTGACAAAGGTCTAAATAAAATTAAATATGCATTTATACTATGCCCCATGTAATATGATATTTTGACAGCACATAAGCACTAAATAGGTGGGAAAATAAAATAAGTAACTAAGTGATACCCCTTAACACTCATAGCCGACACCACCCCTTAATTTTGCGTAAAAACCGAAACATCATAAAATATTCACAAAGAATGGACAATAATTGAATATATAAATAATCATCTTGAATCTCCAACCCAAGAAAAGTACTTTATTCCATTTTGAGAAAACGAAAACATGATAAGGTGCATAGTAAAGTAATTAGTAGGCAACACTTGAAGTCTTTGCTTTGATAAAGGGGAAATATTATTATATGTGATTCATGATTTTTGTCTCCTACCAAAAATAAAATAATTTTGGGTAAAACATGTGTATAAATATCGTGCAATTGAAGTCATGCTTTAAAACATATTAATGTATAATGGCACACGCACATGATTTTTGCCTCCTACCAAAAATAAAATAATTTTGGGTAAAACATGTATAAATATCGTGCAATTGAAGTCATGCTTTAAAACATATTAATGTATAATGGCACACGCACAATAATCTTGAAAATAAAAATAAAAAATGACATGATACACTATACATGCATACCAAAATTCTAATGCGCGACTTACAGAATTAAAACATTTGATAACATTTATAAATAAATATGCAATGCATTTTTATATCAAAAAAATTTCGGGGCGTTACAAATTATATTATGGGCTAATTATGTAGAAACCCGTTAGGGATATAATTAAATTAATGGACTACAAATATTAATATTATATTGGCTTTTGAAGCCTATATATATTAGTATTTTATTCATAATCAGAACACATACATTCTCATACGCGCACACGTGTTAGAGAGAGACACAATAGAATTTTCTTCAGTTCTCTGACCACCCAGAGGGAGAAAAAGGCCAGGACACAGATTAGAAGATCTGAACATGAGCAACAATCAAAACGACTACAACATACGTAGAGGAAGGTACAATTCCTACCTTATTTATTTCCTTTACTTTTTAACTTGGTTCTCTCAGATCGATAAAGCTGTCTAGTTATTAAATCTATTGATTGCCCAACAATGTAGGTTGTAACTAGTTTAGGGAAGTAGTCGTTTCAATGCCCAACATGGCAGCTACTGATTAAGTAAGTGGGAATAAGGGTCATGTCAGTTTAATTACGGCGGTGTATAACTAGTTGATTCTTAAGGTTAATTCATATTGAGTGCCGATGATTTGAAATATGTGTGTGAATATTTTGTTGGACTTGTCTCTTAGTTGTCCTGTTAATACGCTTTTTACTTCACTTTATCTTTTTTAAAATTCTTAGTTTAGTAAAATCTAAAACTTGTGTGGTTGCTAACCGAAACCCAAAATAAGTATGAAAATAACATGTCTAGTCCTCCGTTACCTGTGTTCGATACCTGTGTTCGATATCTTGTTACTATACTGAATTAATTCTCAAGATTTGCAGGATTATTTGGTGCAATTCAGCGATCACAGTACTTGAATTTATTTTCATATTGTGCAAAAGGACCCTTGTATTACGGACAGTGGATGCTCGAGACATATGTCATACCAGAAGAATCTACTGACCAACTACGTTCAACAAGGACCCATAATTGAATTGGGTGACAACTCCAAAGGATACACAATGGGATATGGCACATTGAACATCGGAACTGCCACAGTTCCTAGAGTAACATATGTTGAAGGACTTCAACAAAATCTCCTTTCAGTCAATAAATTATATAATAACCTTAATAGAGTCTCTTTTGATGGAGGTTTTTGTGATGTTATTGATAAATCTACAGGGAAAACCGTACTATCAGGATCGCGGAGAAAGAATATCTACGTTGCATGAACAGATTAAGTCATCTGATTAAACAACATGGATATAGCACAGAAGACTCAGTCACCTGAATTTCAAAACAATGAACAAGCTAGCAAGAGATTCAAAAGTCAAAGAACTCTTCAATGAAGTCTTTAAACGACACAGAAACTGTGAAGCATGTCTGAAGGGAAAGCAGACAAAATCAAGTAATCCACCTATTCCATCACCATCTACTGATGGAGTCCTTCAGCTACTTCACATGGTTCTATTCAGGCCAATCACTCCAGTGACAATTAGAGGCAAGAAGTATGCCCTCACGGTCATAGGTGACTACTCGAGATATACATGGATGATCTTCATCGTCAATAAATCTGATGTTAAGACTAAACTACCTAAACTACTGAAATGACTCAGTGTAAAGAAAGATATCAAAATACAAAGAATATGCTCAGATCGAGGCACATAATTCCTCAACTCTATGATGAAAGAGTACTGAAAAGCTGAAGGTATTAAGCACGAGTCGTCAACAGCACGCGCGCCTCAGCAGAACGGGCTTGTTGAAAGAAATAACAAAATACTTAAAGAAGTAGCATGGATGTTACTGGCGGACTCTAGCCTACCATCAATGTTTTGGGCAGAAGATACTGACACAACCTGCTACACTCAAAACTGCTCACTACTGACACAAGCACACATGAAGACACCATATGAATTGCGGAAAGGGAGAATCCCTTATATTTCTCATTTCCATATCTTTGCTCATTTGTGCTTTATCCATAATAATGGAAAGGATTGGTTAAAGGTCTTTGATAGCAAGTCAGACCAAGGAGTTTTCTTAGGAGACTCCAGAGTCAACAAAGCCTTCAGGGTCTTTAATTACTGGAAACTTTGTATGGAGGAAAGTCCTCATGTTGTATTTAATGAGTTTTTTTACTAAGGATAAGCAATAGGTTTCAAAGCAAGATACTGAAGCTGTCAGCAACAAGTTATAGGATTTGAACTTAAACAATAAAGCTGAAAGAATCCAACATTGTTAGGATGATGATTCAGATGATGAAGTAATTCACACTCACCTAGCAAGCACTGTAGTTGAACCATTGATTCTACTGAACAGAATCAATCCCAGGTAATTCTGGTTGATGAGGAAACCCTAGTGGTAATTGAGAGAAACACTTAGAATAATACCTCAGGGGAAGTAATGATGTTCCTGAGCTTAATGCCCCTGAACCCGTTGACTCAGTAGGTCCCAACCTCATTGCTGAAATTCTTTAATCTCAGAACAATACTACTGAAATTACTAATAATCCAACCATCTGTGTAGAAGTAAATTTAGAAGAAGAAACGAGAAAAAGATGGTCATGGGAAGATGCTCATTCGTCTGATCTAATAATTGGTGATCCAACAGCCACTGTAAGGACAACATCATATTCTGTCAGGGAGAAAGACTTTGTATTGGTAAAACCAAGCACCCAAGGCTTGGTACGATACCATATCAAAATTTCTGCTCAAAAAGGTTTTCAGAGAGGAGTAGTAGATCACACTCTATTCAGCGTCAAATTAGAAAATGACATACTCCTTGTGCAGATCTATGTGGTCGACATTATCTTCTTTTGAAGAAACGTGACCATGTGTCAACAATTTGAGAAGATGACGAAAGAAAAGTTCGAAATGTCTATGATGGGAGAAATGAATTGACTCATTGGACTTCAAGTCAAATAATATGAGAAGAGTATTTTCATAAATCAAGCCAAGTACACCAGAGATCTTATCAAAAAGTTTGGCTGCGATTCTAGCAAATCAGTCAAGATTCTCATGAATACGAATCTAAAAATTGATATTGACAAAGAGGGAGTATCCATTAACTCTACTGATTATAGAGCTATTATTGGTTCTTTATTATATCTAACTGCCAACAGACCTGACATAACTTATGTTGTTGGTGTATGCGCAATATTTCAGGAATATCCCAAGCAAAGTCACCTAGACTCTGCAAAGAAGATTCTCCGATACATGAAGGGAATACCTGACATAGGGTTATGATATCTTGCTGATTATAATCTTTAACTAACTGGATATTCTGATGCTGATTATGCAGGTTGTAGAATCGACAAAAAATCAACTTCGGGAACTTGTCATTTCGTAGGTAGCAAGCTCATTTCAAGGTTCTCAAAGAAACAACACTCAGTAGCAACGTCTACTACTGAAGCTGAATATATGGCTACCAGAAGTTGTTGCACCCAAATCTTAGGGCTTCGACAAGTGTTAATCTACTGCGACAATACTAGTACTATTGCAATTACTCATAATCCCATTCTTCACACGAGATGCAAGCATGTGGATATCAGGCATCACTTCATCAGAGATCATGTTGAGAAGAAGGATATCAGAATGGAGAAAATCCATACTAACAAGCAAATGACTGACATACTGATGAAATCTGTAGCTGAAACTAGATTTAGAGAACTCAGTAGAACTAGGATTACTGATACTACTGATTTCGTTAAGTAAGAAACTTTCAGTAAGGGGGAATACTAAATGCACTCAGTATCGCTATCGTGGTATCAGCTGACTACAATGTTCAGCTAACAAGTTTACATATTTAAACTCAGTATTTAATGTTCAGTACATGCATCACATTTATTTCCCGACATTATTTTATAAAGGATGTCATTAATAAAATTGTTTTCATTAAAAACACGACATTCCATATACTGACTGTGACGCATTTAACGCCTATCATCTCACCTTACTTTATTAGTGATAGATATGTAGGTATAGATTATAAGCGGCATAGTAATCATTAATGTTAATAACATAAAATCGCAACTGTCTATTTTACAAGTGAGACCGCATCTTAACCGTCTGCTAAATAAACCGTTCAAATTCACATCTTACATATATCTTACTTGATCATCTCACTCCATACCTTTCGCTATTATCGAATTCTTAGTGCTCTGCATAAATTTCATGCATCCGATTTCTACAAATCTCAACACTAAATCATTCGGTAAATCTCTAATTCTTATTCTACACTTACTAACTTACTCTATTTTCAAGTGCTAACATTTGTTTTGAAGATTATCATCTATGGCAAGCTTTCCTGATAAAACCGTCCTCGTCCCAACTGACATGGAGGAGATTTTGACCAACAACAGAGAGTGGTTAGAACCAGTCATGGCCTTTCATAAATGTAAGATTCAGTACATGCAACTGATTTACAAGTCTCTGTCTATATCAAGACTTAAACGTTTTTTTCTCTAGACGGCCTCACTAGTGGCTTCCTTGCCAATCATTGAATTCTTCTACAATTTGTGACGTGATGCTGACAACATCAAAGATATCACATGTATCACTTATGAGAAGCAAGTGTCTCCTAACACCTGGATTCCGACTCCCGCTCAGTTGGATATTCAAGAATGCCTGATCGAAAGCTTCAGTCTACCTTATGAAGGTGTGTCTCCTATAGGCTACAAGGAGACATAGATCAACACAAATCTTCGCCTTTTCACAGGGAAGAAGGACATTGAGTTCAAGAAATCTTTTTCCAAGAACAAACTTCTACCAGAGTACTGGGAGATCGTGTACATTGTCTCTCACATGCCTACGAGCTCCGCTGGCTCTTCAAACCAACTATAAAAAATCAAGATTCAATTGATGATTGTTGGGAGATGATTCAGTAACTTAGTGCTTATAGATTTGAATGATCCCAAAACCCTACTTTGACTGGTGAACCATTGAATTGCATTTGTTCTGTCTATGTTTTTGTCTATGAGAGTTTCAGACTCAGTAGACATCCTTCCTACATAGTTCAGTCGTTCAGTTCTGTCTGCTGATTCTTCAGTAGACTATGAGCCTCAGTACCATGAGAAGAAGACTAGTGCTGGACTCAGCAGGAGCAGCATACGGAAAGGAGTCAGTGGAATTGGACTCAGCAGGAGCAGTTCACTGAACTCAAAGTTGATCTTCAGTAGAGCTAGACTCAGCAGGAGTATGCTACTGATCATAGATCAGACTCAGCAACGGCCAGACAGTCTCCTGACTGTCAGTAATCTTATAAGTCAAAACAGCAGAGTCATATGAGGTATAGAGACGTCAGCTTCAGATCTGTCTTAGAGTCTGTTTATCTCACCTACTTTCTTTAGCCTCGACCAATGACGAGCAACCCGCTGTCTACTTTCTGATTAAAGCTGCAAGTCAACACTTTTCCGGAAATGGAGGAAAAGACTCTGCCACCATTCTTTGAAAGAGCCATTAGCTACCCAAAAGAGAGAGACACATGGATCATCGTCTCCAACGGATCTTTCTATGCCTCTCATCTATAAATAGAGGGAAGAATTCAAATCAAAGCTCACGACACATATCAAGAACACCCGAGCAATTACGAGCAACTTCGAATCGACTTAAAGCTTTCCGCAAGATCTTCAAAGAGCTATTCCAAGTGAAATGCGATATTCTTGCTCAAAGGGAACCGAGCTGAATCAGATTTATAGCCTCTAGTATCCAAGCGACTGAACACAAACCCAGAGTTTATATCTTACCGTTCGTCGCTCTAAAAGCCTCATTCTCGTTCCCATCCCTCTAACCTAAGCTCAGCAGACCATATCCATAGCTTGGATCGAAGGACTTCATCCTTGAACTGTTCTTTACTGTAAAGAACTCCTTCATAGTTGGAGAGTTTGTCAAACGCTTTAGTTTGATATCTTGTAAACTGAGACTTGCTCAGTATAAATCTCAAGACAGTGTTTGTCTAGTGCACAAACCGACTGAGACTAACTCAGTATAATAAAATAGCCACCTGATCTTTTTGGGACAGTGGACGTAGGATTGTTGGATCCGAACCACTTTAAAAATCAGTGTGTTTTGTATGTTTTGTTTTACTATTGCACTGATTACTGTTCATAGTGAAAATATCTTTCAAATCATTCAATTGTGTTTCAGCAAAGCTTAGAAGATTGCACTAATATACTGAAATAGTTTTCCTAAAAACATTTTCTAACTTAACTGAATTGGGCCTACACATTTCCGCACTATACTGAAGCTCTACTGAACGGTACTGAATATTGACCCAAGTCAGCTAGCAGGCCTTAGTGAAGTCAGTCACTTTGCCACGCGATTCAGAACAGCTTATCTGGTCTACGGAACCTGTTCTGTACGACATCTTCCTGAAAAGGACTGCTCGCATTTTAAGTTGACAAAGTTTTCAGGTGTATTCACCCCCCCCCCTCTACACCTGAACATTTATCTCGGGACCAACAATTGGTATTAGAGCAGGAGTTCTCTAAGACTCTTTTTTTCTGAAACTGGTCTACTTGAACGGATCCTGAAAAAGTTTTCACTGCATATCATTCTTCATTCATATCACAATCTACAATGTCTGATATGTCAGGAATCAGGATGGTATCCATGTTCTCAGTAGAGAACTACGGGGTATGGCGAGAAGAATGGAAGCATATCTGATTTCCCTCCACGACAGCATGACAGAAGTACTAGAAGACGGACCTATCATTCCTATGATTGATAGTGTCGAAGTCCAGGATCCAGCACAAGGAGGTGGCATGGTGACCGGGATGAAGATCCTTAACGACAGAAGCCTTTTCACCCCTGAGGAGAAGAAGCTTCACATTCTAGATCGCGTTGCCAGAAACGCCATACTGACCACCCTGAGTGATTCCTATCTCGGAAGAGTTCAGTACTGCAAGTCTGCAAAGGAACTCTGGGATGCTCTGGCGCTACTGAGTCGGGGGACTCAGAAGATCAAGGCGAACAAACTAGCGCTGGAACTTCAGAAGCTGTAGAGACTATCTCTCATTCCTGGCGACACGATTGAAGATCTTAACATCAGATTTATGGATCTGATGAACACTATCAACGGGCTTGGGAAGACGTTCTCCAACCGAGAAATGAATCTCAAAATATTGAGAGCACTACCGGATGGACATTGGACTCCCTTCGCTACATTGCTTAGACATTCTAACCTTGATATTGTTTCTCCTGATCATATCTTTTCAAAACTAAAAGCTGATGAGTTCAAGTTCGGCCTACCCCAAAGGAAGCAGAGAGCTGAAGCTGACACTCAAATCGACCATGCTTTCAAAGCATCAATCACCACAGCAGCTCCCGCATCTAGCAAGGCAGAACCTTCAATCAGTGATCTACAGGAAGGAAACCTTGCTAAGAAATATGCACTGCATGCCGTGAAGTATCAGAAGGAGAAGGAGAGGCGCAGTAAAACTCTCTAGAGTAGTCAGAGACTCAAAGGGTAAGTCAGAATATACACCCAAACGCACTCCTAAATAATATACTTCTGATTGCAGGAAACAGGAGGACTCAGCTCAGTCCAAAGACAGTGAGAGCAAAGAAGATAGAGTCGCCACCTGTTACAACTGCAAGAAGCCAGGAGACTATCAATATGACTGTCCTGAGCTCAGTACAGCTGAGAGAGAAGCACATAAAGCTCAAAGGGGGAAGTTCATCAAGAAGCGTCAAGCATATATTGCCGGTGAACTCTCAGACGATTCTGATGAAGTCGACTCCTTCATGGTTTCAGCAGTCGATGAAGAGGCGTTCATGGACGTAGAGCTTGAAGAAGTTGCTGAAAAGTGCCTTATGGCAGGAGAAGAGGATGAGGTAAACTCTCACGCTCCACTTAACTCCTCTTGACACTGCACACACAACATTATTTCAGGTGCAGAAGAAAATCTGGATATCTCGATCGCGTATAAAGAACTATTAGACGAGCAGATTCACATGAGCTTGTAGCTCAGTAAGACTCTTCAGGAGTTGGATACCCTGAAAGTGGAAAACCAGAGACTTTCTCAGGAGAGTCAGGTTGCTACTGAGTCAGAAGGACTTCTGTTGAGACTCAGAGAGGAGATTAACTCTCTGATGACCAAGTCTCAGCATCAAGAAGATCAGATCTCAGTACTGACCAATGACTTGTCTCAGAAGGATACTCAACTGAGTCTATTGAAGCAAGAGTTGTCAGGACTTCAGACCGAGCATGAAATGCTTAAGAGAGTGATGATGTTTGGAGGAATCTGATGACAGAGCGGTAATGGGCGCTAAGAAGAAGCTTGAGGTAATGCTAGCCAGCAACAAGCCTAAGCACTGCAAGGAGGGACTCGGGTTCAGCCATGTAGCCTCCTCATCTGCCCCAGTATGCTCAGAGAACCGACTAGTGGATTAGTTTGTTCAAGGGGAGAATATCAATGCTGAGATCCCGAATCCCCTAGCAAAGAACAAACAAAAGATGAAAGCACCTCATCCTAGCTATCAACATTCTGACAAGAAGATTAGCTGAAAATCACCCCAGTTCAGTCAAGGGGGAACCAACAGAGTTAAGTAGGCTGATTAGTATGGACCTCCTCAACTGACACATCCAACTCAGTATGAGTCATATTACTATGATCCTATAGTCAGAAGAGGACCTAAAAGTCAGAAGAAAAAGAAGAAAGCAGTTCAGAAGGCTATGGTCAGTAGTCCACCTACTCAGAAGATCAGAACTCCTGAACCAGTAAAGCCTCAGAAGTCAGCATCGACCAGTCTAGTGGTCAAGTATGTTGATCAGAGTGTAAAGAAACTATCTGAGACCACAAGGGTCGTGAGACAGATTTGGGTTTCCAAAACTAACATCTAAGGATCCAAAATAAAAAATAAAGGGTATCTGAATATAATTCTGTTTTGCAGGTGCACAAGGACTCTTCGTATGTGGACAGCAGATGATCAAGACATATGACATACCAGAGGAACCTAGTGAAGAATTAGACTGCTAGAGAAGGACCCAAAATCGAGTTCGGAGATAATGCAAAAGGCTATACCAAAGGCTAGGGAACACTCAGCATTGGAACCGCCACAGTTCCAAGAGTATCATATGTTGAAGGAATTCAGCATAATCTTCTCTCTGTTAGTCAATTTTGTTATAACTCGAATAAAGTGATTTTTTACGCTGGTTTCTGTGATGTCATTGATAAATCTACACGGAAAATAGTGTTATCAGGTTCGCGCAAAAAGAATATCGATGTAGCTGACTGGAACTCAGCTGAACCTGAAGCATGCTTGCTGACGAAGAACGATAACAGAACAGGGTGCTCTGGCATAAAAGACTCAGCCATCTCAACTTCAAGACGCTCAACAAGCTAGCTAGAAACGCTCTAGCGCGAGGACTGCCGAATGAAGTATTTAGCAAAGACACTCAGTGTGAAGCATGTCTGAAGGGAAAGCAAACAAAGAACCAAAATCCGCCCGTTCCATCACCTTCCACTAATGGAATCCTTCAGTTGCTACATATCAATTTATTCGCTCCAGTCTCTCCGATGACGATCAGAGGCAAAAAGTATGCTTTAGTGGTCATTGATAATCACGCTACACATAGGTCATATTTATTGCCAACAAGTCTGACGCCAAAACAGAGTTACCTGCGCTTCTGAAAAGGCTCAGTGTCGAGAAGAACACCAAAATCATAAAGATACGTTCAGACAAAGGAACTGAGTTCCTAAATTCGATGGTGGAAGAGTTCTGCAAATAGCCGAAGGCATAGAGCATGAGACGTCTGCTGCGCGCATGCCTCAACAAAATGGGATTGCTGAGAGGAAGAACAGAACACTCAAAGAAGCAGTAAGAACCCTGCTCGCAGACTCAGGACTCCCATCTATATTCTGGGCAGAAACAACTGACACAAGAGATGCTTACTTATAAATCTGATAATATTAGAGCATGTTACACTCAGAACAGATCTCTACTGACAAAGCAGCATCAGAAGACACCATATGAATTATGGAATGGCATGAAGCCTTTCTTATCTTATTTCCATATTTTTGGGTGTTCGTGCTTTATCCACAATAATGGAAAGGACCAGTTAAAGACTTTTGATAGCAAGTCAGACCAGTGAGTCTTCTTAGGATACTCACGGGTCAGCAAAGCCTTCAGATTTTTTAACTACCAGATCCTTTGCGTGGAGGAAAGCCCTCATGTTGTTTTTAATGAGTTTGCAACTGAAGACAGGAGCAGAAACTCAAAATCAGAATCTGAGGATATCGGTAAGCAGCTACAGGATCTGAGCTTAAAAGATAAAGTCGAAAAGATCCAGCTGTGTTCGGATGATGATTCCGAAGAGGAAAGTGAAGATAAGACTACTGAATCTCAGCCAGCAGCAGACGTAGCTGAACAAATTGACTCTACTAAACAGAGTCAATCCCAGGTAACTCAGGTCGATGAAGAAACCCAAGTGGTAACTAAGACCTCTACTGAGGATAATTCAGGGAGAACAAATGAAGTTCTTGAGTTGAATGCCCCTGAACCTGGTGACTTAGTAGACCCAACTCTTGTAACTGAATTACTTTAATCTCAGAATAGTACAATTGAAATACCTAACTCACCTACTATCTATGTTAAACAAGTTTCAGATGAAGAGTTAAAACATCGTCAATCGTGGCTGGATGCTCACAATCATGATTTAATTATTGGAGATCCTTCAGCTAGTGTAAAGAAAAGATCCAGATTCTGTCAGGGAGAAAGCGCATTATATTCCTGCTTCTTGTCTACTGAAGAACCTCAGTCAGTTGAGGACGCACTTAAGGATGCTGATTGGATCATAGCTATGTAGGAAGAGCTGAATCAGTTCACGAGAAACGAAGTATGGGAGTTTGTTAACAGACCCCGACATCAGCATGTGATCGGAACTAAATGGGTTTTCAAGAACAAGCGAGATGAAAACAATGTCATAGTAAGGAACAAAGCGAAACTCGTGACGAAATGCTACTGTCAAGCCGAAGGGATAGATTTCGACAAAACTTTCGCTCTAGTTGCAAGATTGGAGGCAATCAGACTATTCCTAGCCTACTCAACACATCAACACTTCAGAGTCTATCAAATGGATGTGAAGTCTGCGTTCCTGAACAGCGTGCTGAAAGAAGAAGTCTATGTAGAACAACCTCCCGGCTTTCAGCAGGGACATCAGGTTTATAGACTCAGAAAGGCTCTGTATGGGTTAAAACAAGGACCCAGGACTTGGTACGATACTCTGTCTGAGTTTCTTCTTCATAAAGGTTTTCAGAAGGGCACAGTAAACCGCACATTTTTCAGCATTCAACTGGGCGACGACATATTACTTTTGCAGATCTACGTTGATGACATTATATTCAGCTCAAAGAACATCATCATGTGTCAACAGTTCGAGAGAATGATGAAGGATAAGTTTGAGATGTCGATGATGGGAGAGATGAATTATTTCCTCGAATTTCAAGTTAAACAATCGGAGAAGGGAACAGTCATCAATCAAGGCAAATACACTCGAGACCTCATCAAGAAATTCGGTTGCACATCCGGCAAACCAATCAAGATCCCGATGAACACGAATATGAAAATTGATCTTAATAAAGAGGGAGTATCAGTAGACCATACTGAATTTCGTGCTATTATTGGTTCATTATTATATCTAACTGCTACTCGACTTGACATAACTTATGTTGTAGGTGTCTGGGCTCAATTTCAGGCGAATCCTAAGCAGAGCCATATTGACTTAACAAAGAAGATTCTCCGCTATCTTAGAGGAACACCTGACATGGGTTTATGGTATCCAACAGATGATAATATTGAACTAACGGGTTACTCTGATGCTGACTATGCAGAATGTAGGTTGACCGAAAATCAACTTCTGGAACTTGTCAGTTCCTTGGTAGTAAGTTGATCTCATGATTTTCGAAGAAACAACATTCAGTAGTGACGTCAACTACTGACGTTGAATACATGGCTGCCGGAAGTTGCTGCGCCCAAATCCTTTGGCTGAGACAGCAGCTACGCGACTATGACGTTATTCAGAATGAAGTACCAATCTTCTGCGACAGCTCCAGTGCAATTACAATCACTCAAAACCCAGTACTTCATACTAGATGCAAGCACGTGGACATCAGACACCACTTCATTCATGATCATGTCGAAAAGAAAGATATCAAGATGGAGAAGATCCATACTGACCATCAAAGGGCCGATATTCTGACCAAGCCTCTAGCTGAAGCCAAATTCAGAGAACTTTCAGTAGAGCTAGGTCTGCTGGACCCTATTGACTCCAGTCAGTAAGCAGATTCAGGAGAGGAGCATTCAGCAAGGGGGAATGTTCACTCTCAGTACTGAACTCATTCAGTACATGGAGATTCAAAAACCATCTACATGAGGTATCAGCTGACTACGATGTTCAGCTGACAGGTTTGCGTATCTCTACTTAGTAGCCAATATAATATTTTATGCATTAATGATTCAGATTCAGCTTCGTATTCAATGCCTTAGAAAATGTCATTTATATAACGGTTTACATTTAATACACGACATTCTATGCTAAGTATGTTGAACTCTGCGGCGCATTAAATGCATGTCTAATCAAGTTACTTCTTTGGCTACATACAACTGTAATTTGACTTAGGCGGCTATTTTGATCATTACCTATTTTGTAACATTAAATCTTAGCCGTCCATCTCATAAAGCAGAATTAAACTGAACCATGGATGTAAAACTGTACATCTTCTTGATCATATATAACACGTTCAAAGTCTGAAAACCATCATTTCCGCTCTGCAACCTTAAACCCTTAAATTTTATGAGAATATAATCTGCTTTTTGCAAACTGCTTTTATAACTTCACAGAAATTATTTTGGTAAACTTACATGCATATTCAGTATCACATATTTCTTTGTAATATTTTTTCGATACTGATAATTCATTTTGCAGATGATAGTCATGGCATCAAGGAATGTTACGGTCACTGTCCCGGCCAACATCGTTGAGATTCTGGAGAAAGACCATGTTTGGTGCGAGCCAATCATGGAGTTCGATGCATGCGAATTAGATTTTATGGAGGAGATATTCGAGGCGCTGAGGGTGTCAGGATTGGAAGGGTTTCTATCTAGGAAGCCATCTTTCTTCCTTCCAAGACAAGTTTCGGAGTTATACTTGAATTCTGACTCCGTGGACGGAGACATTATGGGTCGGTTCATCATCTATCACATCATAGACCCCGCCCATGTGGACTCCAAGATCAAGAAAATGTCCATCCGACAGCTCTTCAGCGGAGCTTTCAGTTGCCCAGCACCGACATCAGTATTACAGGATACAAGGATGACATATTGGACGAGTATCTGGAGATCTTCTGTGGCGAGCCAACATCATTCAGGGTTGCCTTTCCGAAGAACTCAATGCTGCCAAAGTATAGAGCGCTGGCGTATATAGTCACTAAGATCTTGACTAGGAAGGCAGGATCATTTGATCAAGTGTGCATACCCAAGTTACAAATGATGATGGCGATTTATGACAGAGCACAGGTCAACTGGATAGAATTCTTCCTAAAATAGTTCATGACTCAGGCTGCAAAGTTCGATAAAGCTACAAACAGTCTCACTGTCAAAGGGAAGCTTCTCTACGGGATGAAGCTGATAGTGATGATTGAAGACTTCTGTGGTGTTGACCATAACGTCTATGCTGACAAGGGGTACTTCAACCCAAAGAAGGTCAGATTTCACAGTAAGGCAGCGTCTCTACAGCAAATTGGAGCAGGGAATGCTGAGCCCAAGAAGGGAAAGAAGTCTACTACTCTGACCAAGAAGAGGTCGACTCCCAAGACTGCTCAGAAAACACCGTCAAAGAAGCAGAAGACGGTCTCTAAGGCAGTAGTTGTCCCTCCATTCAGACTGCATGATGAGGCAGACTCTTCTGAGAAAACTGTCTCAGCAGAGAAGACTGTATCTACTGAAAAGGGAGAGACAGTGGAACAGGGGTCGGACCTGCTACTCCTACTACTCAAACCCCACTGGATGTTCAACCTCTCCGCAGTATCTCGTCTGCTGAGAAAGAGATGTCTCCAATAGAGGTTGAAGACTCGGAGACCGCTTCTGAAGCCGAGACAATCGGGATGGAGGCTGCAGTTCTTCAAACCAGAGCCTCCCGAGAAGTCTCAGAGGCCATCCGAGAAATATCAAGTCATTCTGACTTGGTTACTCTCGTAAGGCAGGCCAGGCTTCATACACTGATCAGGTTCCAAGCATGGTCAACTCTTAACAGGCTGATCCAACACCATACCTGCGAATAGCTACATGAAGAGAGCTAATAATCCGCGAGAAGATAGGCTACTCTGAGCCTACGGACCTCTGCTCCTTAGAGGATTTAAGGGTGGTGATGCTGGCTATGCTGAATGACCGTGTCCCGAATACAGTAGTCGCGCCTTCAGACCATGGTGGATTCTTCACATAAGAAGTATGGCGATGAGCTTATCGAAGAAAGGAATGAAATCCACCTCCGCCTCAAGAAAATGCAGGCAACTTTGGATCAGCTGGCCACGACATACGAAGGTCTGAATAAGAAGATTCCAGTGCCTGCCCCTGGCTTCGGTTGATGATGCCAAAAAGGGGGAAAGGGAAAGGACACTTAGGGCACCGAAGGGAACTAGATCAGTAAGAGGAGCACCTGGACATCAATCAGCTCCTAGTAACTCCCAAGGCAAAGGTCAGGCCTAGGATGTCTTAGCAGCAGGGAGATGTAGAGCGTGTTGAGACCGGCCCAAGCAGCTCAGGACAAAAAGACTCAGCAACAAAAACTCCTAGTGAACATATCAAGGAGGTTGCTGACTTTATTGAGGAGGACTCTGATGAGGAGGAAACTCCTCTGCCTCCTCCGGTGGCAGGTAAGGGGAAGAAACTGCTGAAACTCCCAACCCCACCAAAGAAAGGAGCGAAGAGGTACATTAGTCCTGAGGAGAGAGCTCAGATTGAGGTAGATGAAAAGCTCGCCCGAGAAATTGTTGAGGCAGAGGCTGCCAATAAGCCTAACAAAGCTCCTGCAAAGGCAAAGACTAAGGTCCAAGGGGGAAGGAAGCAAGGATCTAGGCCACCCCCTAGAAATTTAAAAATTGGCGATGAGGCCGATAAGGAAAAAGAAAAGGAACAGCAGTAGCAGCAGCAGCAGCAGACTGGTCAGCAGGGTGAAACCAAGTCAAAATCTCAAACACCTTCTGAGTCAGAAGAAGAAGAGGAACATGTACCGTCGTACGTCTCCTCCAAGGAACAAGAACTGGAGATAAAAGAAATTTGGGACACGATGGAAGCTCGTGAAAGGCTGTGGTAGGCTGACTTAGAAGCTCTGAGAATAAGAACTGAGAAAGAAGCTCGAGAAAGAGTACTTGACAAACAAGCTGAGATTCCTTATAGGTACAGACGAGCCAAGAAGCCTATTGATCTGAAGATCCATAGATGGCCAAGGATTGATCAATGGATGCCATAGGAGCAGACTCAGAGATGGGAAACTCTCAAAGCTGAATTTGTGAAGAGATACTTCGTCTGAAAATTCTGGCCCGACATGGACAAGTTTACCACTGAATGCCTTCTAGTGAGTGACCCTGAGATCTATGAAAGAGTCCAGAAAGCCTTAGATGATAAAGAAAATGTCAGAGTTCCAGTTCCTAGACCGCTGCCTCCTCCACTGAAGCTTGATGGATCTCTACATACTGGAGTAATAGAAGGAGAGGTCAGTAATGCTATCAAACTCTTAGATCTTGAGAAAAATATTCCTGCTAATATGTTGAAGATACTGAAGCTCAGAAAAGACACCTACCAGATGTATGGATTGTCGTTGCCAAAGGAGAAGTCAAGACATTTCAAAGCACGGATCCAGCAGTTCAGAAGATAGATAGAAGCTTCTTTGTATCTTATTTTGTTTTCTAGAATAGCAAGAGATGTAATGTACTGAATATTTTCATCTATAAAACATCTTTGTTGTTCGGCCCGACAATAACTTATTGTCTTCATGGCCTTGTTTATTTATGCTTAACACTCAGAATCACCTAAGTGATTACTGACTCACACACTCACTACTGATATCTGTGTCTGTCTGTTCTTGCTTAGCTGATAGATCTGTTCTTATTAGAAGCATGAGGGAATTTATTGTATAACGATGATCTGGGGGAAATAGCTGTTAAATTTCTTTATAGGTTCTGATACTCCTCTCCTGCACTCCCTATGTAGTTTAGAACTTGATGAACAACTCCACTTATTCTACTTGTAATATTTGTAAGGAGTGTGTCTCTGACAGTTTATAGTGTTAGGTTTTGGCATCATCAAATAGGGGGAAATTGTAGGGAGATGATTCAGTAACTTAGTGCTTATAGATTTGAATGATCCCAAAACCCTAGTTTAACTGGTGAACCATTGAGTTGTATTTGTTCTGTCTCTGTCTCTGAGAGTTTCAAACTCAGTAGACATCCTTCCTACATGGTTCAGGCTTTCAGTTCTTTTTGCTGATTCTTCAGTAGACTATCAGCCTCAGTACCATGAGAAGAAGACTCAGTAGTGCTGGACTCAGTAGGAGCAGCATACTGAAAGGATTCAGTGGAACTGGATTCAGCAGGAGCAGTTCACTGAACTCAGAGTTGATCTTCAGGGGGGCTAGACTCAGCAGGAGTATGCTACTGAACATAGATCAGACTCAGCAATGGCCACACAGTCTCCTGACTGTTAGTAATCTTATAAGTCAAAACAACAGAGTCATACGAGGAATAGAGAAGTCAGCTTCAGATCTTTCTTGAAGTCTATTTGTCTCATCTACAATCTTCAGCCTCGACCAATGACGAGCAGCCAACTGTCTATTTTCTGATTAAAGCTGCAAGTCAACACTTTTCTAGAAATTGAGGGAAAAGACTCTGCCACCATTCTTTGAAAGAGCCGTTAGCTACCAAAAAGGGAGAGACACATGGATCATCGTCTCCAAACGGATGTTTCCATGCCTCTCATCTATAAATAGAGGGAAGAATTCAAATCAAAGCTCACGACATATATCAAGAACACCCGAGCAATTACGAACAACTTCGAATCGACTTAAAGCTTTTCGCAAGATCTTCAAAGTGCTATTCCAAGCGAAAGGCGACATTCTTGCTCAAAGGGAACCGAGCTGAATCAGACTTATAGCCTCCAGTATCCAAACGATTGAACAAAAACCCAGAGTTTATATCCTACCGTTCGTCGCTCTAGAAGCCTCATTCTCGTTCCCTTCCCTCTAACGTAAGCTCAGCATACCATATCCACAGCTTAGATCGAATGGGTTCATTCTTGAACTGTTCTTTACTGTAAAGAACTCCTTCATAGTTGGAGAGTTTGTCAAATGCTTTAGTTTGATATCTTGTAAACTGAGACTTACTCAGTATAAATCTCAAGACCACTGTTTGTCCAGTGCACAAACCGACTGAGACTAACTCAGTATAATAAAATAGCCTCCTGATCTTTTTGGGACAGTGGACGTAGGAATGTTGGATCCGAACCACTTTAAAAATCGTTGTGTTCTGTGTGTTTTTGTTTTACTGTTGCATTGATTACATGTTCATACTGAAAATATCTTTCAAATCATTCAACTGTGTTTCAGCAAAGCTTAAAAGATTGCACTGATATACTGAAACAGTTTTCCTAAAAACGTTTTCTAACTCAACTGAATTGGGCCTACACATTTCCGCACTATTCTGACCCAAGTCAGGTAGCAGGCCTAAGTGAAGTCAGTCACTCTGCTACGCGATTCAGAACAACTTATCTGGTCTACTTAACCTGTTCAGTACGGCATCTTCCTGAAAAGGACTGCTCACATTTTAAGTTGAGAAAGTTTTCAGGTGTATTCACCTCCCCCCCCCCACACCTGAACATTTATCTCGGGACCAACAATAAAGGTGATAGTTGACCGGGTCAAAGTGAATTGGGTACAGTATATAATGTATGAATTTAATGCTCAATCGAAGAAGTTCATAATTGATGATGAAGGGAATCGACCCTTTAACCCATTTGGAAGTTGTTGTATGGGAGCAGAGTCTCCATACTGATTGAAGATGCTTGTGTCAGCCCTGATCCTAAGTCTGTCAAATTTATGAACAAGACTGCTACTAAAAAGTCTATTGGACATGGCGTGGGCGATAAGCATTCAGCTCCAGCCACTCAGACGACACGTCCAGAGCAAGCCACGATGAAGAGAAAGTTGGCTAAGAAAGACGATACTCCTACCATCGTCATTCATCTCATTGACATCCAAGACTTAGAGTCTGGCAAAGAGGATCCCACTCTGAAAGACAAAGTCAAAAGAATAGACTCAGAAGAGACACAGTTTGAATAGGCCATCAAATCCGATGTTCAGCAGACTGTCGTCTCTCCAACTAAAGCGTCAGTACTAGAAACTATTCTCCAGGGCAAAAAAGACAACTATTACTAAAATCGCGAAACAGATACCAAAGATACTATATCATCCTGATCTAGTAGATATAGCCATTCGGGCAAGGTTACAAATACGTATGAGATTCCTCTCTTGGGATCTACTTGACAAGACTATTCAGAGTAGAATAGTCCCTACCCTTATCTCAAAAGATTAAAAACAGCATGAGGAGATAGGCTATGGAGAACCTGCAGATTTTGGATCGATGGATGATCTCAGATCCATTATACTCTTCCTACTGAGTGAGAAATGTGACATTGAAGTTCAGTCTCCGCCATCACCTCACATGGATGATGATAAAGCTGACAAGGATTCAGCACCCAAGGATGCAGACCAGGGAGGATCTGCTGAGCGAAAATCTAACAGTGATCACGATGATGCACCACCTCCACCTCCTTCATCTGGTGTCATCGTTGCTGACCGCTCATCTTCCTCGAGGTAGCAGATCACAACAACTGAGGAGAGACTCAGTGAATCGAGCTATCAAGCTGAAGACATACCTGATGTCTCAGCTAAGTCTTTCAACAAAGTACTAACATGTCAGGGACACAAGAACAGGCTATTGGCCAAAGATGTCCATGTAAAATAGTCCCAGTACACTAAAGCTTAAATCGAGAAGCTAGCCTTAACCATTGAAGTACAGAGGGTTAATACTCTAATTGTACCAGATGCAGACATGACCCTCTCCATGACATTAGAGGCGCAAAAGACTGACTTATCGGCGTAATTTCAGCAACTCCTCGAAGCTCAAGCAAACTCATTTAATAAGAAACTAACTTTTGTTGTAACTGAGCTCAAGACCGCAAATGATGAGCGGAACAAATTCATATCAGATACCTCAAGACCGCAAATGATGAGCTCAAGACCGCAAATGATGTGGGTCGACGAGAGTCAATCACTTTAGTGGAAGACTACCTCAAGACGATTGACAACTCCAAATCTGAACTACTGACGACTATGCTTATGACAGTGAATGGGAGCGATGTACTGATGCAATATTTGATCTTAATGCCAGAGTTGGAATGCTTCAACTGGCTGTCGAGAATCTTCATACTAAAGTAACTACCCTCTCTACCCTTATCTCAAGGCTGATGATGCCAAAAGGGGCGAAGGAGTAAGTAAAGAGATTAAAATTGAAGAGCTAAGAGTTGAGGAGGATAGAGAAAAGAATCTAAGGGAAGGAGATAATGTCCAGAACCAGCAATTAGTGTCTGTTGGAGCTGTTGCAGGGTCAGGAGAAGGACCCTCAGCACAGGCTGCCATTGAAGAAATTCTTTAGTTTGCTGATGAGCCAATAGAAGAAGAGCTCATTCGTGATGAAGCTAAAGGTAAGAAGGAATCTACACGTTCTCCTACTCCCTCCTAAGAAATTCAAAACCCCAGAAGGCAACAGGCTTATGATAGAAAATATGTTGAACATCTAGCAACTCAAGAAGAAACTCTAGCTGAACAAAAGAAGATTGGAAAGAAAGCTGTGAAAGTGTCTGCTTTTGTTCCTAGAAAGATAAGATCCATTATTCCGAGGCAATCCAGATCCAAGACGACGAAAGCCAAACAAGCAGAAAAGCCGCAAGAAACTCAGAAGTCCAAAAATCCTGAAGCGAAAGATTCTGATGCTGAAACAGAGTGGACGTCTGAGCAACATGCACCTACTACTACCCTAACTAAGAAACAACTTGCTAAATAGAAGGAAATGTGGGATGCATTCGAACGAGGATTAAATATCACTACTGAAGCCAAATAGATCAGTGAAGCTAGAGAAAGAATTCGATTAGCTGATCTTCAGGCACTCAGGGAAAGAACAGAGAAAGAGGATAGCGAAATGATCCCTCTTAAGCACAGAGAGTTGCCAACATCATCTAAATTTTACAGGCGCAAAGGACAGAAAGATCATCTGATTCATACTTTTCATCCTCAGACTGATAAATGGATACCATTAATGCTGAAACAGCGATGGGAGGAGATAAAGATAGACTTCATCGAAAGCACCTATGTCTGGCAGACAATGGAATTATAAGCAAATCTCGATACTCTCTTAAAAGAATTTCTAATGATTTATGAATCGGATTTGTATGCTGAAGTTCGGACTATTCTGGATAAAGAAGGTATTCCGCTGAAAGCACTGGAATTTAGAGTTGTTCCTCCTACACAAATAAAGAAGGCAACATATGCATAAAAGCAATAGAGGATGAGATTAACTTTGCTATTAACAGGAAAGCCTTAACTCTAAAGGATCCTGATGATGAAGAACACATCACGGAATTTAGAACAAACATATATTGATGGAATGAGATTCAATAGAACAATATTTTGTAGATTTGAAGATCCCAAAACTCCTAGCTGAATGATGAACCTTCGATTATGTAATAACTTAGCTTGAGATCAGCATGTTAGGAACTTAGTAGCTGCGAAGCTCAGTAGAAGACCTTGCACTCAGTTGATGGACTCAGTATCGAAGAAGTCAGTTGGCCAACTGACCACCAACTAAATCTGCAAAGGAATTCATGCTACAAATAATGAATGCTCAGAAGAATGTCAGTAGGATGAAAATTCTGTTGAAGGTCCGAGGATTCAGAAGGAGTCAACCTTGATGTTTGACAAACCTCACCTAACAATCTACCTCGACCACTAAAGAGCCAACAGCGCCGTACCAGCTCTGATAAAAGCTGCTCCGAGACTGAAAAAGAGGCCTATCTCTAAAGTGCACCTACTCATCAACGTTTAAATTTAAGTAGCCATTTTCCTTGTCGTTTCGACACGTGGCTAAACCCTCTCCAATGGATTCACAAATCGAACACTATAAATAGAGGAGAGTCTTCATGCAGAAAGACACCGGGAACCAAAGCTTTCAACGCACAAATGATCTCTAGCAAGCTCACTGCATATCCAGCGAAGAACTTAAACTTAGAATTAGAATCCTCTTTAGTTCTTCTCTCTATAAAATACTTGTTCCCCTTCTCTTATCTAAGTGAGCTAAACTATAATATTCTTAGCTTAGAAAACCCGAGGGAGTTTACATTCTGTGAAACGTTCTTATTGTAAGAACTTCCTCATAGTTGGAGAAGCTCAAACTCTTTAAGTTTGAAAAACCAATAAAGTCAATACGACTATAAGTAGAGTATCTGTTCTGTGAACAGATCACTGAAACTTGCTTAGTATAAGCAACAATTTTGTATTGGTCCTGAGAGCAGATCACTGAAACTTGCTCAGTATAAATAATACAAGTTCTCCTGCTTGTGTCAGGACAGTGGACGTAGGACCCAGCGTGTCCGAACCACTTTAAAAACTGGTTGTGTTGATTTACTGTTGCTTTGCTTAACTGTTCATATTACATAAAACTATATTTCATAAAAGTCAGCATAAAACCGGTTTTCCAACCGAGACGTTTCATAGGTACTACAGTTTTGCACACAACTCTAATACTGAACTACTGTTCAATTGACATAAGTCAGTAGAGCTGAACTCAGTGGAAGAAATCTCTGCCCACACGATCTGAAAGTATGTCTGGCTTTGACTCAGTTCGGTAGCACACTCAGCTAAAGCTGACTTTCGCGTTTGAGAATGAATTTGTATTCAGGTGTATTCACCCCCCCCCTCCCGCTCCCCCGTACACCAGAAACATGTCTTAGGACCAACAATTGGTATCAGAGCGGTGTTCTTATTGATCATCGTTTTCTGAATACTGGTCTATCTCAAACAAGATCCTAGGAAAACCCGTTTTCACTGCATGTTGCATCTCTTCATTGCATCATATATCCTAATTTTTTCATTGGGTGATATTTTAGGGATAAGGACGGTACCCATGTTCTCAAAAGAGAACTACGCGGTATGGCGGGTGAGGATGGAGGCTCATTTAACTTCGCAGCATGACAGCATGACCGACGTCCTGGAGAAAGGACCTATTGTTCCAATGGTCGACTCAGTCAAACTTGCATTGGACAGAACAACGGGTGCCAGAACCGGCCCGATGGTTCCCAAGGACAAGAGCCTCTTCACTCCTGAAGAGAAGAAATTGCACAACCTCGATCGAGTTGCACGAAATGCAATACTGATGATGCTCAGTGACTCTTATCTTGGAAGAGTGCATGATTGCAAGACGACAAAGGAGCTATGGGGTTCTCTTGTAGTACTGAGCCAAGTAACTCCACAAATCAAAGAGAACAAACTGGAGTTAGAGATGCAGAAACTCGAGGCATTCAGTATGCTTTCTGGGGAGTCTATAGATGATTTCAGCGCGCGATTCACAAACCAGATCAACATCATCAACGAACTGGGGAGAACATTTAGCAACAAGGGGACCAATACCAAAATTCTAAGGGCTCTTAGCAAGCCCAAGTGGTATTCTTTTGCAACGTGTATGAGGAGATCTGACTTAAATTCTTTGACTCCTGATTATGTGTTTTTAGAGATAAAAGCAGAGGAGTTCGAATTCAACCTCCCACACAAACCCAGTGCTGAAGCAGAAGTGCCAATGGATCATGCATACAATGCATCAGTTAGCACTCCAACAGCTGACAACTTGGCTGAGAAGTATGCTCTCCTTACTGTGAAATACGAGAAGGAGAAGGAGATGTTCAGAGGGAAGATGAAAAAGGCTTCCCAGAAATATCAAGGTAAGAGAGATCACAATCACTCGAGAAGTGAAACTAGACCTCTACCAGACTGCAGGAATACTAAAGCTACTCCCGTTTAACAAAAAGACACATCTAGAAGGGATGACAGAAGCTCAGTATGTTACAAGTGCAAAAATCTTGGACACTTCCAGTACGAATATCCTGAACTCTCAGCAGCTGAAAGAGCTAAAAGCAAGCCGGACGCGACAAGTTCGTCAGGAAAGAGCAAGCCTACATAGCTGGAGACTTGTTCGATTGCTCAAGTGATGAGGAACTATTCATGGAATCGTCTGATGACGATGCCCCATTCAGGCAATCGAGACAGAAGATGTTGAACCATGTCTTATGGTCGGAGAAGAGGCTGAGGTAAATTCTGAACCCATTATATGCCCCTCTTCACCTTGCACACACGACACAAACTCTGCTGCAGGAGAACCGCGGGATGTGGTTCTTGTATATGAGGATTTGCTTGAAGAACAAATTCAGATGTGCCAGTAGTTCAACAAGGCGATTTAGGAGATGGAAATCCTGAAAGCGGAAAATCAGAGACTTTCAAAGAGAAGTTAGGACTCTACTGAGTCTGAAGGACTTGTTCTAAGACTGAAGGAAGAGATTAACTCTCTAATGACTAAGTCTCAAGACCAAGAAGCACAGATTTTAGTATTGACCAAAGACGTCTTTGAGAAAGAGACTAAAATCACTAATCTCAATGAAAAACTCACACAATCCAGAGTAGAATATAAATCTCTGAGAAAGAGTGATGAAGTGTTGAGAACCTTGATGACAGAACAACACATTGGAGCCAAGGAGAAGTTGGAGAAGCTGCTAAGATCTCAGAGACTATACTCCACTAAGGAAAGACTTGGTTACACTTTTGAAGCCTCCACTTCATGACAGAAGAACTCCACCAAGTTGGCTGATAGGTTTGTCCAAGGGGTGACTCAACATGCAAAGTATACAATCCCTCAGGCAAAGAACAAGCAACATATTCTAGCACCTCAGCCGAGCAACAAGAAGATGACCCATGGTTCTAGCCCCAGAACATAAAGAGCAAATTCAGGGGAAACCAAGAAGGTCAGGTGGGCCGAATAGTATGGCCATCTACAGTTGACTCACCCAGCTCAGTACGGTTCCTACTACTATGAGTCAAGAGTCAGAAGCCCTAAGGTTCAGGAAAAGAAGAAAGTTGAACCTCAAAAGACTAAGAAGTCAGCTCCTCCAAGCTTAGTGGAGAAGGTCACTAACAACAAGGGCAAGAAGAAGTCTGAAGCCATTAGGGTTTTCAGACAAGTTTGGATTCTTAAATCTAACAATTAAGGACCCAAGTTGAACCCAAAAGGATACCTGGATATATATTTGTTTTGCAGGTGCTAAAGGACCCTTGGATTGTCGACAATGGATGCTCAAGATATATGACACATCAAAAGAGCATACTAACCGAATACGTTCATCAAGATGGAGCCAGAATTGAGTTTGGTGACAACTCCAAAGGCCACAGATGGGGATATGACACATTGAAAATAGGGACTGCAACAGTTCCTAGAGAATCTTATGTTAAAGGACTTCAACATAATCTCCTTTGTGTCAGTCAATTATGTGAGAACTCCAATAAAGTGACTTTTGACGCAGGTTTTTGTGATGCTCTTGATAAATCTACAGGAGAAACTGTGTTATCAGGATCGCGGCAAAGGAAGATATACTATGCCGAATAGAATACCGCCAAACCTGAAGCTCGCCTGCTAGCATATACGAGGACAAATGACAAAACAACATGGTTGTGGCACAGACGACTGAGCCATCTAAACTTCAAGAGAATGAACAAGCTAGCACGGGATGATAAAGTCAGAGGACCACCCAATGAAGTATTCAAAAGACATAAGAACTGTGAAGCATGTCTGAAGGGGAAGCAAACAAAATCAAGGAATCCGCCTATTCCGTCACCTTCCACCGATGGAATCCTTCAGCTGCTGCACATGGACTTATTTGGGCCAGTCAATCCAGTGACGATCTTAGGAAAGAAATATGATCTTGTAGTCATTGATGACTAGTCAAGATATACTTGGGTGATATTCATCGCCAACAAATCTGACGTCAAATCTGAGCTGCCAAAACTACTGAAGCGGCTGAGCGTCGAGAAAGATATCAAGATCCAAAGGATATGCTCAAATCGTGGAACTGAGTTTCTAAACTCAATGGTGAAAGACTAAAGCGAAGCTGAAGGCATTGAACATGAGACCTCAGCGACACGTACGCCTCAGCAGAATGGACTTGTTGAAAGGAAGAACAGAACACTTAAAGAAGCAGCAATGACGTTACTCGCAGACTCAGGTCTACCATTGAAGTTCTGAGCAGAAGCTATTGACATTGTCTGCTATACTCAGAATCGATCTCTACTGACACAGATGCACATGAAGACGCCACATGAATTATGGAAAGAAAGAACACCTTCTATTTCGCATTTCCAAATTTTTGGTTGTTTGTGCTTTATCCACAATAACGGAAATGACCATTTAAAGGTCTTTGATAGGAAGTCAGAGCAATGAGTTTTCTTAGGATACTCTAAGGTCAGCAAAGCTTTCAGGGTCTTTAACTACCAGACCCTTTGCGTGGAGGAAATCCCTCATGTTGTATTTGATGAATTTATTTCTAAGAGCAGGAAGTCACTCTCAGCCAGAAGTTGAAGAGGTCAGGCGCAAGCTACATGATCTATGTTTAAAGGATAATATCGAAAAGATCCAGCATTGTTGGGATGATGATACAGACGATGAAATTCAGAATCAACCAACATGCAATGTAGCTGAACAAATTGATTCTAATGAAGAGAATCCATGCAAGGTAGCTCAGGTCGATGAGGAAACCCATGTGGTAACTGAGTCCTCTACTGAGAATAACAACTCTGGGGGAACTATTGATGTTCCTGAGCTAAATGCCCCTGAACCTGGTGACTCATTAGACCCAACCCTTGTTACTGAATTGCTTCAATCTCAGAATAGTAAAACTAAAATTCCTAACACTCCTACTATCTGTGTAGAATAAATTACAGACAAAGTAACAAGACATCGTCGTTCGTGGCTAGATGCTCATTCTTTTGATCTTATAATTGGAGATCTATCACCTAGCGTCAGGACAAGATCTAGATTCTGTCAAGGAGAGAGCGCTTTATAATTTTCTTTCTTGTCGACTAAAGAACCTCAGACAATTAAAGACGCGCTGAATGACGCTGACTGGATCAATGCCAATGCAAGAGGAGCTGAATCAGTTCACTCAAAATGACGTATGGGAGCTTGTTGATAGACCTAAACATCAACACGTGATAGGAACGAAGTCAGTCTTCAAGAACAAGCCTGATGAAAACAACGTCATTATCAGGAATAAAGCTTGACTTGTTCCCAAAAGATGCTGTCAATCTGAAGGAATAGATTTCGACAAAATATTCGCCCCATCACAAGATTGGAAGCAATTCGTCTATTCTTAGCATATGCAACACATCAGCAGTTCACGGTCTATCAGATGGATATGAAGTCAGCTTTCCTGAACGGCGTGCTGAAGGAAGAAGTCTATGTGGAACAATCTCCTGACTTTCAGTAGGGACATTAGTTTTACAGACTTAAGAAAGCTTTGTATGGGTTAAAACAAGCACCCAGGTCTTGGTATGATACCCTCTCATACTTTCTACTTCAGAAAGGTTTTCAGAAGAGAACAGTGGATCGCTCCCTATTCAGTATCAAGTCAGGAGAAGACATCATACTAGTGCAGATCTTCATGGACGACATCATCTTTGGATCAAGGAATCTAACTATGTGTCAGAAATTCGAGCAGATGATGAAAGGAAGTTTGAAATGCAGATGATGGGAGAGATAAACTATTTCCTCAGACTTCAAGTCAAACAATCAAAGAAGGGAATATTCATTAATCAAGCTAAATATACAAGAGATCTCATCAAGAAATTTGGCTGCGAATCCAGCAACTCAGTAAAGATACCTATGAACACCAATCTCAAGATTGATCTTGATAAAGAGGGAGTATCTGTTAACTCAACTGACTATCGTGCTATTATCGGTTCTCTTACAGCTAGCAGACCTGACGTAAATATGTTGTATATGTATGCGCGAGATTTCAGGCGAATCCTAAGAAGAGTCATGTAGATTCACCAAGAAAATTCTTTGTTACCTGAAGGGAACACCTGAAGTTGGGTTATGGTATCCTGCTGGT
Source organism: Lavandula angustifolia (assembly GCA_028984105.1). Taxonomy (NCBI): domain Eukaryota; kingdom Viridiplantae; phylum Streptophyta; class Magnoliopsida; order Lamiales; family Lamiaceae; genus Lavandula; species Lavandula angustifolia. The sequence goes on from CM054825.1 coordinate 22,757,047, forward strand.
GATAACCTTGAACTGAGTGGATATTCTGATGTTGATTATGTAGGTTGCCGAATCGACATAAAGTCTACCTTAGGAGCTTGTCAGTTCCTCGGCAGCAAGCTAATATCGTGTTTTTCAAAGAAACAGCATTCAGTAGCTACGTCCACTACTGAAGCTTAATATATGGCTGCCGGAAGTTGTTGCGCACAGATACTGTAGCTTCGACAACAGTTGAGAGACTACGACATTCATCAAGATGAAGTGCCGATCTATTGCGACAGTACTAGTGCCATTGCAATCACTCAGAACCCTGTTCTACATACAAGGTGCAAGCACGTGGACATTCGTCATCACTTCATCAGAGACCATGTCGAGAAAAAGGATATCCATAAAGGAGAAGATCAGCACTGATAAGCAAAGCGCTGATAACCTGACCAAACCTCTAGCTGAGACCAGATTCAACGAACTCTCAGTAGAATTAGGTCTTTTGGATCCTACTGATACGATTCAGTAAACGATCCGGGAAGTACCGAGTATGGGGGAACTTACTCTCAGTACTGCTGAAATACTCAGTATTGTCAACGTGGTATCAGCTGACTACGATGTTCAGCTGACAGGTTATGAGTATTTAATTCAGCGTTTGGTGATTCAGCATGTCATAGCATTTATTTCTCGCCTTTAATGTTCATCGTATTGCATTGAGTAAGTCTTTTTCATTAAACTCACGACATTCCATAAAACTGATTGTGGCGCATTAAATGCATGTCATTTCACCTTACCATTTAGGTGATAGAGATAAGTAGGTCAAGATTATAGGCGGCACAGTAATAATACTCTATTATAATATCTAATTTGAGCCGTCCACCTCTTAAAAACTGATTAATCTCAACCGCATTATCATAAACGTTCATATTTAATTTGAATATATATATGCATGTTATCTCTCACCTAAATCATATTTCTGCAAGTATTTCTTTACGTTAGACTCCTACTGCATTCTTAAGCACTCATCCTTCGGTAATTTTTCATTAAACTAAATTTGGTTTACTAACTTACTCTATTTTCAAGTGCTAACGCAGTTTTTGCAGATTTCAGTTTTATACAATGGTGACTATTCCCACCAATGATGTGTTGATTCCTGAGGACATTCAGGAGATCATATCCGGGAAGAGGGTTCTCTTTGAACCCGTCCTGTCCTTCAGGACGTGCGGCGTGGAGTGTATGGCTGCTATTTTCTACGCATTTGAGAGATCGGGTCTTTAGCTGAATCTCTCTAGGGCTCCGCATCAGAGCCTGCCGCACCAAGTTGTTGAGTTCTTTTTGAACTATCGAGATGATGATGATCACAGCGACAACTCATCCATCCTCTCCAGGCATGAAGTCCAACCTAATCAGTGAGAGGCCATTGCCACTTAGATGGACGTGGCGACATGTCTCCATCGCAGCTTCGACCTTGAAGACGAAGGGATTTCCCTTGCTGGGTACAAGGAATCCTTTGTTAACGAGTATCTCTGCCGATTCAGCGGTCAGAATAATGTCGTACTCCTCCTCCTCCTCCTCCTCCAACTGACTCACCTAAAGATGCAGACCAGGGAAGATCTGCTGAGGGTAAAACTCCCATGGATGATCAGCCGCCACCTCCTCCAGAGTCAGGCTAGATCATCCCGACTCCGTCCAAGACTCAACCCAAGAAACAAAGCAGATATCAGGCTGCTGAGCTCAAAGATATCAGCACGGAGTCAATAAATAAGGTTATCAAGCGTTAGTCACACAAGAACAGATCTCTTGCCGATGATGTGAACACTAAGTGGAGTAAGTTCCCTGAGGCTCAGACAAAGACGCTGAAAGACCTTTCTACTGAAGTGAAGAGGATCAGCACTCCAAAATCAATCAATGCTGAAGCGATCCTCATTAAAGCACTTGAGGCACAAAAGACCGACCTAACTGCCCAATTCCTAACTATACTGCAGTCGCAAGCCAAACACTTCACAGAAGAAATGGCTGCTGCAGCAGGTCGAGTCCAGAAGGTAGTCGAGGAGCACTACAAGTTCACATCCGCTAGTGTATCCAAAGCACTAACCAATCAGCACGACTCTTGCCAAGAAATCAAAAAGGCTGCTTCTCATGTAGTGGAAGACTACCTCCGACGCTTTGAAGAGAACAAATCTGCTCTACTGAACGCCATAGATCAAGAGCATAACAAGCGGTGGGAGTCCTACACTGATGTAGCCACTAATATAGCCTCAAGTCTTGAGACAATCAAGACCCCCAGTAGATGAACAGTAGAACAAGGACACTGCCCAGGAAACGCTTATTGATGATGCCAAAAGAGGGAAAAAAGTAGATCTGCTCAACTGAGAGCCCTCCTTAAAGCAGAAGATCAAGCAGCAGGACCAAGTTCTGCAGTTATTTCGGCAGGACCAAGTTCGCATTTGATGCCAAATTGGCTAAGGAACTTGAAGAGCAAGATGCGAAGAAGAAGATTTCAGGCAAGAAGGGCGTACAGATCCGATCTCCAGCGCCTACTCGCACTAGATCTGTAATTCCCAAGCAGACAAGATTTTCAGCAGTTGCTCTACCCACACAGTCCAAAACTGAGAAGCAAGGTGCATCCAAATCTAAATCATCATCGCCGAGCCACTCAGAAGATCATCATGTCTCGTCTATTGTTCCCTCCAAAGAACAAGAGCAAGAAATGAAGGAGATATGGGAAACAATTGAGAGACCATTGGACAGAACAGCTGAGGCCAAACAGATCAGAGAAGCTAAGGAACGTATACGTCTAGCTGATCTGGAGGTCCTCAGGCTGCGGACAAAGAAGGAAATAAGGGAAAGGATCCCTGTGAAGGATGGAAGTATTCCAACTACTTCTAAGTACTTCAGGAGAAAGGAGCCAACCAGTGAAGTGAAGAGTATCATTTATAAGAGAACTGACGACTGGGTGCCCCTTAAGCTGAATCAGAAATGGGAACAACTGAAGATCGATTCATTCAGAGATTTTATATCTAGTAGGTTTCTAATGAAGGATCTGATCCTAATGCTTATTTTAAAGATTTCCAAACTGCTGCAAACCCTCCTCTCCTTACTGAGATCCAGACTTTGCTTGAGCAATCAGGCAAGACATTGAAGGCACCTGATTTCAGAATTCTTTCTCCTCCTCTCACTCACCAGAATAACATTTGCATGAAGGAGATTGAAGAAATCAAGGATGTTATAACCAGCAAAGCCCTGGACAAGAACGACGCTGAAGACTTGATGGAGATCAAGGCCCTGAGGAATCGTGTATATTCATGTTATGGTCTTGAACATCCCGAGAAGAAGTCTACTGACTTCAGAGCGCGCATGCAACAATTCAAGAAGAAGCAGAGCTGAATTCTCTCTCCGTCTCCTAATCTTAGTCTGTAGTGATAGAATGTCTTGTACTGTAAACATCTCATCATATATGACATCTATTGCTTTGAGCCTTAACAACTACTTATTGTCTTTATGTGTGTTTTACTTTCAACACTACTGATCACTTCAGTGATCAGATCTCACTTACTCACATAATCTGACTATCCGTGATTTATATATTTGCTTATCTTCCTTATGAATATTTTCTTGCTATTAAGGGGGAAAGGGCTCTTATTAAGGGTGTGCGCGGGCGGGTTCAGGGCGGGTTTAGACGTAAAAAATGACCCACCTATATATAGGCGGGTTAGGAGAATTACAAACCGTGGCGATTTAGTTTTTTTCCAAAACCGTAGCTGGTCGGGTAAGCGGGTAGGCGGGCAGTGGCTGGCAGTTGGGCGGATTGTTACTTCTCTAAATCATGTCAATAAAATTAATCATTCGATATCAATAAGAGGTGTCCAATGCGGAAAATAAAATAATAATAATAATAATAATAAATAAATATGATATCACTTTAGCAAATTTTGATGAACATAATTAAAATCCTACAACTTGAAAATTAAAGTACTTCAAGTAATCTGAAAATTGTATTCTACAACCTATCAAACATAGAAAGAAAAGAAACTTCGAAAAAGAATAAGAAATGGACTTGAATTTGAAGGTGATGAATGAATTTTAAAAAGTTAGAACTTGGAATGGAAGAGGAAGAAGGACAACAAAAATGAATCAATTTCTCTCAATTCTAAAAGACACATACACTAGCTTATATTTTTATTATTTATGTATTTAAATATTATATTTTAACATAAAAAATTAAGATAAATAGGAGGCGGGCAGGTCGAGTGCCCTCAACTCGTAACCGCCACCCACCCGCCAAGTGGCGGTTTGTTTAAATTTCAAACCGCGGTTCATTTTAAAAAATCCCAACCGGCGGGTACGGGATTGAACGGGCGGTTTAAGCGGGTGGGTGGCGGTTTGCGGTTTTTTTGCACACCCCTAGCTCTTATATACATAGGGAGAAATTGCTTTCTAATATGAGTTAGGGGATATTGTCTTATAGGGGGAATTTGTCTTTCACATATTGTTGGAAGGGGAAAATTGTTTTTAAGATATTGATTAGGAGGATATTACTAATTAAGTGTTGATTAGATGATTAGCTACTAAGAGTTGTGATCCTTTTCTGAACTCTAATATCTTTAGATGTATCGGCCTTGATACCTTTCAGTAGGCTATGACTGTGTTAATTTGATGAGGCTCTGATACATTCTAACATGTGATTGCTCTGATACTTTCTTTTCTTATACAGTCAGCTCTGATATGTTGGCTAGACATTTCCTTGTAATAGATCTTAACTCAGTAGTAGTAGCTCTTAACCTTAGAATGTTTCTCTTTATAGAAGATGTAAAAGTTTTTGGCATCATCAAGTGGGGGAAAATTGTTGGGATGAGATTCAGTAGAACAATAATTTGGTGATTTTAAGATCCCAAAACCCCTAGCTGAATGATGAACCTTCGATTATGTAATAGGTTAGCTTGAGTTCGGCAAGTTAGGAACTTAGTAGGCTAGAGATCAGTAGCTGCGAAGTTTAGTAGAAGACCTTGCACTCAGCTGATGAACTCAGTATCGAAGAAGTCAGTTGGCCAGCCGACCACCAACTGAATCTGCAAAGGAATTCGTGCCACACATACTGAATGCTCAGAAGAATGTTAGTAGGAAGACACTTTAGTTGAAGGTCCGAGGATTCAGAGGGAGTCAAACTTGATGTTTGACAAACCTTACCTAACAATCTACCTCGACCAATAAGGAGCCGACAACGTCTTACCTGCTCTGACAAAAGTTGCTCTGAGACAGAAAAAGAGGCGTATCTCTACAATGCACCTACTCATCAACGTTCAAATTTAAGTAGTTGCTTTCCTTGTCGTTTCGACACATGGCTAGACCCTCTCCAACGGATCTATTCACAAATCGAACATTATAAATAGAGGAAAGTCTTCACAAACAATCTATCACAAGCTCACTGCATATCCAGCGAATAACTTGAACATAGAATTAGAATCCTCTTTAGTTCTTCTCTCTAGAGAATACTTGTTCCCCTTCTCTTATCTAAGCGAGCTAAGCTGTAATATTCTTAGTTAAGAAACCTCGAGGGAGTTCACATTCTGTAAAACGTTCTTATTGTAAGAACTTCCTCGTAGTTGGAGAAGATCAAACTCTTCAAGTTTGAAAACCCTGTAAAGTCACTACGACTATAAGTAGAGTATCTGTCATGTGAACATATCACTAAGACTAGCTCAATATAAGCAACAAGTTTTTATATGTCCTGCGAACAGATCACTGAGACTTGCTCAGTATAAATAATACAAGTTCTTTTGCTTTTCTCAGGACAGTGGACGTAGAACCCAGCATGTCCAAACCACTTTAAAAACTTGTTGTGTTGATTTACTGTTGCTTTGCTTAACTATTCATATTGCATAAAACTGTATTTCATAAAGCTTAGCATAAAACCGATTTTCCAACCGAGACGTTTCATAGGGCCTACACTTCTGCACACAACTTTAATATTGAACTGTTGTTCAACTGACAAAAGTCAGTAGAGTTGAACTCAGTAGAAGAAATCTGTGCCCACGCGATCTGAAAGTATATATGGCTCTGACTCAGTTCAATAGCACCCCCCCTACACCTGAAGAATTTGTATTCAGGTGTATTCACCCCCCCACACCTGAAGCACGTCTCTGGACCAACATATATCATGCCTATTTTCTTGAAGTTCCAGAAGCTAAGTTAGCTGCTTTCAAGGCAAAGCTCCAGCAATTCAAGAAGAGAAGATGACTTGTTTCTTTTCTTTCTAGTGATAAACGTTTCTATACTTGTAATTCTTTAATCATCTATGAAATCCTTCACTATTTTGGCCGACAGAACTACTCATTGTCAAAATGGTTGTATTTACCTTTCAACATTTCTGATCACCTAAGTGATCAACACACGTTCAGCCGTTGTTTACTATTCTATGTGTTTCTCCCTTGGCTATTAGATTCCTTTCTTCTGTAGTATAGGGGAAAATTGTGTTTTAATGGTTTTGGCATCATCAAAATGAGGAAATTGTTGGGATAAGATTCAGTATGATAAGATTTGGAGATCCCAAAACCTTATTTGAATGATGAACCAGATAATATAATAGCTTTGTTGAGTTCCGCATGTTAGGAACTCAGTAGGCTAGCTAGAGTTCAATAGTTGATGGACTCAGTAGAGTAGATCTTTTCCACCCGGATGGATTCAACATTGGAACTCAGTATGGTTATTCAGAATCTATTGAATTCGTGGATAGGAAAAAGGCATGAAGCTAAAATTTTCAGAAGAATATTTGTAGAAGATAACTCACTCCGTGTTGCTAAAGGCTCACAAGAAAAGGATTATACCTCACACAAGAAAAATGAGTCTAACTCTCAATCTGAATGTAGGAGCACAACAACCTAATGATATAGTCAAAAGATAAGGCAGATCCTCATCGTGCTACAACTGCAAGAAGTCTGGACATTATTAGTATGATTATTCAGATCTCTCAGATACAGAAAGAATTGAAAGGCAGGCCAGAAGATACAATTTTGCCAAGAAGAGGTAGGCCTACATACCTGGAGAGATTATAAAAGTAAAACAATAAAGGAAGCAAAAATTAATATTATTACTATATAATAAAACTAGTGAAAGTTAGATCCGCGCTTGCGAGAAGTTATAATTTTGCTTGTATATTAATATACTTTATTGATTATTGATTATTGATTTGGGTTGGTATAATTTTATTTTAATAATATATTGAAACATTACAAAATCAATAATGAAAAGAATGATCAGTTGGTTGCATATGAAGTAAATGTACTTGTGTTGGCATTTCTATCATTGATTGCCAAATGCATAGAGAGATTAAATGATCATACTTGATATCAACATCCCAAAAAAAGAACAGGGACAATGTAAACGAGACAAAATGTTAATTCTTATGAAAATTATAATAAAGGTCGTAAAAGTTCCGGTTGACTTTCCACATTCTCATTTTAGCATTCTCCAACTCCATTCTCGATATTGCCACAATGTCATAATCCAACAAAAGGACTACCAACAGAGCAACAAACAACATTATAATAAATGAAACATTATCAGGAAAACAAAATTCTTAACCACAAAATAAGATAAAAAGAATTTGTGACCAAACAAAGGAAGAAACCACCCTTCTTCCTTTATCCAATTTTTTCAGAGCTCTTGGTATGGAATCTATAAGGAAGCTTCTTCTTCTTATACGTTTGATTGTCAAATATCAGCACAAGTTTCCCAGTCTCACAAATCTTAAAGATGCATCATAGGATTTGATCATCGGTGAGGCTGATTTTCCAAGACTTGTTCGATGTCCAAGTGCACGAGCCCTCAACAGTGGGTTTAAACTCGGCCTCATAGGAAACATCCCAACCTAAAACTCTCATATCCTAAACAAGGGCACAAGCATGTAGCATTTCATGATGAAGAATAACCATGAGAATCTTTTTTTAGTAGGTCGAGACCGAATTAACTCAAGAACGATGGCCCACCATCAAAATCTATTTCAACGGTGTGTTTGCTTACGGGCATGATAATATTTGCAGTGGTGAATTATGTCCCACCTTGTTGGTCCAGAGACAAGTCTTCAGGTGTCGGGGGGATGGGGCGAAGAGGTGTGTGAATACACCCGCCTCCAAGTTTTAACTTAAACGCGAAAGTCAGTAAATATTTAGTTTCGTTACTGAATACAATTTATTTAACCACATAAGCTTTCTGATCGCATAGATAATGTGATTTAGTTTACTGAGCACTATTTACTAACCGAAGTCAATTTACGAGTGATTCAGTATCAGAATGTGCAGAATAGTATAGGCCCAATTTTATTCGTCTCTTTGATACTACTAAAATCTGTTTCTGTTAAGTATGTGTGCGTGTTTGTGATTTAAATGGAAATCTATATTTTTTATGATTTTGTAAAAACGGTTTTGTGTAATATGAAAAGTATGCAATGTAACAGTAAATGAGACACAAATTTTTAGAGTGGTTCAGATACGCATGATTTTACGCCCACTTTCCTGATTCTAGTAGTTCTTGAATGGATTATACTGAGCAAGTCTCAGTCAATCCGTGTACAAGACAGATCTCGACTAGTTAGTGTCCTAGAGAATTTATAATGGGTTCAAACACGAAAGTTTGAGGGTTTTTCTCCAACTATAAAAGATTTCTTACAAGCAAGAACAATTCAAAGATGAACTCCTTCAAATTCTAAGCTTTTGATCTGACAAGGTTGGCGTAGAGGTATAGAGAGGGAAACTAAATCACTTAAGGGTTGATGAACTCCTTTAGATTCTAAGATTTTGATCTAACAAGGTCTGTTATATGTTTTAAGTTTCTCAACTGGATTTGCATTTTGAATTCTAGAGCTTGTTTACTTGTCTGCTGAAGGTCCCATAATCTTCATATATAGATGGACTTCTCTATTTATAGACTTTATTGCTGAATAGATCCATTGGAGAAGACTTAGACACTTGTCAAACACGACAAACAAAATGGTCATCTTGCAATTTGAATTGCCCCTGTAAAGATTCTCTCTTTTTCAGGATTCAAAAGTTGACTGCACCTATATGTCATGGCACGTATAGTGCTGTCAGCTCCTCATTGGTCGAAGTTAGTTGGTAGGTGAGGCTTCGTTCAAACTCCAAGACTGATACTGGTTTACTTCCACTAATACCTTGGACACTATACTGAAAAGTTCTCTACTGATATTCTCCAATGTCTTCAGTACATTGAGTGCTGCTTTCTTCTAACTTATCAACACTCATTCAATAAATTCATCTTGAATCCTACTGAGTCTTCAGACGGTTGAGTTTCGTAAGCGCTAACTTATATTCTTCTATTGAGTTCTTAATAGCTAGTGAACAAGCTATCTACTCGACTGCACTCCTAACATGTTGAGCTCATTTCTGCTATACATTTCTTATAATATATTGGTTCACCATCCAACTGGGGTTTTGGGATCTTCAAATCGTATATTATAAATCATCACCCAATAATTTCCCCTATTTGATGATGCCGAACTATTTAAACAAAATAGATACTGAAGATAATTCTGTATTAGTGTGAGTGTGTATCAGTGATCAATAGTTTGATCAGTTGTGTTAAATTTGAATAATGAGGCCAATGTGATAATCAGTAGTTGTCAGGAAAAAATAGTACTGATTCTGTTATAATGGAATCAATTATATGTACTAGGGATAGCACTATCAACTATCAAGCTATAAATGTCTAGACTAATCATCTATTCATTCGTCACTCTAAACTTTTGCACCTTGGCCTTGAAGTCAGCTGATTTCGCCTTGGGTGTTTGAAGTCCATATAACTAGTATATGTCTGCTCTGAGCTTTTTTATTTCAGCTAGATATTCCTTCTCAGTCAGTATGAGACTTTTCCTTGCGACTGCATGCTTGACTTCTTCCACAATATCCTGATTACAAACATTCCCTTAAAATGTCATTGTAGGTGGCAAAGTTCTCTGTTCAGGCGCTTTCAATTGTAATCCTTCCTTCATAAGTATTTCCTGAATCTCAGCAAGAAGATTTGGATCATAAGCGATAAATATCTCTTCCAAAATTTGATCTGAATTTACTCCTTCCCTTAGATTCCAGTAGTAGAATTTTTTAATAAATTCAGCTTTAATAGCTTGTCATCTGTTATTTAACTCCCACGGAATAACTGCTCGGAAACACACTTGTCAGAGCGAGAGTAAATGGTTTCTTCAAATTATCTTTTTGTACTTTTCGCCTTTAGAATTTGAATGTGGTTGGGATCTCTCTGGTCTTCTCTATCACTCTTCCCCCAGCCTCCTTCTGAGTTCTATAAAAATCAGCATCCATTTTTTCTTTGGAATCCATGCCTCTCTCGCAAGCTTTCCATAGCTCAACCATCGTAATCTCAGCTTTGGGCTTCTTAGTCTATTCAGTTGGTTGGCCCTATGAGCTCTATCCTGTTTGAGCTTGGGAGTTCTGAGCTACCTATTCAGATGTATCCTTCGGACGTTGAGGCTTTGGTTTCCTAGTCACCTGAGTCCTTGTCTTTCTCGGTACTACAATTCTTACCACAACCTTATTTTGAGTTGTTTTCTTCTTTATATATGCCTCTTTTCTCTTATTTTCATGATACTGAGCTTGAAGTTGTTCAGCCATTTCTCTATTGTATTCTTCGTGTTCTTCCTTGTTGGGAAATATGTTTTTGGGGGAGAGAGGAGGAAGATCAGGAGGACTACTGACAACAGCCTTCTTGTTTTCTTTCTTATTAGGTTGTGTTTCAATAGGCTCAGTTTCTTCACCTATGAATCTGGTAATTTCTTCAATGTTTACTGCTGTTGAGGATACTTCTTCCTTGGACCAAGCCACTTCTGCTTGAGATGCTCTACTGATTTTACGTTCCCTTTCCCTCTCAAATGGTCCATCAATAACTTCCACATCATCCTCTTTTTTAATTTCACTTACCCTATCCCCTATTTTGGCATCATCAATTATCCGCGGGAGGGAAATAAGGGTTATGATTTTATAAGTAAGGTCGTCAACTCGAAGTTTGATAGTGTCGAGGTTGCTTCGATATGGTATATTCCCCCTCCTCTTCTCTATCTTTTCTCATGGCTCTGACGACAACAGATGTTTTCATTCTTGTATTGCTGAAGCCAATCGTTGAGCTGTTTGGCAGAATCTAATTGTACTATGTCGAGGTGGTCTTTTGAGTGTTCGCTATTTGATTTACTCTCTCGACTGCAACTGAGTTCATATCCGTGGCAACTTTCAACATTATTTGTACAACCTCTATGAGCATCTCCGACAATGTGTAGGCTTGACCATCTAAGGTTAGCTTAAACTGCTCTGTGAGAGATGGTTGTTGAACTACCAGTGTTAATTTCACAAGATCATCTACATCAGGCGCAGGAGCAGGTGCAACAATGAGCTTCTTCTCTTCTTCAGTTAAATCTTTGATCTTTTAACTTTGCTCCGGAGTATTATTTTCCATTCATCTTGAATATCTCGTACTGACTCTGGAATTGTCTTGACCCTGTAGAAGGATCTCAAGGACTTGCATTGTCAAGGAGCTATAGTCGCTCAAGTGGATCGGATCATAGGGCCAGACGGCAGTGGCTGAACATCGTCATCATCACCTTTGGCTCTTGACTTTTCTGACTTGTCCCCATTATCAGGTTTGTCACTTCCTACATCCTTAGGTTCAGACTTGTCCCCCTGAAGGATTGGAAAGACGAATCGTACCTTCGTCCTTGGATAGCCTCTAATTTTTGCTCGTGTCTGGAGCTTTTAGACTGTGTTCTGATCCTTCCTCTCTGCAGTGTGGACAGATATCCAAGAGGAAAATAATTATGCTCTACTCAATTACTCACGTATTCTCTCGGTTGTGAATAAAGTGGCGTGAATCTTAAAACGTGTTATCATATATAATATAATGTATATACATCATATTATATTATAATTGTGGCCCATTAGAAATTATATTGCTAATAAGCTTCTCATAAATTAATATTCAGCCCATAATATAATTAATAATAACTAGGCCACATATTTATCAATTAATTAACCTAGTCAACTAAATCCAGATAAGTATTTCCCATATTATTAAATAATATATAAATACATTAATTTGTTAATAAAAATTCCTAAGAGAGCAGAATAAATACTAGGCATCTATTTGGGCCAGACCAGAGATCCTATACAAGAAATAAAGTCGGGCCTCAAATTAATTAATTATCTATGCTCAGCCCAGAGTAAAATTAATTAATAAACACAGATTCATTCCACTAGAGAATCCGTGCTGAATTAACACTTTATCCCAAGTTGAGCATGGGCTTGTATTTTAGACTTAACTGATCCCCGTAGTTAAGAAAAAAATATCGTTAATTTTTTAAGCCTATTGATAGCTTAAATTAATTAACATCTTATTATATCCTGAGTAGTATCACTCGACCTTTTCAACACACCTGAACTTAATCAACCGATCGGGTTTAGTGTGCTAATCCTTACGAGTTCCTCAGGGGATTTTATCAATCTATTTAACAAGGATACGGATGCAAGATACAGAAAACCAGCCTGAGCCACAAATTACTATTATAACCCAAGATACGCAGATCCAGTCGCGATGACATTCACCATAGCAAGTCTAAGTGATATATAACTAAATGAACTCGTCGAAATCTTATCGGGCTTCGACGCAGAATTAAGAACCACTAATAGCTCTATAATCAGTAGAGTTAACATAAGCTCCCTCTTTGTCTAGATCAATTTTAAAATTCGTGTCCATGGGGATCTTGACAGACTTGCTTGAGTCGCAGTCAAATCTCTTCAGGAGATCTCGAGTGTACTTGGCTTCGTTGATGAATATTCCTTCAGGTGATTGCTTCACTTGAAAACCGAGGATGTAGTTCATCTCTCCCATCATAGACATCTCGAACTTCTCCTTCATCATTTTCTCGAATTGTTGACATATAGTCACGTTCCTGCACCCGAAAATGATGTCGTCCACGTAGATCTGTACTAGTAGAATGTCATCGCCTGACTTAATGCTGAACAAAGTGCGATCTACTGTCCACTTCTGAAAACCTTTATGTAGAAGGAAGTCTGATAGGGTATCATACCAAGCTCTAAGGTGCTTGTTTAAACCCATACAGAGCTTTCCGAAGTCTATAGACCTAATGTGCATGCTGAAAGTCGGGAGGTTGTTCCACATAGACTTCTTCCTTCAGTACGTCGTTCAGAAATACTGACTTAACATCCATCTGATATACTTTGAATCTTTGATGTGTTGCATAGGCCAGGAATAGATGAATGGCTTCCAATCTGGCGACTGGAGCGAACGTTTCATCAAAATCTATTCCCTCTGCTTGACAGTATCCCTTAGCAACAAGTCGAGCTTTGTTTCTTACTATGACATTGTTTTCATCTCACTTGTTCTAGAAGACCCACTTGGTAACTATTACGTGTTGGTGTCTAGGTCTGTCAACAAGCTCCCACACTTCGTTTTGGACAACCTGGTTCAATTCCTCTTGCATGGCAATGATCCAGTCAGCATCATTGAGCGCGTCCTCTATTGACTGAGGTTCTTCAGTACACAAGAAGCAGGAGTAGAGAGCGCTTTCTGCTTGACTTAATCTGGATCTTGCCCTTACTGCTGCTGATGGATCTCCAATGATTAGATCAAAAGAGTGAGAGTCTAGCCATGAACATCTAAGTTTGGCTACTTCTTCTGAGATTACTTCGTACAGTCGGCAGGAGTCTTAGGCATTTCAGTAGTGCTATTCTGTGACTCAAGCAATTAGCTCAGGAACATCATTCGTTCCCCTTGAGTTGATATTCTCAGTAGAGGTCTTAGTTACCATTGGGGCTTCCTCATCAACCATTGTTACCTGATGTTGATTTTGTTCATTAGAATCAACCAGGTCAGCTACATTGCTTGCAAGATGGGTCTGAATTTCTATTCGTCTGACTCATCATCCCAACAATGCTGGATCTTTTCAGTTTTGTCATTCAGTATGAGATCATATAGCTTGCTGCTGACATCTTCAGTATTTGTCTTCTTACGTTTCCTGTCCTCAGTAACCAACTCATCAAAAATAATATGAGGGCTTTCTTCCACGCAAAGGATCCGGTAGTTAAAGACCCTGAAGGCTTTACTCACTCGAGAGTATCCTAAGAATACTCCTTGATCAGATTTGCTATCAAAGACCTTTAACTGATCCTTTCCGTTATTATGGATAAAGCAAGGACAATAAAAAATATGAAAATGAGAAATAGAAGGAATTCTCCCTTTCCATAATATGTATGGTCTCTTCATGTGTTGCTTTGTAGTTAGTGAGCGGTTTTGAGTTTAACAGGCAGTGTCAGTAGCATCAGCCCAAGAACTTTGAGGGTAGTCGAGAGTCTGCTAGGAGCGTTCTTGCTGCTTCTTTCAATGTTCTCTTCTTCCATTCAACAAGACCGTTCTGCTGGAGAGTGCGAGCTTCTGAACTCTCGTGCTGAATCCCCTCTGTGTCGCAGTACTCTTTTATGACTGAGTTGAGTAATTCGGTCCCTCTATCTGAGCGAATTCTCTAAATCTTGATGTCTTTTTCCACACTGAGATTCTTCAGCAGTATCGGCAACTCAGTCTTGACATCAGATTTGTTGGTTAAGAAGATAACCCACGTATATCTTGAATAGTCATCAATAACGATGAGGGCATACTTCTTGCCTCTTATGGTCACTGGAGAGACTGGCCCAAACAAGTCCATGTGGAGCAGTTGAAGGATTCCATCAGTGGAAGGTGACGAAATTGGTGGATTGCTTTTCTTTGTCTTCTTTCCCTTCAAGCAAGTTTCACAGTTTTTGTCTTTGGTGAACGCTTCATTAGGCAGTCCTCTGACTTTTGAGTCCCTAGCTAGCTTGTTATTGCCTTGAAGTTCAGGTGATTGAGCCTCTTATGCCACAACCATCCTATTTTATCACTTGATTTCATCTGGGCAAGCAAGCAAGCCTCAGGTTCGGCGGTGTTCCATTTGGCAATGTAGATGTTCTTATTCCGCGAACCTGATAACACTATTTTTCTTGTAGATTTATCAATAACATCACAGAAACCAGCGTCAAAGGTAACTCTGTTAAGATTATCACAGAATTGACTCACAGAAAGGAGATTATGTTTAAGTCCTTCAACATAAGTTACTCTTGGAACTGAAGCAGTCCCAATGTTCAGTGTTCCATATCCCCTTGTATAGCCTTTCGAGTTGTCACCAAACTCAATTCTGGGACCATCATCTTCTATGTAATTGGTCAGCAGGCTCTTTTGGTAGGTCATATGTTTCGAGCAGCCATTGTCCATGATCCAAGGGTCCGTATGCACCTGCGAAACAGAAACAATTTTAGGTACCCTTTGGTTCAGTTTGGGTCCTTAAGCATTAGTCGATGGTTTCGCGACCCTCTCTGGCGACCTTGGGAGTCTCAGACACTTTCTTCTTCTGAACCTTGTCAGTCTTCTTCTCAACTGAACTTGGAGATACTAACTTTTTGGCAGCTTTCGGTTCAAGACCTTTCTTCTTCTGAGGTTTTGTGCTCTTCCTGACCTTGGGCTCATAATAGTACAAACCGAATTGTGTTGGATGCTCATACAATGGTTCGCCATACTACTCAACCTATATGGCCTTCTTAGTTCCCCCTAAATTTGATCGTGTTGTTCTGGGGCTAGAACTCTTGGTTAGTTGCTTGCTGCTCGGCTGAGGTGCAATGATCTTCTGTTTGTTTTTCGCCCGAGTTATGGGTTCGGTGATTTGAACTTTTCCTCTGACGAACCTATCAACCAGCAGTTCTGAGCCTTTTGAGGTAGGTGTTGAAGCTTCGTGAGTATAGCCAAGTCCTTTCTTCATGACGACTGGCTTTTCTGCTCTAAGCATGCTTTCCAACTTCTCCTTGGCTCCCAAGTATTGTTCAGTCATCAGTCCTCGCCAAACTTCATCACTTTTTCTAAGTGATTCATAATGCTTTTCAACTTCTGCGAGCTTCTGACTGAGTCTGGCTATCTCAGTATCTTTCTCAGAATTGTCCTTAGTCAGAACTAATATCTTGAGTTTCTTGAAGTTGAGACTTAGTCATAAAAGATTAAATCTCTTCCTTCAGTCTCGCAACGAGAGTCTCTGAATCAGTAGATACATGATAATCAGAAGAAAGTATCTGATTTTCAGCATTTACCTGTTCCAGTTCCTGAACAGTTCTACTGAACTCTCTACTCAACTGAATTTGCTCCTCTAGTAGGTCGTCATATGCTTGTATCATGTCTAGAGGTTCACCTGTAGCTGAGCAAGTGTCGTGTGTGCTATGTGAAGAGGAGGTTATAATAAGTTTAGAATTTACCTCAGCCTCTTCTCCGGCCATCAGGTAATGTTCAGTCGATGTTTCAGGATATTTTTCTCCGACCTCAACAACAATAAATGCAGCTTCATCTTCAGAAGAATACATGAAAGTATCTTCCTCTATTGAGTCGTCGGATAGCTCTCCGGTAATGTAGGCCTGCCTCCTTCGGGCAAATTTTTCTCTTCTGGCCTGCCGTTCTGCTTGCTGGGCAGCTGAGAGCTCAGGACATTCGTACTGGAAATGTCCTTCTTTTTTACAGTTGTAGCACACAGTAACTCTGCCACCTTTTCCAGTTGAGTTGTTGGATGGACTAGCAGCAGGTTCTATGTTCCTGCAATCAGGGGAAGGTTTTGATTCTTCCCTTTTATGATTATCTTTCTTACCTGGGGGAGAATCTCTAAGGTATTTCTTTAGCTTTCTGACTCTCTCCTTCTCCCTTTGATATTTGAGAGCCATAAGCGCAAGACGCTCAGTTGCAGGGGTCTCCGTGGTTTTGCCTCTGATGCAGCTACTGTCTTGCTAGCAGAACCGGGGTTGGCGGCTGAGGTGCTGACTATTGCTTTTTAAAGCATGGTAAATTTGAGTGTCAGCTGGAGCGCTAACGCACTGTTGGGGTAGACTATGTTCGAACTCCTCAGTCTTTAGTTTTCAAAAGATAACATCAGGAGTTAAACCATTAAGATTAGAAAGATGTAAATAAGTAGCAAAAGGAAGCCACTTCAGTCGAGGTAGCGCTCTTAAGATCTTGGTGTTCGTCTCTTTGTTGGTGAACGTTCTCCCCAGCCCATTGATCACATTGATCTGGTTAGTGAATTTGACGCTAAGCTCATCAATGGTTTCACTAGGCTCCATAGAAAGATGTCGAACTTTTGAATCTCTAGCTCGAGCTTATTTTCCTTGATATGCGGGGTTTGTTGGCTCAGTACAGCCAGGGCATCCCAAAGTTCCTTTGCTATCTTGCAATCTTGCACTCTCCCGAGGTGAGAGTCACTGAGCGTTATCAGGATTGCATTCCGCGCTACTTAGTCAAGGTTGTGAGATTTCTTCTCTTCCGGCATGAAGGCATATTTGTCGTTGGGAACCATTGCACCAGTTTGTGCTCCTACACCTCCCACAACGACATATTGGACACTGTTAATCATGAGAATGATAGGTCCTGTTTCAAGGACGTCTGCCATGCTGTCCATGTTGGGATTTTTTATACTGGAAGCACTTTTTATGCTTGTATACAATGTGTTTTTGTCCTTACCACTCTTTTATTCTCCTATCTGATAAATATGTATATTTGCACATGTTATCCTTTATCTTGTATAAAAGTTAGATTTGTGTGGTGTGTCGGGTATCACAGAAGACAACACAAATTGGTTGAACTGACAAGATATAAACAGTTAACACAGCTGAGACAACTTAAGGATGAAGTTGTCGGTTTAAGCTGCAATTTAGATAAGAAGTGGCTTGTCTTAGCTGCTTGTCTTTACTGGTACACTTAAGGTGGTGTATTGAAGGATCACAGTGAGATGTGTTCTCCTAACTGACCTTAGTGGAGAACCAAGATCTCGGTGACTTAGCTGATCTTAAGCTTGGTAAGACTTCAGCTGAGTGCATTTGGCTATCTATCACTTTGACCTACTATGGTGAACGTCAAATGAGCGGCGGGATCTACGTATCTTGGGTGTTAGTAGTTATTTGTGGCTCGAGCCGGTTGTCCGTATCTTGCATCCGTATCCTAGTAAAATGGGTTGATAATATCCCCGTGGAACTCGAAAGGATTAGCACACTAAACCCGGCCGGTTGATTAAGTTCAGGTGTGTTAATAAGGTCGAGTGGTACTACTCAGGAATATAAGATGTTAATTAATTTAAGCTGTCAATGAGCTTAATTAATTAACGGATATTTCTATCTTAAATACGGAGATCGATTAAGTCTAAAATACAAGCCCTTGCTCAAATTGGGATAAAGGGGGTAAGTCAGCACGGATTCTCTAGTGGAATGAATCTGTGTTAATTAATTAATTTTACTCTGGGCTGAGCATGGATAATTAATTAATTGGAGGCCCAGCTTTATTTCTTGTATTGGATCCCTGGTCTGACCCAATTAGTTGTCTAGTAATTTATTGTCTCTCAGAATTCATTATTAATGGATTAATGTATTTTTACATTATTTAATAATGTCATTTATCTGGATTTAATTGGCTGGGCCAATTAATTGATAAATATTAGTAGCCCAATAAATTAATTAATTATATTATGGGCTGGTTATGTGGAAGCCCATTGGAATATAATTAAATTAATGGGCTACAAATATATTAATATTATATAGGTTTTTGAAGCCTATATATATTAGTATTCTGTTCAGAAACTCACACAATTGATTCATAAAAATTGAGAGTGGCGTGAGTTACAGTGAGAGAAATAAATTTATTTTCTTCAGATCTCTGACCACCCAGAGGGACAAAAAGGCCGGGACACAGATTAGAAGGTCTAACACAGGAGCAACAATCGGAGCCGCGACAACACACCGGGAGGAAGGTATCGGTTTTCCAACCCTATTATTCCTACAATTGGTATCAGAGCCAGATTTAGGCTCTGATTGTTGCATAATTAGTTTTTATTCCGTCGTTATCGGGCTTATTTCATGTTTGGGGCGGCCTGCGAGCCACTGTTTAACGTTTTTCTCGTGAGAAAATCCACGAGTAGTTGATAGGATCAATGTGCTATGTGATTGTATTTTAATTGTACTGTAATTTGTCCGGAAGGCACGAAAATCGAGACGACGAAAAATCAGATTTTCGCAGGAAAACCCTAGTTTTCTAGGGTTCCGCCGCATCTTGCGGCGGAGATTCCCGGCGCGTCCGACGTCGGATCGATGATCGGCTTACACCGTTGGAATCCTCGTCTTACGAGCTTCGCGTCGATAGGTCAGAACGGATCATCCGATCCCGTATGCGATCGGAATCGACGTCTGAAGTTCGCTGCTCACCATGAATTCGTTCCGGCGAATCGTTTGAAATTCGGGAAATTGAGGAACTAATCTCGGCCGGAATCCGTTACCCGGTGGTCGTGAGTGTTCCAATTACATTTCCCCTCTTTCAATTGATCGAATCGCGGCTCGGAAAGGTCGAATTTGGGCGGCAAACGCGCGGCGGCGGAGGCGCGATTTATCGCGCTGCACGCGACGCGGCGGCAGCCTCCAGAGCGACCATTCTTCACGCATCCGACGTCCCGGGGACGTCGTTCGGGGCTGGAGACGGTGTAGGAGGGGCGGAGACGCTCGGAAACGGCGCGGGCGGCGGCGCGCTGCGCGGCGGCAGACGCGGCTGCGCACGAGCGCCAATTCACGCCGTTTCCGGTGGCGTCTCGGCATGGGAGGCCGGTTCCGGCCTCTCCGTGGTCCGGCGACCCTCCCGGTGTAGGCGGCCGGCCGAGAACCGGCCGGGATGAAGTCGGCGGCGGCGGGGGTTTGCGTGAGGAAGACGCCGACGTGGCGCGGCCGACGTGGCGAGCCACGTCGCCCCTAGCCGAGTCGGCATTCACGTGTGCGCCACGTGGGCGCCACGTGGCGCACCTCGATGACGTGGCGACGGCGGTTTTCCAAGCGTTTTCAGATTCGAAGATCTCGTATCATGATCGGGATATGTAATAGTTAGGAATTACGTGTTTTAAAGCCCGATAACGATTTTATATTTCCTATTTGCGTATTTATTTTTAGCATGCAATTGTATGATTAATTGTGCTTAGAAAAGCATGTAAATAGGATTTATGTATTTATTAAAGCATGTTTTATTTTTCGCGAGTACGTTTTATTATGTGCGTTTAAAAATTGCATGCTTTAGGAATTATGTGTGATTGCATGATTCGTTACGGCACCTTTTGAACAAAAAGACTAAGCAACTTTAAAATTAAATGTTTAATTAGATTCCATTAATTTGGATTTTAAACACTTAATCGGACCTCCATTAATTGGACTCTACACGAAAGTAGTAAGATTATGTAAGTAAACGTCCACCTGCGTGGCTTGCTTGCATTTTTGAGCTACCAGTTTTGTGAGATGAGTTTTCCAAAACAATATTTGATTATTATTGAGTAGTGGGAGCGAAGCCGTAAACGTCCACCTGCGTGGCTTGCGTGCCTAGTAAACACGAGTACTCTAGAAGATAATAATTAAATAGGATGGCTAATTAGATCAAATTGAATGCGGCATGGTTCGAGTAAGTATGTCAATTTCAAGAATTTGATTCTATTTTTATACTGGAAGCACTTTTTATGCTTGTATACAATGTGTTTTTGTCCTTACCACTCTTTTATTCTCCTATCTGATAAATATGTATATTTGCACATGTTATCCTTTATCTTGTATAAAAGTTAGATTTGTGTGGTGTGTCGGGTATCACAGAAGACAACACAAATTGGTTGAACTGACAAGATATAAACAGTTAACACAGCTGAGACAACTTAAGGATGAAGTTGTAGGTTTAAGCTGCAATTTAGATAAGAAGTGGCTTGTCTTAGCTGCTTGTCTTTACTGGTACACTTAAGGTGGTGTATTGAAGGATCACAGTGAGATGTGTTCTCCTAACTGACCTTAGTGGAGAACCAAGATCTCGGTGACTTAGCTGATCTTAAGCTTGGTAAGACTTCAGCTGAGTGCATTTGGCTATCTATCACTTTGACCTACTATGGTGAACGTCAAATGAGCGGCGGGATCTACGTATCTTGGGTGTTAGTAGTTATTTGTGGCTCAGGCTGGTTGTCTGTATCTTGCATCCGTATCCTAGTAAAATGGGTTGATAATATCCCCTGTGGAACTCGAAAGGATTAGCACACTAAACCCGGCCGGTTGATTAAGTTCAGGTGTGTTAATAAGGTCGAGTGGTACTACTCAGGAATATAAGATGTTAATTAATTTAAGCTGTCAATGAGCTTAATTAATTAACGGATATTTCTATCTTAAATACGGAGATCGATTAAGTCTAAAATACAAGCCCTTGCTCAAATTGGGATAAAGGGGTAAGTCAGCACGGATTCTCTAGTGGAATGAATCTGTGTTAATTAATTAATTTTACTCTGGGCTGAGCATGGATAATTAATTAATTGGAGGCCCAGCTTTATTTCTTGTATTGGATCCCTGGTCTGACCCAATTAGTTGTCTAGTAATTTATTGTCTCTCAGAATTCATTATTAATGGATTAATGTATTTTTACATTATTTAATAATGTCATTTATCTGGATTTAATTGGCTGGGCCAATTAATTGATAAATATTAGTAGCCCAATAAATTAATTAATTATATTATGGGCTGGTTATGTGGAAGCCCATTGGAATATAATTAAATTAATGGGCTACAAATATATTAATATTATATAGGTTTTTGAAGTCTATATATATTAGTATTCTGTTCAGAAACTCACATAATTGATTCATAAAAATTGAGATCATAAAAATTGAGAGTGGCGTGAGTTACAGTGAGAGAAATAAATTTATTTTCTTCAGATCTCTGACCACCCAGAGGGACAAAAAGGCCGGGACACAGATTAGAAGGTCTAACACAGGAGCAACAATCGGAGCCGCGACAACACACCGGGAGGAAGGTATCGGTTTTCCAACCCTATTATTCCTACAATTGGTATCAGAGCCAGATTTAGGCTCTGATTGTTGCATAATTAGTTTTTATTCCGTCGTTATCGGGCTTATTTCATGTTTGGGGCGGCCTGCGAGCCACTGTTTAACGTTTTTCTCGTGAGAAAATCCACGAGTAGTTGATAGGATCAATGTGCTATGTGATTGTATTTTAATTGTACTGTAATTGGTCCGGAAGGCACGAAAATCGAGACGACGAAAAATCAGATTTTCGCAGGAAAACCCTAGTTTTCTAGGGTTCCGCCGCATCTTGCGGCGGAGATTCCCGGCGCGTCCGACGTCGGATCGATGATCGGCTTGCACCGTTGGAATCCTCGTCTTACGAGCTTCGCGTCGATAGGTCGGAACGGATCATCCGATCCCGGATGCGATCGGAATCGACGTCTGAAGTTCGCTGCTCACCATGAATTCGTTCTGGCGAATCGTTTGAAATTCGGGAAATTGAGGAACTAATCTCGGCCGGAATCCGTTACCCGGTGGTCGTGAGTGTTCCAATTACGTTTCCCCTCTTTCAATTGATCGAATCGCGGCTCGGAAAGGTCGAATTTGGGCGGCAAACGCGCGGCGGCGGAGGCGCGATTTATCGCGCTGCACGCGACGCGGCGGCAGCTCCAGGCGACCATTCTTCACAGATCCAACGTGCTGGGGACGTCGTTCAGGGCTGGAGACGGTGTAGGAGGGGCGGAGACGCTCGGAAACGGCGCGGCGGCGCTGCGCGCGCGGCAGACGCGGCTGCGCACATGCGCCAATTCACGCCGTTTCCGGTGGCGTCTCGGCATGGGGAGGCCAGTTCCAGCCTCTCCGTGGTCCGGCGACCCTCCTGGTGTAGGCGGTCGGCCAGGAACCGGCCGGGATGAAGTCGGCGGCGGCGGCAGTTTGCGTGAGGAAGACGCTGACGTGGCGCGCTGACGTGGCGAGCCACGTCAGCCCTAGCTGAGTCAGCATTCACGTGTGCGCCACGTGGCTGCCACGTGGCAGACCCCTGATGACGTGGCGACGGCAGTTTTCCAAGCAGTTTTCAGATTCGAAGATCTGTATCATGATCGGGATATGTAATAGTTAGGAATTACGTGTTTTAAAGCCCGATAACGATTTTATATTTCCTATTTGCGTATTTATTTTTAGCATGCAATTGTATGATTAATTGTGCTTAGAAAAGCATGTAAATAGGATTTATGTATTTATTAAAGCATGTTTTATTTTTCGCGAGTACGTTTTATTATGTGCGTTTAAAAATTGCATGCTTTAGGAATTATGTGTGATTGCATGATTCGTTACAAACCTTTTGAACAAAAAGACTAAGCAACTTTAAAATTAAATGTTTAATTAGATTCCATTAATTTGGATTTTAAACACTTAATCGGACCTCCATTAATTGGACTCTACACGAAAGTAGTAAGATTATGTAAGTAAACGTCCACCTGCGTGGCTTGCTTGCATTTTTGAGCTACCAGTTTTGTGAGATGAGTTTTCCAAAACAATATTTGATTATTATTGAGTAGTGGGAGCGAAGCCGTAAACGTCCACCTGCGTGGCTTGCGTGCCTAGTAAACACGAGTACTCTAGAAGATAATAATTAAATAGGATGGCTAATTAGATCAAATTGAATGCGGCATGGTTCGAGTAAGTATGTCAATTTCAAGAATTTGATTCTATTTGGTCAAATTAATGGTCAATGCTTAGATGTCACCGCAGGTACAATTCACTTCCCTCGAAGTCCCTTCCCGCGTTTTAATAGTGACATGGTCCAGTACATCGAACTATTAATTCCATTCGTCTTAAGAACCTAGACGTGGATTGGAATTAAAGAGCTAGGTAAATAGCTTGGTTTGGGGTTACGCTAGTAAACGTCCACCTGCGTGGCTTGCTAGTGGAATTTCTAGAGCGGTTCGAGGTTTTTAACGCCATGGTTTTTCAAAAGGTTACAATGATTGTTAATTACGAATTATGTGCAAATATTAATTTTATACATGCTTTTAATTTATATTTTTTCAGATATGTCTGTTCAAAAAACTTTAATTTCGAGTTCCTAAACAGTCTCACCAACCAAACCCTAACGGGTTTACAATTTTAAATAATTTTACAAAGTGGAAGAGATATCTTACCTTCCCAATAAATGCTCTGCAAAGGTTCTATAAGAACTTCTTTTTTAGGACCGCTATGTCTAAGAACGAGTTTACTATGAGTATGTTACTCAAATCTTTGGTAGCGGTCAAAGAGGTTATAGAAAAGGGCAAGAGTGCTCAAGTCTTGAATATCCCTAGTAGTTCAAGGAATCCTCTGAAATGCGGAAACCCAAAAAAGAACCAGAAAGGGTGGACATTTCAAGAAGAGCAAGTGGGAGTAACAAGACGGTCCTTACCGGCGACATGCAAATGTCAAAGGAGAAAGGAAGGTTCTTCAAGAATGGTAAGAAAGGACACTCGGAAGAATTATAATCCGGATGTCAAGGCAAAATGTAAAGAGACGCGAGTCGCTCTTGTAATCGAAAGCGCTCGGTTTCCTCTTCTACCCATGAATGGGTAGTGGATTCGGGGCAACTGTTCATGTTTGTTACACCTTGCAAGGTTTCTTGCAGAAAAGGTAATTTAGCAATGGCGAGGTGGTAGTCTCAATGGGCAATGGATTGAAAGTTCATGCAATTGCCATTGGAGATTTAAATCTATCTTTTGATAGTTCTGTTTTAGTACTTAAAGATGTTTAATATGTGCCTGAGTTTAGGCGAAACATTATTTCTGTTTCAAAACTCTGCACCATGGATGGTTATAAATCAAGTTTTGATAGTGAAGTTTCTATCATGAAAGACGATGATTTTATCTATGGTGGACCATTAAACGGATCTTTATATACTATTACTTGTAAACCGCGTAGTTCTGTTAATATTGCTTCCTCATCATCAAATCCTAAGAAGAGGAAAGAGTCTTCTAAGGAAAACCAAACTTATCTATGGCACTTAAGACTAGGTCACATCAATCTTAACAGGACTCAGAGGTTGGTGGAATATGGATCATTGGAGTCTCTCCAAGATTGAACCGTTTCCAACTTGTGAAACCTGTTTGGAAGGAAAGATGATGACTAGGCCTTTGAAGGCAAAGGGTTATAGAGCCACAGAAGCATTAAGTTTGATACATTCTGACTTGTGTGGGTCTATGTCTACACAAGCTCGTGGAGGGTATGAGTACTTCGTCAAATTTACTGACGATTACTCGAGGTATGGATATGTTTACCTTCTTCGCCACAAGTTGGATTGCTTTGAAACCTTTAAGGAATTCAAGGCAGAAGTGGAGAAGAAGCTAGGTAAAGAAATCAAAACACTACGATCTAATCGTGGTGGGGAATACCTGTCCAACGAGTTCAAGGACTACTTGAGAGAATGTGGGATTACATCCCAGCTGACATCACCGGGCACGCCTCAGCAGAATGGTGTGTCAGAGAGAAGGAACCGAAGTCTCTTAGAGATGGTTCGGTCGATGATGAGTTATGTAACTTTGCCAGTTTTCTTTTGGGGATATGCCCTTAGAGGCGCGCAAAGATACTTGCTGAACCGTGTGCATTCCAAGTCGGTACAAAAGATCCCTTTCGAGTTGTGGAGCGGGCACAAACCCAGTATGCACCACTTAAGGATTTGGGGTTATCCTGCTTATGTGCTAAATAGGCAGGCCGACAAATTGGAATCACGTTCAGAAGTGATGTTGTTCATAGGGCATCCGAAGGAAACGAAAGGTGGATACTTTTATGATCCTAAAGAACAGAAGATCGTTGTTAGCTCTAACGCTCGGTTCTTAGAAGAGGATTACATTAGTATCCAAAAATCTCGAGTCGACATCATCCTTGAGGAATTACAAGGTGGTCGGGTTCCACTTGAACAGCCAGTTGTGCAAGATAGTACTCCACGAGTAATCGCACAATCTGTTAACACGGCCTCCCGATTCGTTCGACGTAGTGGGAGGGTGATATTTACACCTGATCGGTATATGTTCACTATGGAGACGTTTAATTATCTCCTGGCAGATGAACAAGATACCGTGGATCCCTGGACTTACAACGAAGCAGTGGGAGATGTAGATGCACCATGGACTCAGAATTTGAGTCCATAACTGATATGGATGTATACGAGATCACTGAACTACCTAAGGGCTTCAATGCTATTGGTAGTAAGTGGGTATACAAGAGAAAGAGAGAGCACCGAATGAAGAGATCATGGCGTTTAAGGCCAGACTAGTGGCGAAGGGTTTTACCCAGAAAGAAGGTATCGATTATGAAGAGACCTTCTCGCCTATAGCAATGATCAAGTCCATTCGGATTCTCCTTGCCATATCAGCTCACATGAAACTAGAGATCTGACCAATGTATGTCAAAACCGCTTTCCTAAACGGTCACCTTGAAAAAGGTAGGGACATCTCCATGAAGCAGCCAGATGGTTATGTGAATGAGGGCGAAGAGCATCTAGTTTGGAAGCGTAAGAAGTCTATTCATGGACTTAAGCAAGATTTCCGGTTATGGCACCAGCGTTTTCGACGAGGTAGTCAAATCCTATGGATTTGTATCATGTCCTAACGAGGTGTGTGTAACATATTTGTGTTAACGGATCAGTGGTGTTTCTTGCATTTTATGTAGATGACATCCTTCTCATTAGCAATAATGTTGAAGTGTTATCAGACGTAAAGACGTGGTTATCCGAGCAGTTTCAAATGAAGGACTTAGATGAAGCCGCTTACATCCTTGGGATCAATGTTATTCGAGATCGCCGTAAGAAGGATGTTAAGCTTGTCACAAGTGTCCTACATTGACACCGTTATTGCTCGTTTTAGCATGCAAAATGCCAAGATAGGTTCAAGTACCTTTCGTAGACATGGCATTTTTCTATCAAAGAATCGAGTGCCCTAAAAACGCCCGAAGAGATAGAAAGTATGAGGCTAGTACCATATGCTTCCGTTGTCGGTAGCCTCATGTATGCGATGCTTTGTACGAGAGCGAGATATCTCACATGTTGTATGCATGGTCTCAAGATATCGCCTAACCCTCGGAAAGGAACACTTGGATGCAGGTCAACCATATTCTCAAGTACCTTAAACGGACTAGAGATTATAGGCTTGTTTACCAGTCAGACAGTCTAGTTCCTTGGGTTATACCAGAATCGGATTTCTAGGCTGACAGAGACGAGTAGAAGTCTACCTCGGGTTATGTGTTTACCTTGGGAGGTGGAGCCATTTCATGGAGGAGTGCAAAGCAGAAATGCATTGCGGACTCAACCATGGAAGCAGAGTATGTGGGCGCTTCGTAAGCCTCGAAAGAGGCAAGTATGGCTCAAGAATTTTCTCCAAGATCTTGATATTGTTCAGAATTTGCCTAAGGCGATCACGATTTATTGTGATCATGCGGGTGCAGTGACAAATTCTAAGGAACCTAGATCTCACAAGGCTTTTAAACACATAGACCGGAGGTACCACATTATACAAGTATTCGTAAATCGAGGTGACGTGGTGATTGACAAAATTGGAACCGAAGTCAACCTAGCTAATCCTTTCACGAAGAGCTTACCACTCCCGGCGTACAAGAAGCATGTTCGTGGCTTAGGGATGGTAGAGATGCCCCCCACTTAGGACTACAGAAACTTTTGTATAAGTGGGAGAAGATGTCGTGATAGATAGGATAGATAGCTAACATATAGCTGGGTACTAGTTTGTACCTAGATAGCTGAGATATAGACACATTGTATACTAAAAGTTTGCTTTAGTATAAGTGGGAGAATTGTTGGGATTTTGTATACTGGAAGCACTTTTTATGCTTATATAGAATGTGTTTTTGTCCTTACCACTGTTTTATTCTCCTATCTGATAAATATGTATATTTGCACATGTTATCCTTTATCTTGTATAAAAGTTAGATTTGTGTGGTGTGTCGGGTATCACAGACGACAACACAAACTGGTTGAACTGACAAAATATAAACAGTTAACACAGCTGAGACAACTTAAGGATGAAGTTGTCGGTTTAAGCTGCAGTTTAGATAAGAAGTGGCTTGTCTTAGCTGCTTGTCTTTACTGGTACACTTAAGGTGGTGTATTGAAGGATCACAGTGAGATGTGTTCTCCTAACTGACCTTAGTGGAGAACCAAGATCTCGGTGACTTAGCTGATCTTAAGCTTGGTAAGACTTCGCTGAGTGCATTTGGCTATCTATCACTTTGACCTACTATGGTGAACGTCAAATGAGCGGCGGGATCTACGTATCTTGGGTGTTAGTAGTTATTTGTGGCTCGAGCTGGTTGTCGTATCTTGCATCCGTACCCTAGTAAAATGGGTTGATAATATCCCCCGAGGAACTCAAAAGGATTAGCACACTAAACCCGGCCGGTTGATTAAGTTCGAGGTGTGTTAATAAGGTCGAGTGGTACTACTCAGGGAATATAAGATGTTAATTAATTTAAGCCGTCGGTGAGCTTAATTAATTAACGGATATTTCTATCTTAAATACGAAGATCGATTAAGTCTAAAATACAAGCCCTTGCTCAAATTGAGATAAAGGGGTAAGTCAAGACGGATTCTCTAGTGGAATGAATGCGTGTTAATTAATTAATTTTGCTCTGGCTGAGCATGGATAATTAATTAATTGGAGGCCCAGCTTTATTTCTTGTATTGGATCCCTGGTCTGGCCCAATTAGTTGTCTAGTAATTTATTGTCTCTCAGAATTCATTATTAATGGATTAATGTATTTTTACATTATTTAATAATGTCATTTATCTGGAATTAATTGGCTGGGCCAATTAATTGATAAATATTAGTAGCCCAATAAATTAATTAAATATATTATGGGCTGGTTATGTGGAAGCCCATTGGAATATAATTAAATTAATGGGCTACAAATATATTACTATTATATAGGTTTTTGAAGCCTATATATATTAGTATTCTGTTCAGAAACTCACACAATTGATTCATAAAAATTGAGAGTGGCGTGAGTTACAGAGAGAAAAATAAATTTATTTTCTTCAGATCTCTGACCACCCAGAGGGAGAAAAAGGCCGGGACACAGATCAGAAGGTCTAACACAGGAGCAACAATCGGAGCCGCGACAACACACCGGGAGGAAGGTATCGGTTTTCCAACCCTATTATTCCTACAGTCCATTCTCATGAGCCATACCGTATAGTTCTCCACCGAGAACATAGGTATTATCCGAATACCTGATATATCAAACATTGTTGGTAAGAGTATAAGGATGTATGAAGAGATGCTTATGCAGTGAAAATGTTTACAGGATCTGTTCGAGTAGACCAGTAGGTTTTTCAAAAACGATGATCAGGAGAACACCGCTCTGATACTAATTGTTAGTCCAGAGACGAGTGTCAGGTGTAGGGGGGTGAATACACCTGATTACAAGTTTTTCCTCAAACGCAAAGGTCAGCTGAGATGATAAATGCGACTGAATGAATAATGCCAAATAAGAACCTTCTGATCGCAGCTCAGAGTATCTCAACTACGAAGTCTGTTCTACTGAGTTCTGTCAGTATAGAGAGTTCAGGTGAAAAGTTTCAGTGCGGATAAGTGTGAGGCCTGTAGGACTTCGTCTCTTTTGAAATCGTGTTTTCGCAAACTAAAGTTGTTTTGGGTAGTGCACTTTTTAAAACGTTTTATGCAAAGTATGAGTTTGTAAATCAGTTCTAGCACAATGCAAATAAAACAGTGAATAACACAATCAATTTCTAACGTGGTTTGAATACGCAAGATCCTACGTCCACGGTCCTGCAGAACAGGAGTTCTTGTTGATTAATCTGAGCAAGCCCCAGCAAGGAATCTGTACGCTGGACAGACCTTTCTAAGTTATAGTCTTTAACGACTTTATAAATCAAACCGAAGTTTGAAGGGGAGGGGATTTTCTCCAACAATGAAGGAGTTCTTACAATAAGAACAATTCACTGAAAAGTGAACTCCTTCAAAGGTTCTAAGCTAAGGATATAACAGTGGAGCTTAGATAGAGAAGAGGGAACTAAGGAATCTCTAGAGAGAAGAACTACGGTTATTCAACTAACCAAGTTCTTCGTTGGATCGGCTTTAATGCGCTAGAGAGTTTGTATGCAACGAGCTTGTATTCCCTTTGATGTCCCGTACGTTGAGCTTGGAGACTCTCCTCTATTTATAGTCATGACCCAGGCATGTATCCGTTGGAGAGGACGATGCCACGTGTCACTAACTTCCAAGAAAAATGGCCATAAGTTTTCGAACGAATGCCGCATAGTGGTTGCCTTCTGTACATTAGAGCAGCTTTAACCTCAGAGCAGGTAAGGCTTTGGTTGCTTCTCATTGGCTGAGGTTTGTGGTAGGCGAGACTTGTTAGACATCAGTCTTCAACTTCTTTGACTCTCACTGATCCTCGTATTGAATAAACTCTGCTGATGAATGAATGATAATAATCGGGTAGTTTTTTTCTTGTCGGATCTGCAACTGAGTTGCATGCGCTCAGTAGATTTGGATCGATCATACTGACTTCTTCATCTGAGTCTACTGATAAGAATCTTCTACTGAGGATAGATAGCTGGTGACTCTAAAGATACTGAACTCTTCTCACATTCAGTAGATAAATAATCGTATTGAGTCTTCAACTTAGGTCTGTTGAACGAGATCTTCTACTGAGAATAGACAACGGGAGGACCTGAAGACATGAGCTCTACAAACTGATGACATGGGTTCCGGAATTTAACTTCTCTACTGAAGTTCAGACCAACAACACCCCTTACAGGACTTAGACAAAAATAATCAATGAAGATAAGAACACGTCTAGCCTATTACATCATCAAGTTCAAAAACACCCATCGGGTTCAGGACAGGTTTTGGGATCTTCAATTCTATAGAGATGAAAATCACTATAATTTCCCCCAATACCGAAATTACAATAAGTCCTAGGTACATGAACTACTGACGTCAGTTCTAAGTACCCCCTAGCAATGATCTAAACGACCACTGACTCATAACCCAACACCCTTCGTTTCCTTCGGATACCCTATAAACAACGTAACCTCTAAATGTGGCTCCAACTTGTCGGCCGTCTTATTCAACACATGAGCAGGACACCCTTAAATCTTTATGTGGTGCATACTTGGCTTGTACCCGCTCCACAACTCGATAGGAGTCGTGTCAACTGACTTGGATGCACACGATTCAGTAAATATGCTGCAGTCACTAGGGAATATCACCAAAGGGAAATTAGCATATAACTCATCACCGACTGAACAATCTCTAAGAGAATTCAGTTCCTTCTCTCTGACACACCATTCTGCTGAGGCGAGCTCGGTGTTGTCAGCTAGGATGTAATCCCATATTTTTTCAAGTAATCCTTGAACTCGTTGGACAGTTAGTCCCCACCATGATAATATCGCAATGTTTTTATTTCTTCACCTAACTTTTTCTCCACTTCTTCTTTGAATTCCTTAAAGGTTTCGAAGCAATCCGACTTGTGGTGAAGACGGTAAACATATCCATACCTCGAGTAATCGTCAGTTAATGTGATGAAGTACTCATACCCTCCACGAGCTTGTGTGGACAAAGGTCCACACAAATAAGAACGAATCAAACTTAATGCTTCTGTGGCTCTATAAACCTTTGCCTTAAAAGGCTTAGTCACCATCTTTCCTTCCAAGCAGGATTCGCAAGTTGGAAATGGTTCAACTTGGAGAGACTCCAATGATCCATATTTCACCAACCTTTGGATCCTATTCAGATTGTTGTGACCTAGTTGTTGATGCCATAGATAAGTTTTATTTGCCTTAGAAGATTCTTTTCTCTTCTTATTGTTTGATGATGAGGAAGTAACATTGACAGATGTACACGGATTAGACGTATTAGTACATAAAGATCCATTTAAAAGCCCATTGCAGATAAGATCTTTCCCTTTTGAAATCAAAATACGATCATCAAAAACAGATCTATAACCATCCAGATTAAAAAGTTTTGAAATGGAAAAAATGTTTCGTCTAAACTCAAGAACCAATAAAACATCTCTCAATACTAAAGTAGAGTTTAAAATAGGTAAATGTAAATCTCCTATGGCAACAGCTGGAACTCAAGATCCATTGCCCATGGTGACAACAACCTCGCCATCATCCATAACCCTTTTCTGCAGGAACACCTACAAGGTGTAACAAACATGATCAGTTGCTACAGAATCTACTACCCATTCATGGGTAGATGTTGAAACAAGAACAGTCACAGTTACTTAGGCGATGCGTGTACCTTTCTATTTTGCCTTGAAGTTTGGACATTCAGTCTTCCAATGTCCAACCTTACCACACTTGAAACATTTCCCCATAGGTTTTGGAACCACTCCGGTAGGTGCTAACTTCGTGCGCACACTACCCTTGTTGACGTTCTTAGCCTTCTTGCCCTTTTCTAGAATCCACCTTTCGGAGGGTTCCTTGAGCTGCTAGTAGTGTTCAAGACTTGGGTCCCCTTACCCTTACCCATGTTTACTTCTGCAGTGATTAACTCACTCGAAAGTTCATTCAGAGTGAAGTTTTTCTTTGACATCACTACACTTAGGAGAAAATTCTCGTATGAGTGAATGCAGAATGATATCGATATTGATCCCAAGGTCTAAGACACCATCAACATTTGCAAGCCGATCTAGCAACTCGATCATGTGTAAAATATAGTCCTGCAGGGATGTACCTTGGGTCATACAGCAGGTCATAAACTGCTTCAAGAGATGAAATCTCCGAGATCTATCAGTCTCACCGAACTTTTCAGCCATGGAATCACATATCATTCCCGCATGGAGCGTGTTTTCATATTGTGAAGCAAGAGAATCAGTCATAGTAGATAGAATGACAAAACGGGTCTTGTCATTATCCTCTATCCACTTCTCTGATTCCCTTATCTGCTCTTTAGTCGCCCCTTCTTCAGGGAATTCAGGCTCAAGGGTACTGAAAACATACATTATTATCTCAATTTGGAATAATAGTGTAAAGTTTATCATCCACTCTTTATAGTTGTTTGGACCCTTTAAAGGTCAGCTCATAAGACCGTTAATAACAGCTTGAACAGACATATCTGAAATAAAATTTAAAAATTTAAAAGCAAGCAAGATACTTATATTTGCACATAATTCGTAATTAATAATCATTGTAACTTTTTGTAAAAACAATGATATTAAAAACCTCAAATAACTCTAGGAATTCCACTCGTAAGCCACACAGGTGGACGTTTACTAGCGTAACCCTAAACCAAATTATTTACCTAGTTCTTTAATTCCAATCCACTCCTAGGTTCTTAAGACGAATGGAATTAATAGTTCAATATTATGGACCATGTCACTGTTAAATTAAAATACGGGAAGGGACATCGAGAGAAGTGAATTGTACCCGCACTGACATCTAGGCATTGACCATTAATTTGACCAAAATATAATCAAACTTAATACTTCTGTGGCTCTATAACCCATTGCTTTGAAAGGCCTAGTCACCATCTTTCCTTCTAAGCAGGGTTCGCAAGATGGAAATAGTTCAATTTGGAGAGACTCCAATGATCTATATTCCACCAACTTTTGAATCCTATTCAGATTAATGTGACCTCGTCTTAAGTGTCACATATAAGTTTGGTTTACCTTAGAAGATTATTTCCTCTTCTTGGAATTCGATGATGAGGAAACAATATTAACAGAATTAAGTGGTCTACAAGTAATAGTACATAAAGATCCGCTTATTGGCCCTCCACAAACACCGAATTTCATGATCGAAACATCACTATCAAAATTGATGTATAACCTTCCATGGTGTAGAGTTTTGAAACAAAAACTATGGTTCGCCTAAACTCAGGCACATAAAAAACATCTTTAAGTACTAAAATTGTCAAAAGATATACGTAAATCTCCAATGGCAATTGCATGAACTCTCGATCCATTGCCTATTGAGACTACCACCTCTCCATCACTCAATTCCCTTTTCTGTAATAAACCTTGCAAGGTGTAACAAACATGATTTGTTGCCCCCGAATCCACTACCCATTTATGGGTAGAAGAGGAAACTAGAACAGTCTCAGTTACAAGAGCGATTCGCGTCTTTTTCTGTTTTGCCTTGACATCTAGACAACAATTCTTCTAGTGTCCTTTCTTACCATGATTGAAGAACCTTCCTTTCTCCTTTTCTCATTCGCATGCCGCCAGTAAGGACCGTCTTCTTACTTCTATTGCTCTTCTTGAATTGACCACCAATTCTTCTCTTTTTCTAGTTTCCGCCTTTCGGAGGATTCCTTGAGCTATTGGTGATTATCAGGACTTGAGCACTCTTACCCTTTCCTATAACCTCTTTGACCGCTACCAAAGAGTAATCTCTATCTTCGACATAGCGATCCTAAAATAGAAGTTCTTATAGGACTTTGTCAGAGCATTTATTGGGAAGGTAAGATATATTTTCCACTTTGTGAAATTTGTTGGACCCATTAGGGGTCGGCTGGTAAGATAAGAAACTACAGATGGAACAGACATATTTTAAAAATAAAATAATAAATTGCATGTCAGAAACCTATATTCACACATAATTTGTAATTAACCATCATTGTAACCTTTTAAAATACCAATGATGTTAAACACTCGAATAACACTAGGAATCAGACTCGTAAGCCACTTAGGTGGACGTTTACTTGTGTACCCTTAGACCAAGCTATATACCTAGCTCTTTAATTCCAATCCACACCTAGGTTCTTAAGACGAATGAAATTAATAATACAATTAATCTGGACCATGTCATGTGAAATTAAAATGCGGGAAGAGAGTTCTCAGGAAGTTGTACCCGCGGTGACATCTAAGTCTTGACCATTAATTTGACCGAATTAACATCAAATTCTCGAAATTGACATACTTACGAGAATCATATTGCATTCTTTTTTATTTAACTAGCCATCATATTTAATTATTATCTGCTAGACTACTCGTGTTCACTAGGCACGTAACCCACTCAGATGGAAGTTTACGGCTTCGCTCCAACTCCTCAATAATAATAAATATCATTTTTGAAAAACTCATCTCACAAAACTCATGGTTAAAAAACATAAAAGCAAGCCGCTCACGTGGATGTTTACTCATATAATTGTTCCATTTTTGTGTAGGGTCCAATTAAATGGAGGTCCGGATAAATATTTAATATGCAACCCATATTATAATTAATAATAATTGGGCCACATATTTATCAATTAATTGACCCAGCCAGTTAAATTCAGATAATCATATTCTTAAATAATATATAAATACATTAATCTATTAAAAATAATTCCCAATAGGGGAGAATAAATATTGAGTATCTATTTAGGTTGGATCAGAGATCCTATACAACAAATAAAATCGGGCCTCAAATTAATTAATTATCTATCCTCAGTCCACAACAAAATTAATTAATAAACACAGATTCATCTCACTAGATAATCCATGTTAACTTGCCCCTTTATCCCAACTTGAGCATGAGCTTGTATTTTAGACTTAATTGATCCCCATATTTATGAAACAAATAACCATTAATTAATTAAGCCGACCATGTGCTAATATCCCCATTATTGACAGCTTAAATTAACAACTTATTACATCTTGAGTAGTACCACTCGACCTTATTAACACACCTGAACTTAATCAACCAGCCGGGTTCATGTGCTAATCCTTACGAGTTCCTTTAGGGATATTATCAACCCATTTAATAGGGATATGGATGGAAGATACAGATAACCACCTGAGTTACAAATAACTGCTATCACCCAAGATACGTAGATCAAGTCGCGATGACATTCACCATAGTAAGTCAAAGTGATAGATAGCTAAATGCACTCAGTTGAAATCTCATTAAGCTTAAGACCAAATTAAGTCACTGAGATCGTTGGTTCTCCACTAAGGTCTGCTAGGAGAACATATCTCACTATAATCCATTAATACACCACATTCAATGTACCAGTATATACAAGCAGCCAAGACAAGCCACTTCTTATCTAAACTGCAGCTCAAACCGACAACTTGTCCTTAAGTTATATCAGATGTGATAACCGTTTATATCATGTTAGTTCAACCAATTGTGCGGTCTTCTGTGAACTACAACACACTATATAATCTAAACTCTTATAAAAGATAAAGGACAAACATGCGCGAATATAATTAATCAGATAGGAGAATAAAATAGTGGAAAGGGAAATAACATTGTATACAAGCAAAAAGTTGCTTCCAGTACACAGAATTCCAACAAGTCCAACACATCTGCTGGTATGTCTGGAGAAGGAGGTTTTGTAGTCGTCTTGGCTAGTTTCCTTTTCTTTGATCCCTCTGGGCGTGAGCCTTTGATCTGTTCTAAAACTTCATAAGCCTTTCTCTTTTGTGCCATTGCACCATGACCAGTAGATTTCTCAGAAGTTGTTATGTTCTGAAATTTGACAAGCTTCTTGTCAATGTAATTCGTGTAAGCAAAGGACACATTTCCTAAGCATGATCCAATTATCATCATGGATATCTTGCTTCCATACAAGAGTTTTCCAGCCTCCCGACTCCATCATGGTCCTCTACAATTTTTTGCATTTGAGTTCCCTACTCTTTGGCGAAATCGTTAACCCAGATAACTTTAACTCGGTCATGTATGGCTATCAGCTTTAGGCATGGCTTAGACAACTAATCAGAAGAGCCAGCTTGGCTGGTCAGTATTTATGTTATGATGTAGGTCAAGTCTCTGAATGCTGGTAGTAGCTGACTCTTCGAAAATGTCGCCCTGAATGTTGTATACTTTCCACAAAAAATTTTGGAGGTAGTCAATGATCTTTGACTCCTTGTAACCTATTGTTGAGACTCCCTAGTGTGGTAAGTTAAAGCGCTTGGCTAATCGATCCCTCAGTTGGGTTTTTTCAACGGCCTACTTCAAGTCATTCAGACTAACTTCATGATGATATGCAAATGTGTTGGGAGATGATTCAACAGTAGATCAGTTGCTTAGTGATTAGTGATTTGGTTGATCCCAAAGTCCTATGTTGATTGGTGAACCGTTCCTTTGTATTTGTAACGCCTTCGTCTTTGAGTTCTTCAAAACTCAGTAGACTAGCCTTCAGCATGGTTCTGGCTCAATAGTTCTATCTATTGTCCTTCAGTAGACTATCCGCCGCAGTACCATGGAGTGAAGATTCAGTAGTGCTGGACTCAGCAGGAGCAACATACTGAAAGGTGTTCAGGAGTCAGTAGAACTGGACTCCACAGGAGCAATTTACTGAACTCAGAGTCTGGGCCTTCAGTAGAGTTGAACTCAGCAGGAGTATACTACTGAACCTTGGGTCAGACTCAGCAACGGTCGGTCAGTTACTTTAACTGACAGTGGACTTCAGAGAATAAATTAGTAGAGTTGTCCGAGGTAGTACTATCAGAGAAGTCAGCTTCAGTAAACCTTGAAGTCTGAATATATCAGAACTACTTTCTATACCTCTACCAATGACAAGCATCTAGTTGGAAAAGTATCTGTCAAAAGATTCAACCACTTTCTTATAAAGTTAGTGGACTCTGCGGAAATTCAAAAAGAGCCGTTAGCTACCCATAGAGTGACACGTGGCCAGTTCGTCTCCAACGGATCTATCCATAGCTCACGTCCATGAATATAGGGAAAATTAAATTGAAGATATATACACGATATATACAAGAGAGCAACAAGAAAACAAGAACACAAGCTATACGCGACGAACTTCGGAGCTAAATCTAAACATGAAAAGCATTAAACTTGCTCTAAGGGAACACAACCTTATATAGAACTCAAGCCCCTAGAATCAAAGTGAAGAACACGAACCCAGAGAGATTATTCCTCACTGTTCTTCGCTGTAGAATCCCTTCTTGTTCCCTTCCCTCTAACATAAGCTCAACTGTAATATCTATAGCTTAGACCGAAGGAGTTCATTTATTGAACTGTTCTTAGTTTTAAGAACTCCCTCATCGTTGGAGATATATTCAAACATATTTTGTTTGACCCTGTAAACTGAGACTTTCTTAGTATAATCACAAGGCTGTGTTTGTCCAGTGCACAAACTGACTGAGACTAACTCAGTATATAAAATAGCCTCCTGCCTTGTTTAGGACAATGGATGTAGGATCTTGCGTATCTGAACTACTTTAAAAGTCGCTTTGTCCATAACTGTTGCATTGAGTTAACTGTTCATACTGAAAAACCATTTACAAAATCATTCAACTGAGTTTCTGTAACACACTTAACTGACTGCACTAATCTACGAAA
Source organism: Lavandula angustifolia (assembly GCA_028984105.1). Classification (NCBI taxonomy): domain Eukaryota; kingdom Viridiplantae; phylum Streptophyta; class Magnoliopsida; order Lamiales; family Lamiaceae; genus Lavandula; species Lavandula angustifolia. The sequence continues at coordinate 22,795,209 of CM054825.1, forward strand.
ACAGCTTTATAAACAAACATTTTCAAACCAAACTAAATTGGGCATACAGTTTCTGCACACTATTGAACATTACTGAACGCGTCTAAATTCTGACATCAGTCAGCTAGCAGAGCTCATCAACTTCAGTCACTCTGTCCACGCGATCTAGAACAGCTTATCTGGTCTACTGAATTCATTCAGTAGGCAATTTCCGTTAATCGGACTGCTCGCGTTCTAGTTTGAGAAAAAGGTTTTCAGGTGTATTCACTCCCCCCCTCTACACCTGAACGTTTGACTCGGGACCCAAAATTGGTATTAGAGCGGGAGTTCTTTTGGACTATCGTTATCTGAAACTGGTCTACTCGAACTGATCCTTGAAAATGTTTTCACTGCATATCATTCTTCATACATATCTCTACCTAACATGTCTGATATGCCAGGAACCAGAATGGTACCCATGTTCTCAGTAGAGAACTACGGGGTATGGCAGGTCATAATGGAAGCACATCTGACCTCCCTCCACAATAGCATGACTGAGGTCTTGGAAGACAGACCTATTGTCCCCATGGTCGATAGTGTTGACTTTCAGGAGCCAGCACAAGGAGGAACGACTATCGGAAAGAAGGTGCAAAAAGACAGAAGCATGTTCACTCCTCAAGAGAAGAAGCTTCACAACCTGGACCGGGTAGCCAGAGACGCCATACTAACAACTCTGAGCGACTCCTATCTCAGAAGAGTTTAGGACTGCAATTCCACCAAAGAGCTTTGGGATGCTCTAGCGCTACTGAGTCGGGGGACTTAGAAGATTAAAGCCAACAAGTTGGCACTGGAACTCTAGAAACTGGAGAGATTGTCACTCATGCCCGACGATACGATAGAAGATCTCATCATCAGATTCACGGATCTGATGAATACCCTCAGTAGGCTGGGAAAGACGTTCTCCAACCGAGAAATGAATCTCAAGATATTGAGAGCTCTGCCGGACGGACCGTGGATTCCATTTGCTGCTCTTTTAAGACATTCTGAAATTGATTATGTGTCTCCTGGTCATATTTTTTCAGAATTAAAGGTAAAAGAGTTTGAATTTGGTCTATCGCAGAGAAACCAGATAGCTGAAGCTGACACCCAAATTGATAATGCCTTCAAGGCATCAGTCAGCACACTGGCTCCAAAGTCTAGCAAAGTTGAACCTTCAACAAGTGTAGTACAAGAAGGGAGCTTAGCTGAACGATACGCGCTGCTTGCGCTCAAGTATCAGAAGGTGAAGGATCGACGCAAAAAAATTATCTAGAACCGTCAGAGACTCTAAGAGTAAGCCTGATTTCTCAGCAAAGCGCATTCCTAACTCACAAACTTCTGAATGCAGGAAACATGAGGACTCTTCTCAACAGTCGAAAGACACTGACAGCAGAGAGAGCAGAGTCACCGCCTTTCACAACTGCAAGAAGCCAGGACACTATCAGTATGACTGTCCTGAGCTCAGCACAGCTGAAAGAGCTGCGAGAAAAGTTCGAAGGGAGAAGTTCATCAAGAAGCGACAAGCATATATTGCTGGGGAACTCTCAGACGACTCAGACGAAGTCGACACCTTCATGGATCCATCCGATGATGAAGCCGCCTTTGTGGCACGAGAGCTTGAAGTAGAAATAGAGGAGTGTCTGATGGCAGGAGAAGAGGATGAGGTAAACTCTCCAGAACCTTCTAACCTCCGTTCACACTGCACACAAGACACAATCTCTTGTGCAGATGAGAATATAGACGTCACGATTGCATACAAAGAACTATTGGACGAACAGATTCAGATGAGTCTGCAGCTCAGCAAGACTCTACAGGAGATGGATGTGCTAAAAGCTGAAAATCAGAGACTTTCTCAGGAAAGTCAGTTTGCTATTGAGTCGGAAGGACTTGTTGTGAGACTCAGGGAGGAGATTACTTCTCTGATGATCAAATCTCAGCAGCAAGAAGGTCTGATTTCAGTATTGACCAAAGACTTGACTCAGAAAGAGACTGAATTGACCTTGCAGAACCAGAAGTTCTCAGGACTTCAGACCGAGCACGAGACTCTCAAGAAAAGTGATGATGTCTGGAGGAACTTGATGACAGAGCGGTAAATAGGAGCTGTGAAAAAGCTCGAGGCAATGCTGGCCAGCAACAAGCCAAAATTCTGCAAGGAAGGACTTGGGTTCAGCCGCGAAGCCTCTACATCTGCTTCGATACACCCTGAAAATTGGCTGACTGATAGGTTTGTTCAAGGGGAGACAATTAATGCTGAACCAAACAACGCCGCAGCAAAGAACAAACAAAAGATGAAAGAACCCCTTCCCACCTATCAGAGGTCTGACCAGAAGCTCAGCTCAAAATCACCCCAGCTCAAGCAAGGGGGAACCAACAAAGTAAGATGAGCTGATCCGTATGGACCGCTAGAGCTGACGCATTCAGTTCAGTATGGGTTATATTACTATGATCCTAATGTCAGAAGGGGTCCTAAAGGTCAGAATAAGAAGAAAGTCGTTTAGAAGGCTAAGGTCAGTAGTCCACCAACTCAGAAGATCAAGACTCATGAACCTAAGAATCCTCAGAAGTCAATTTCACCTAGCTCAGGGGTGAAATAAGTTGACAAAAGTGGAAAGAAGTTTTCTGAAACCACCAGGGTTGTCAGACAAATTTGGGTTACCAAAACTAACACTTAAGGACCCAAATAAAAAATAAGGGGTACCTGAATATAATTTCTATCTTACAGGTGCACAGGGACCCATGGTACGTGGACAGCGGATGCTCAAGATATTTGACATACCAGAAGAGTCTCCTGAAGAATTAGATCAATGAAGAAGGACCCCGAATAGAGCTTGGAGACAACACAAAAGGCTACACCAGAGGCTATAGAACACTCAGCATTGGAATTGCCATAGTTCCAAGAGTATCTTATATTGAAGTGCTTCAGCATAATCTTCTATCTGTTCGTCAATTTTGTGACAACTCCAATAGAGTAATTTTTTACGCTGGTTTCTGTGATGTTCTTGACAAATCAATAGGGAAAACAGTGTTATCAGGTTCACGCAAAAATAATATATACATTTCTGATTGGAACTCAGCAAAACCTGAAGCGTGCTTGCTAGTCAATAATGACAACATAACAGGATAGTTCTGGCATAGAAGACTTAGCCATCTAAACTTCACGACGCTAAAGAATCTCACTAGAAACGCTCTAGTCAGAGGACAACCGAATGAGGTGTTCAGCAAAAACACTCAGTCTGAAGCTTGTCTGAAGGGAAAGCAAACTAAGAAAGAAAATCCACCAGTTCCATCACCTTCCACTGATGGAATCCTTGAGCTTCTTTACATGGATTTGTTTGGACTAGTCTCTGCAGTGACGATCATAGGCAAAAAGTATGCACTTGTGGTCATTGATGACTACTCGCGGTACACATGGGTTATATTTATTATCAACAAATCTGAAGTTTGTTGGTCCCGAGAGTAACGTTCAGGTGTAGAAGGGGGGGGGGGTGAATACACTTGAAAACTGATTTCTCAACTTAAAACGAGAACATTCCTTATCAGGAGAGTGCCATGCTGAACGAATGCAGCAGTCCAGATAAGCTGTTCTGAATCGCGTGGCAGAGTGACTGACTTTACTGAGGCCTGCTAGCTAACTGGAGTCAGAATTCAGTATCATTCAGATAAAGTTCAGTAGTGCGGAAATGTGTAGGCCCAAATTCAGTTGAGTTAGGAAAACATTTTTATCGAAACAGTTTCAGTATATTAGTGCAGTCGATTAAGCTTGCTGAAACTCAGTTGAATGATTTTAAAGATATTTTCAGTATGCACAGTAAATCAATGCAATAGTAAATAATGAACAAAGAACACGGGCGATATTTAAAGTGGTTCAAATCCAATAATCCTACGTCCACTGTCCCGAAAAATCAGGAGGCTATGTATTATACTGAGATAGTCTCAGTCGGTTCGTACACTAGACAAAAACTGGTCTTAAGATTTATACTGAGCAGGTCTCAGTTTACAGGGTATCAAACTAAGTGATTGAAAAACTCTCCAACTATGAAGGAGTCCTTTACAATAAGGATCAGTTCGACTATGAACTCCTTCGTCTAAGTTATAGATATGAACAGCTAAGCTTAGGTTAGAGGGATAGGGAACGAGAAAGTGGCTCCTAGAGCGACGAACGGCTAAGTATAAACTTTGGGTTCGTGTTCAGTCGCTTGGATACTAGAGGCTGTATAATTCTGATTCAGCTTGTTTCCCTATGAGCAGATATGTAGTCTTTCGCCGGAGATTATTTCTTCGAACTACTTGCTGAAGACTTAAGGCGTTTATGAGTTGCTCTTTGAATGCTCTGTGTGTTCTACGATTTCTAGTTCTCGGACCTCTTTTTGGTTGGTGTAGAAGTCTTCTGAGTCCCGGACTTAGGATCAGCAGGCCCTGATCCGATCTGCTGAAGGGCTGCTACCCTATTTTGGAATCGGACATTCTTCTGGTTGGAGTACTGCTTATCAGCAAAGGTTATGTTGTTCGTTCCACAAAAATCTTCGATCATCACGGACAGCTTCAGTCCATATAGTAGCTTTCCTTTGACACTCAGACGCTTGGCTGACTTGTCGAATTTGGTTGATTGCGTCATGAATTCTTTGAGGAAGAATTTAGTCCAGTTGATTTCAGCTCTGTCGTGTATGGCTATCATAAGCTGGATCTTTGGCCTGGACACTTGATCGAAGGAGCTGACCTGACTCGTCAGCAGCTGAGTCACGATGTAGGCCAATGCTCTGTATTGTGGGAGCATGGCATTCTTTGGAAATGCAGCTCTGAAAGTTGTCGGCTTCCCACAAAACTCTCTCAGATACTCATCCATCATATCATCTTTGTAAGCCACTGTAGTGAATCCTTCGTTGGGAAGGTTGAAGCTTCTTTGGAGTACTTCTCTGATAGACATCTGCTTGATTTCAATAGCGGTACGAGAGGGGTCGCCTACTGAATGAACGACGTAGCGGCATCGAATGTCTCCCTCTACTGATTCTAAGTTCAGATAGAGTTTAGCTATCTAGCGCGGAAGGAAGAATGAAGGCTTCCTTGTTAGAAAACCTTCAAGCCCAGTTTCACGAAGGGCGTAGAAGATCTCTTCCATGTAGTCGAGGTCACATGTGTCGAGCTCCATCATGGGTTCGCACCAGACCCAAACCTTCTCTAGGATCTCTTGCATATCGGCAGGAGCGACCACAGTAGTTCCTGTCATATTCTGTAATCTGCAAACATAATAGATCAGTATCCAATAAAGTACAAGAAAATATTAGCGTATAAGATACTGAGTGATCATTGAAATTTACCAAAGATTTTTCTGAGAAGTTTTGAAAGATGAGTTTTGTAAAGGAGTAGGGATTATCTCAGAAAGTCTAGGGTTCGAAATATTTGCAGAGTAGAAATGGCGGTTTCAAACTTTTCAACGTATTTATATATAATAAGGAAGATAAATAGTTAATTATCTATGGTTCAGTTTGAACATGCTTTTTGAGATGGACGGCCAGGATTAGATTTTATAAAATTGGCAATGATCATATTAGCCGCCTAAGTCAAAATACAGTTGTATATAGCCAAAGAAGTAACTTGATACGACATGTATTTAATGCATTGCAGAGTTCAACATGCTTTTACATAGAATGTCGTGTATTAAATGTAAACCGTTAATATTGAATGACATTTTCTAAGGCGTTGAATATGAAGCTGAATCTAAGTCATAAATGCACGGAAATATTTTCATTGGCTACTGAGTAGAGATACGCAAACCTGTCAGCTGAACATCGTAGTGAGCTGATACGTCGTGTAGATGGTTGTTGAGTCTCTACTTATTGAATTTACTCAGTATTGAGAGTGAATATTCCCCCTTACTGAATGCTCCTCTCCTGAATCCACTTAATGACTAGAGTCAGTAAGGTCCAGCAGACCTAGCTCTACTGAAAGTTCTCTGAATCTGGTTTCAGCTAGAGGCTTGGTCAGTATATCAGCCCTTTGATGGTCAGTATGGATCTTTTCCATCCTGACATCCTTCTTTTCGACATGATCGCGAATGAAGTGGTGTCTGATGTCCACGTGCTTGCATCTCATGTGAAGTACATGATTCTGAGTGATTGCAATTGTACTAGTACTATCGCAGAAGATCGGTACTTCATTCTGAATGACGTCATAGTCGCGTAGCTGCTGTCTCAGCCAAAGGATTTGGGCGCAACAACTTCCGGCAGCCATGTATTCAGCTTCAGTAGTTGACGTCGCTACTGAGTGTTGTTTCTTTGAGAACCATGAGATCAGCTTAATGCCAAGGAACTGACACGTTCCAGAAGTTGACTTTCGGTAAATTCTACATCTTGCATAGTCAGCATCAGAATAACCAGTTAGTTCAATATTATCATCAGCTGTATACCATAAAACCCATGTCAGGTATTCCTCTAAGATAGCGGAGAATCTTCTTTGCTGAGTCCATATGACTCTGCTTCGGATTCGTCTGAAATCGAGCACAGACACCTACAACATAAGTTATGTCAGGAAGAGTAGCTGTTAAGTATAATAAAGAACCAATAATAACATGCAATTCAGTTTGGTCTACTGATATTCCCTCTTTATCAAGATCAATCTTCATATTCGTGTTCATCGGGATCTTGATTGGCTTGCTGGATGTGCAACCGAATTTCTTGATGAGGTCTCGAGTGTATTTGCCTTGATTGATGAACATTCCCTTCTCAGATTGTTTGACTTGAAAGCCGAGGAAATAGTTCATCTCTCCCATCATTGATATCTCGAACTTGTCCTTCATCATTTTCTCAAACTGCTGACACATGATGACGTTCTTCGAACCAAAGATGATGTCATCTATTTAGATCTGCACAAGTAAAATGTCGTCTTCCAATCGAATGTTGAATAATGTGCGGTCTATTATGCCCTTCTGAAAACCTTTTTGAAGAAGAAACTCAGACAGGGTATCGTACCAAGACCTGGGTGCTTGTTTTAACCTATACAGAGCCTTTCCGAGTCAATAAACCTGATGTCCCTGCTAAAAGCCGGGAGGTTGTTCTACATAGACTTCTTCTTTCAGTACGCCGTTCAGGAACGCAGACTTCACATCCATTTGATAGACTCTGAATCTCTGATGTGTTGTGTAGGCTAGGAATAGTCTGATTGCCTCCAATCTTGCAACTGGAGCGAACGTTTCATCGAAATCTATCCCTTCAGCTTGACAGTAGCCTTTTGCCACGAGCCTTGCTTTGTTCCTTACTATAACGTTGTTTTCATCTCGCTTGTTCTTGAAGACCCATTTAGTTCCAATCACATGTTGATGCCGGGGTCTGTCAACAAGCTCCCATACTTCGTTTCTCGTTAACTGATTCAGCTCCTCCTGCATGGCTATGATCCAATCAGCGTCCTTAAGTGTATCCTCAACTGACTGAGGTTCTTCAGTAGACAAGAAGCAGGAATATAAAGCACTTTCTCCCTGACCGAATCTGGATCTTGTCTTGACTCTTGCTGAAGGATCTCCTATAGTTAAATCAGAAGTGTGAGCGTCCATCCACGATCTACGATGTTTCAACTCTTCATCTGAAATTTGTTCAACACAGATAGTAGGTGAGTTAAGCATTTCAGTTGTACTATTCTGAGATTGAAGCAATTCAGTTACAAGAGTGTGATCTACTGAGTCACCAGGTCCAGGGGCATTTAGCTCAGGAACATCATTAGTTCCCCCTGAATTATTATCCTCAGTAGAGGTCTCAGTTACCAGTTGGGTTTCTTCATCGACCTGAGTTACCTGGGATTGACTCTATTCAGTCGAGTCAATCTGTTCAGCTACTTCTGCTGCTGGCTGAGATTCAGTAGACTTATCTTCAGTTTCTTCATCTGAATCATCATCCCAACATAGCTGGATCTTTTCAACTTTGTCTTTTAAGCTCAGATCCTGTAGCTGCTTACTGATGTCCTCAGATTTAGGTTTAGAGTTCCTGCTCCTGTCTTTAGTAGCAAACTCATTAAAAACAACATGAGGGCTTTCCTCCACTCAAAGGGTTCGATAGTTAAAGACTCTACAGGCTTTGCTGACCCGGGAGTATCCTAAGAACACTCCCTGATCTGACTTTCTATCAAAAGTCTTCAGCTGATCTTTTCCATTATTGTGGATAAAGCATGAACACCCAAAAATATTGAAATAAGATAAAGAAGGCTTCCTGCCGTTCCATAATTCATATGGTGTCTTCTTATGCTGCTTTGTCAGTAGAAATCTATTCTGAGTATAACATGCTGTATCAGTAGCTTCTGCCCAGCAATTTGGTTGGGAGTCCCGAGTCCTGCGAGCGGGGTTCTTTGCCGCTTCTTTGATCGTTCGATTCTTTCTCTCAAAGAACCCCATTTTGTTGAGGCGTACGCGCGGCAGACGTCTCATGCTCTATGCCTTATGCTTTGCAGAACTCCTCTACCATAAAATTCAGGAACTCAGTTCCTTTGTCTGAACGTATCTTGATGATCTTAGTGTTCTTCTCGACACTGAGCCTTTTCAGAAGCGTTGGTAACTTTGTTTTGACGTCAGACTTGTTGGCAATAAATATGACCCATGTGTAGCGCGAGTAGTCATCAATGACCACTAAAGCATACTTCTTGCCTCTGATCGTCACGGGAGAGACTGGACCGAACAAATCCATATGTAGCAGCTGAAGGATTCCATCAATGGAAGGAGATGGAACAGGAGGATTTTGATTCCTTGTCTGCTTTCCCTCCAGACATGCTTCACACTGAGTGTCTTTGCTGAATACTTCATTCGGCAGTCCTCTTGCTAGAGTGTTTCTAGCTAATTTGTTAAGCGTCTTGAAGTTGAGATGACTGAGTCTTGTGTGCCAGAGCCTTCCCGTTCTATTGTCATTCTTCGCCAACAAACAAGCTTCAGGTTCAGCTGAGTTCCAGTCAGCTACATAGATATTCTTTTTGCGCGAACCTGACAACACTGTTTTCCCTGTAGATTTATCAATAACATCACAGGAACCAGCGTCAAAAATCACTCTATTCAAGTTATCACAAAATTGACTAACAGAGAGAAGATTATGCTGAAGTCCTTCAACATATGATACTCTTGGAACTGTTGTGGTTCCAATGCTGAGTGTTCCATATCCTCTGGTATAGCCTTTTGCGATGTCTCCAAATTCGATTCGGGGTCTTTCTTAAGTAGTATAATTCTTCAATAGGTCCTTTTGGTATGTCATGTGTCTTGAGCATCCGCTATCCACGTACCAAGGGTTCTTGTGCACCTGCAAAACATAATTATATTTAGGTACCCTTTATTTTTTATTTTTGGGTCCTTATATGTTAGTTTTGGAAACCCAAAATTGTCTTACGACCCTGGTGGTCTCAGAAAGTTTCTTTCCACTTTTATCAAATATTTGACCACTGGACTGGTCGATGCTGACTTCTGAGGCTTTACAGGTTCAGGAGTCCTGATCTTCTGAGTGGGTGGACTGATGACCTTTGCCTTCTGTACGACTTTCTTCTTCTTCTTATGACTTTCGGATCCTCTTCTGACTATAGGATCATAGTAATATGACCCATACTGAGCCGGATGTGTCAACTGCGGAGGTCCATACTGATCAACCCATTTTGCTTTCCTGGTTCCCCCTTGACTGAACTGGGGTGATTTGGTGCTGATCTTCTTGTCAGAATGCTGATAACTGGACGAGGTGCCTTCATCTTTTGTTTGTTCTTGGCTAGGGGGTTCAATATCTCTGCATTGATGGTCTCCCCTTGAACAAACCTATCAGCTAGCCGATTTTCTGAGCGTACGGGAGTAGATGAGGAGGCACCATGGATGAATCCAAGTCCCTCCTTACAATGCTTGGGCTTGTTGCTTGCTAGCATAGCTTCAAGCTTCTTTTCAGCGCCCATGTACCGCTCTGTCATCAGGTTCCTCCAGACATCATCACTTTTCTTCAGCAATTCATGCTCGGTCTGAAGTCCTGACAGTTCTTGCTTGATGAGACTCGCCAAGTATCTTTCTGAGTTAAGTCATTGGTCAGTACTGAGATCTATTCTTCTTGATGCTGAGACTTGGCCATCAGAGAGTTAATCTCCTCCCTGAGTCTCAACACAAGTCCTTCTGACTCAGTAGCAACCTGAGTCTCCTGAGAACGTCTATGATTCTCCACTTTTAGGGTATCCAACTCCTAAAGAGTCTTACTGAGCTGCAGACTCATCTGAATCTGTTCGTCGAGGAGTTCTTCGTATGCAATCGTGATGTCCAGATTTTCATCTGCACCTGAGATAGTGGCGTGTGTGCAGTGTGAAGAGGAATTAAATGGTGCGTGAGAGTTTACCTAATCCTCTTCTCCTGCCATGAGACACTTTTCAGCGTCATCTTCAGCTTCAAGCTCTATGGCCATGAAAGCTGCTTCATCATCTGACGAATCCATGAAGGAGTCGACTTTATCTGAGTCATCTGAGAGTTCACCGGCAATGTATGCTTGTTGCTTCTTGATGAACTTCTCCCTTCGTGCTTTTTGTGCTGCTCTTTCAGCAGTGCTGAGCTCAGGACAGTCATACTGATAGTGTCCTGGCTTCTTGCAGTTATAGCAGGTTGTGACTCTTTCTTCTTTGCTTTCACTGTCTTTCGACTGAGCTGAGTCTTCATGTTTCCTGCATTCAGAAGTGTGCGAGTCAGGAATGCGCTTAGGTGTATATTCATTCTTACCCTTAGAGTCTCTAACGACTCTTGAGAGCTTCCTGCGCCTGTCCTTCTCCTTCTGATACTTTACGGCAAGCAGTGCGTACTTCTTGGCTAAGTTTCCTTCTTGTATGTCGTTGAGTGAAGGTTCACCCTTGCTAGACGCCGGAGCTACTGTGCTGACTGATGCTTTAAAGCATGGTCGATTTGAGTGTTAGCTTCAGCTTGCTGCTTCCTTTGAGGTAAGCTAAACTCGAACTCTTCAGCTTTAAGTTCTGAAAAGATATGGTCAGGAGTAACATTATCTATATCAAAATGGCGCAATAAAGTAGCGAAGGGAGTCTAGTGACCGTCTGGCAGTGCCCTCAAAATTTTGAGATTCATCTCTCGGTTGGAGAATGTCTTTCCCAGCCCGTTGATAGAGTTCCTTAGATCCATGAATCTGACGTTGAGATCTTCAATAGAGTCACCAGGAATGATAGACAGTCTCTCCAGCTTCTGAAGTTCCAGCGCGAGTTTGTTCGCTTTGATCTTCTGAGTCCCCCGACTCAGTAGCGCTAGAGCATCCCAGAGTTCTTTTGCAGACTTGCAGTCTTAAACTCTTCCGAGATAAGAATCACTCAGAGTGGTCAGTATGGCGTTTCTGGCGAGCGCGGTCTAAGTTGTGAAGCTTCTTCTCCTCAAGGGTGAAGAGACTTCTGTCTTTGGGTATCTTCTTCCCGGTCACCATTCCTCCTCCTTGTGCTGGGTCCTGAGCTACGATGCTATCGACCACGGGAACGATAGGTCCGTCTTCTAGAACCTCTGTCATGCTGTCGTGGAGGGAGGTCAGATGTGCCTCCATTCTGACCAGCCATACACCATAGTTCTCTACTGAGAACATGGGTACCATTCTGATTCCAGACATATCAGACACATTAAATAATGATATGAATGAAGAATGATATGCAGTGAAAACATTTTCCAGATCCGTTCAAGTAGACTAGTTTCAGAATAACAAGATTCTTAGAGAACTCCTGCTCTTATACCAATTGTTGGCCCCGAGAGTAACGTTTAGGTGTAGAGGGGCGGTGAATACACCTGAAAACCGATTTCTCAACTTAAAACGAGAACAATCCTTTTCAGGAGAGTGACGTGCTGAACGAATTCAGCAGACCAGATAAGCTGTTCTGAATCGCGTGGCAGAGTGAATGACTTTACTGAGGCTTGCTAGCTGACTAGAGTCAGAATTCAGTACCGTTCAGATAAAGTTCAGTAGTGCGGAAATGTGTAGGCCCAAATTCAGTTGAGTTAGGAAAATGTTTTTATCGAAACAGTTTCAGTATATTAGTGCAGTCGATTAAGCTTGCTGAAACTCAGTTGAATGATTTTAAAGATAATTTTAGTATGCACAATAAATCAATGCAACAGTAAAAAATGAACACAGAACACAGGCGATTTTTAAAGTGGTTCAGATCTAACAATCCTACGTCCACTGTCCCGAAAGATCAGGAGGCTAAGTATTATACTTAGATAGTCTCAGTCGGTTTATACACTGGACAAACACTGGTCTTGAGATTTATACTGAGCAAGTCTCAGTTTACAGGGTATCAAACTAAGTGTTTGAAAAACTCTCCAACTATGAAGGAGTCCTTTACAATAAGGATCAGTTCGACTATGAACTCCATCGTCTAAGCTATAGATATGAACAGCTGAGCTTAGGTTAGAGGGATAGGGAACGAGAAAGTGGCTTCTAGAGCAACGAACGGCTAAGTATAAACTTTGGGTTCGTGTTCAGTCGCTTGGATACTAGAGGTTGTATAATTTTGATTCAGCTTGATTCTCTATGAGCAGATATGTAGTCTTTCGCCGGAGATTATTTATTCGAACTACTTGCGGAAGACTTAAGGCGTTTATGAGTTGCTCTTTGAATGCTCTGTGTGTTCTTCGATTTCTAGTTCTCGTGTATGCTCGTGAGCTTCAATTGATGTTATCCCTCTATTTATAGAGCAGAGATTATGATAGATCCATTGGAGACGACGATCCATTGTCTCTCCCTTTTGGGTAGCTAACGGCTCTTTCAAAGTATGGTTGCAGTGTCCTTTCCCTCCATTTCTGGAAAGTTGTTGACTTGCAGCTTTAACAGATATAGGACAGGTGGCTGCTTGTCATTGGTCGAGGTTCAGGAAAGTTGGTGAGACAAAACAAACTTCAAGGAGATCTGAAGCTGATTTCTGTCTTCTTCGTATTGACTCTGCTGATTTGATTTTTAGAGAATCTGACAGTTAGAAGATTGTCCAACCGTTGCTGAGTCTGATCTCTTATTCAGTAGCATGCTCCTGCTGAGTCGGCTCTACTGAAGATCAGCTCTGAGTTCAGTGAACTACTCCTGCTGAGTTCAGTTCCACTAACTCCTTTCCGTATACTGCTCCTGCTGAGTCCAAGATATCGAGTCTTCTACTTGGGCACCGAGGCGGTGTAATCTACTGAGCGCCTGAACCAGATGCAGAGTGTCTACTGAGTCTGAAGCCTCAGAGACAGAACAAAACAGGTTACAACTAAATGGTCCATCAGTCAAGATAGGGTTTTGGGATCTTCAAATCTTCAGAAAATATTTAGAGCACAGAGCTACTGAGTTATGTCTCAAATGATTGTGAGAAGACTGAATCATCTCCCAACAAAGTCAAAACAGAGTTACCTACGCCTATGAAAAAGCTCAGTGTCAAGAAGGACATCAAGATCAAAAAGATCTTTTCCGACAGAGGAACTGAATTCCTGAATGCGATGGTCAAAGAGTTCTATGAAACTGAAGTAACAGAGCATGAGACGTGTGCTGCACGCACACCTCAACAAAATGGGATTCCTGAAAGAAAAACTGAACACTTAAGGAAGCAGCAAGAAACCTGCTCTTAGATTCAGGACTCCCATCAAAATTCTGGACAGAAGCTACTGATACTGAATGTCATACTCAGAATAGATCTCTACTGACAAACCAACATCTGAAGACATCATATGAACTATGGAACGATATGAAGCCTCTCATTTTTCATTTTCATATTTTTGGGTGTTCATGCTTTGTCCACAATAATGGAAAAGACCAGTTAAAGACTTTTGATAGCAAGTCATACCAGGGAGTCTTCTTAGGATACTCCCAGGTCAGCAAAGCCTTCAGAGTTTTTAACTATCGGACCTTTTGCATGGAGGAAAGCCCTCATGTTGTTTTTAATGAGTCTGCTACTGAGAACAGGAGCAAAAACTCACATTCAGAGTCTGAGGACTGTCCAACCATTGTTGAGTCTGATCTCTTATTCAGTAGCATGCTCCTGCTGAGTCGGCTCTACTGAAGATCAGCTCTGAGTTCAATGAACTACTCCCGCCGAGTTCGGCCCACCGACTCCTTTCGCATATCTTGCTCCCGTTGAGTCCAAGATATCGAGTCTTCTACTCGGTACTGAGGCAGGTAATCTACTGAGCGCCTGAACCAGATGCAGAGTGTCTACTGAGTCTGAAGCCTCAGAGACAGAACAAAACAGGTTACAACTGAATGGTCCATCAGTCAAGATAGGGTTTTGTGATCTTCAAATCTTCAGAAAATATTTAGAGCACAGAGCTACTGAGTTATGTCTCAAATGATTGTGAGAAGACTGAATCATCTCCCAACAAAGTCAAAACAGAGTTACCTACGCTTATGAAAAAGCTCAGTGTCGAGAAGGACATCAAGATAAAAAAGATCCATTCAGACAGAGGAACTGAGTTCCTGAATGCGATGCTCAAAGAGTTCTACGAAACTAAAGTAATAGAGCATGAGACGTTTGCTGCACGCACACCTCAACAAAATGGGATTCCTGAAAGAAAAACTGAACACTTAAAGAAGCAGCAAGAAACCTGCTCTTAGATTCAGGACTCCCATCAAAATTGTAGACAGAAGCTACTGACACTGAATGTCATACTCAGAATAGATCTCTACTGACAAACCAACATCTGAAGACATCATATGAATGATGGAACGATATGAAGCCTCTCATTTTTCATTTTCATATTTTTGGGTGTTCAGGCTTTATCCACAACAATGGAAAAGACCAGTTAAAGACTTTTGATAGCAAGTCACACCAGGGAGTCTTCTTAGGATACTCCCAGGTCAGCAAAGCCTTCAGAGGTTTTAACTATCGGACCCTTTGCATGGAGGAAAGCCCTCATGTTGTTTTTAATGAGTCTGCTACTGAGAACAGGAGCAAAAACTCACATTCAGAGTCTGACGACTGTCCAACCGTTGCTGAGCCTGATCTCTTATTCAGTAGCATGCTCCTGCTGAGTCGGCTCTACTGAAGATCAGCTCTGAGTTCAGTGAACTACTCCTGCTGTGTTTAGTTCCACTGACTCCTTTCGCATACGCTTCCCGCTCGAGTCCAAAGATATGCGAGTCTTCTACTGCAGTGCGAGGCAGGTAATCTACTGAGCTCCTGAACCAGATGCAGAGTGTCTACTGAGTCTGAAGCGTCAGAGACAGAACAAAACAGGTTACAACTGAATGGTCCATCAGTCAAGATAAGGTTTTGGGATCTTCAAATCTTCAGTAAATATTTAGAGCACAGAGCTACTGAGTTATGTCTCAAATGATTGTGAGAAGACTGAATCATCTCCCAACAAAGTCAAAACAGACTTACCTACGCTTATGAAAAAGCTCAGTGTCAAGAAGGACATCAAGATCAAAAAGATCCGTTCAGACAGAGGAACTGAGTTCCTGAATGCGATGGTCAAAGTGTTCTACGAAACTGAAGTAATAGAGCATGAGACGTTTGCTTCACGCACACCTCAACAAAATGGGATTCCTGAAAGAAAAACTGAACACTTAAAGAAGCAGCAAGAAACCTGCTCTTAGATTCTTGACTCCCATCAAAATTCTGGACAGAAGCTACTGACACTGAATGTCATACTCAGAATAGATCTCTACTGACAAACCAACATCTGAAGACATCATATGAACTATGGAACGATATGAAGCCTCTTATTTAACATTTTCATATTTTTGGGTGTTCATGCTTTATCCACAATAATGGAAAATACCAGTTAAAGACTTTTGATAGCAAGTCACACCAGGGAGTCTTCTTAGGATACTCCCAGGTCAGCAAAGCCTTCAGAGTTTTTAACTATCGGACCCTTTGCATGGAGGAAAGCCCTCATGTTGTTTTTAATGAGTCTGCTACTGAGAACAGGAGCAAAAACTCACATTCAGAGTCTGAGGACTGTCCAACCGTTGCTGAGTCTGATCTCTTATTCAGTAGCATGCTCCTGCTGAGTTGGCTCTACTGAAGATCAACTCTGGGTTCAGTGAACTACTCCTCGCTCGGTTCGGTTCCATCGACTCCTTTCGATATACTTCTCCCGCTCGAGTCCGATATCCGAGTCTTCTACTTCTGGTACTGAGGCAGGTAATCTACTGAGCGCCTGAACCAGATGCAGAGTGTCTACTGAGTCTGAAGCCTCAGAGACAGAACAAAACAGGTTACAACTAAATTGTCCATCAGTCAAGATAGGGTTTTGGGATCTTCAAATCTTCAGAAAATATTTAGAGCACAGAGCTACTGAGTTATGTCTCAAATGATTGTGAGAAGACTGAATCATCTCCCAACAAAGTCAAAACAGAGTTACCTACGCTTATGAAAAAGCTCAGTGTCGAGAAGGACATCAAGATCAAAAAGATCCGTTCAGACAGAGGAACTGAGTTCCTGAATGCGATGGTCAAAGAGTTCTACAAAACTGAAGTAATAGAGCATGAGACGTTTGCTTCATGCACACCTCAACAAAATGGGATTCCTGAAAGAAAAACTAAACACTTAAAGAAGCAGCAAGAAACCTGCTCTTAGATTCTTGACTCCCATCAAAATTCTGGACAGAAGCTACTGACACTGAATGTCATACTCAGAATAGATCTCTACTGACAAACCAACATCTGAAGACATCATATGAACTATGGAACGATATGAAGCCTCTCATTTTTCATTTTCATATTTTTGGGTGTTCATGCTTTATCCACAATAATGGAAAAGACCAGTTAAAGACTTTTGATAGCAAGTCACACCAGGGAGTCTTCTTAGGATACTCCCAGGTCAGCAAAGCCTTCAGAGTTTTTAACTATCGGACCCTTTGCATGGAGGAAAGCCCTCATGTTGTTTTTAATGATTCTGCTACTGAGAACAGGAGCAAAAACTCACATTCAGAGTCTGAGGACTGTCCAACCGTTGCTGAGTCTGATCTCTTATTCAGTAGCATGCTCCTGCGGAGTTGGCTCTCTGCGAAAATCAGCTCGAGTTCGATGAACTACTCCCGCCGAGTTCGGTTCACCGACTCCTTTCGCATACTTCTCCCGCCGAGTCCAAGATTACCGAGTCTTCTACTTGCGTACCGAGGCAGGTAATCTACTGAGTGCCTGAACCAGTGCAGAGTGTCTACTGAGTCTGAAGCCTCAGAGACAGAACAAAACAGGTTACAACTGAATGGTCCATCAGTCAAGATAGGGTTTTGGGATCTTCAAATCTTCAGTAAATATTTAGAGCACAGAGCTACTGAGATATGTCTCAAATGATTGTGAGAAGACTGAATCATCTCCCAACAAAGTCAAAACAGAGTTACCTACGCTTATGAAAAAGCGCAGTGTCGAGAAGGACATCAAGATCAAAAAGATCCGTTCAGACAGAGGAACTGAGTTCCTGAATGCGATGGTCAAAGAGTTCTACGAAACTGAAGTAATAGAGCTTGAGACGTTTGCTGCACGCACACCTCAACAAAATGGGATTCCTGAAAGAAAAACTGAACACTTAAAGAAGAAGCAAGAAACCTGCTCTTAGATTCATGACTCCCATTAAAATTCTGGACAGAAGCTACTGACACTGAATGTCATACTCAGAATAGATCTCTACTGACAAACCAACATCTGAAGACATCATATGAACTATGGAATGATATGAAGCCTCTCAGTTTTCATTTTCATATTTTTGGGTGTTCATGCTTTATCCACAATAATGGAAAAGACCAGTTAAAGACTTTTGATAGCAAGTCACACCAGGGATTTTTCTTAGGATACTCCCAGGTCAGCAAAGCCTTTAGAGTTTTTAACTATCGGACCCTTTGCATGGAGGAAAGCCCTCATGTTGTTTTTAATGAGTCTGCTACTGAGAACAGGAGCAAAAACTCACATTCAGAGTCTGAGGACTGTCCAACCGTTGCTGAGTCTGATCTCTTATTCAGTAGCATGCTCCTGCTGAGTCGGCTCTACTGAAGATCAGCTCTGAGTTCAGTGAACTACTCGTGTTGAGTTCAGTTCCACTGACTCCTTTCGCATATCTGCTCTCCCGCGAGTCCAAAGATTACGAGTCTTCAACTTCTGGGACTGAGGCAGGTAATCTACTGAGCGCCTGAACCAGATGCAGAGTGTCTACTGAGTCTGAAGCCTCTGAGACAGAACAAAACAGGTTACAACTGAATGGTCCATCACTCAAGATAGGGTTTTGGGATCTTCAAATCTTCAGTAAATATTTAGAGCACAGAGCTACTGAGTTATGTCTCAAATGATTGTGAGAAGACTGAATCATCTCCCAACAAAGTCAAAACAGAGTTACCTACGCTTATGAAAAAGCTCAGTGTTGAGAAGGACATCAAGATCAAAAAGATCCGTTCAGACAGAGGAACTGAGTTCCTGAATGCGATGGTCAAAGAGTTCTACGAAACTAAAGTAATAGAGCATGAGACGTTTGCTGCACGCACACCTCAACAAAATGGGATTCCAGCAAGAAACCTGCTCTTAGATTCAGGACTCCCATCAAAATTCTGGACAGAAGCTACTGACACTGAATGTCATACTTAGAATAGATCTCTACTGACAAACCAACATCTGAAGACATCATATGAACTATGGAACGATATGAAGCCTCTCATTTTTCATTTTCATATTTTTGGGTGATAGCAAGTCACACCAGGGAGTCTTCTTAGGATACTCCCAGGTCAACAAAGCCTTCAGCGTTTTTAACTATCGGACTCTTTGCATGGAGGAAAGCCCTCATGTTGTTTTTAATGAGTCTGCTACTGAGAACAGGAGCAAAAACTCACATTCAGAGTCTGAGGACATCAACAAAGAGCTACAATCTCAGAACAGTACTACTGAAATTCCTAACACTCCAACTGTTACTGCAGATGTGATTTCAGAAGACGAATCTAGACAAAGAAGGCCTTGTTTAGATGCTCACTCACGTTCAGACAAGGGTTTGCTCAATGGATTCAGAAGTGTGACAGTGAGATCTACCAGTAGTTGAGAAAGCCCTTGAAGCTGGTATTGATGTAAGGACTCCGGCTTTCAGAACAGTGCCTCCATCACAGAAGCTAGATGGATCTCTATACTCAGCTGTGAAAGAAAAGGAAGTCAGGAACGCAACTTTAGCTCTTGATCTTGAACCTAATGATCCAGAAGATATGCCAAAGATTCAGAAGCTGAGACAAGATACTTTCAAGATGTATGGACTTCCTCTGCCCGAAGATAAATCGAATGATTTCAAGGAAAGGATTCAACACTTCAAATTTGTTAGGAACTAGTTTTGATAGGTCTCTTTGTAGTTCCTAGTGTAGCAAGTGATGTAAATGCAATATGATCAGTTAAGGAAAGCAGTAAATCAGCACAATAGATTTTTAAAGTGGTTCGGACACACTGGATCCTACGTCCACCGTCCTGACCAAAGCAGGATACTTGTTATATTTATACTGAGCAAGTCTCAGTGATCTGTGATCTGTTCTCAAGATAGATACAAACTTGATGCTTATACAAAGTAAGTTCTCAGTGATCTATTCACAGGACAGATTCTCTACTTATAGTCGTAGTGACATTAAAAGGGTTTCAAATATAAAGAGTTTGAGGCTTCTCCAACTATGAGGACGTTGTTACAATAAGAACGTTTTCAAACTTAAAGAGTTCCTACTGACGTTCTTCTGAGCATTCAGAGCATGGGCACGAATTCCTGTGCAGATTCAGTTGGTTGTCGGCTGACCAACTGACTTCTTCGATCCTGAGTCCATCAGCTGAGGTAAAGGCCTTCTACTGAACACTACATCTACTGAACTCTTGTCTACTGAGTTCCTAACATGCTGAACTCAAACTAAGCTATTACAAAATCGAAGGTTCATCATTCAGCTAGGGATTTTGGGATCTTCAAATCTATAAATATGGTCTACTGAATCTTCATCCCAACAACATTCTTCATCCTCGCACTGATAAATGGATATTATGGACGCTGAACCAGCATTGGGAGGAGATAAAGATAGACTTCATCAAAAGCTCTTACTTATGGCAGACAATGGAATTAACAACAAATCCTAATACACTCTTCAAAGAATTCCTGATAACTTGCGGTCTGGATGTGTATACTGAAGTATAGACCATTTTGGATACGCAAGGTATGCCACTGAAAGCACCTGAATTCAGAACTCTTCCTCCTGCACAAACTAAAGAAGGCAATATATGCTTCAAAGAGATAGAGGATGAGATTAAATTTGTCATCTACAGGAAGACATTTGTTCTGAATGATCCTGAAGATCAGGAACACATCAAGATTCTCAGAACAAATACATATCATGCCTATGGTCTTGAAGTTCTAGAAGTTAAGTCAGCTACTCGCAAAGCGAAGCTCCAGCAATTTAAGAAGAGAAGTTGACTTGTTTCTTTTTTTTTCTAGTTATAGAAGATTTCTGTACCTGCAACTCTCTAATAATCTATGAAATCTCTCACTATTTTGGCCTAGACAACTACTCATTTTCACATGGTTGTATTTACATTTCAACACATCTGATCACCTCAGTGATCTAAACAAATACTCACCAGTTGCTTATCATTATGAGGGTTTTCTCCCTTGGTTCTTAGACCATATATCTATCTGATCTGTAGTATTAAGGGAAATTGTGTTGTAATGGTTTTGGCATCATCGAATAGGGGGAAATTGTTTGGATGAGATTCAGTGTGATAAGATTTGAAGATCCCAAAACCCTAGCTGAATGATGAACCAGGTAATGTAATAGCTTAGTTGAGTTCAGCATGTTAAGAACTCAGTAGGCTAGCTAGAGTTCAGTAGCTGATAGACTCAATAGAGTAGATCTTTATCAGTCAGACGGACTCAGCATTGCAACTCAGTATGGTAGTCAGAACCTACTGAATCTATGGAAAGGAAATGGCATGAAGCTGATCTTTTCAGAAGAATATTAGTAGAAGGATAACTTATTCCGAGGAATCAGAGGAAGTCAACTCAACGTCTACTTTGGAGTTTGAACAAGCCTCATCTACCATTCTACCTCGACGAATGAGAAGCTGCCAGCATTATACCTTGTTTTGACTAAAGCTGACCTCAAGATTGAAGACGATTGTTCTCCTCGTTGCTTTTGACACGTGTATAGGTTTCCTCCAACGGATCTATTCACAAGTCAATACTATAAATAGAGATCGAGCTTCAAAAGATGAAGATACGACCGAGAATACTAAGCATTCAAAGCACACAACCTCTAGCGAACTTAAAGCTCACTCAGTGAAGAACTCACTTCATAGAATATCTGTTATAGTTCTTCTCTCTAGAGACACTTTGTGCCCATTCTCTATTCTAAACCACCCTTATTAGATCACAAGCTTAGAAACTGAAGGAGTTCATATTCATTAAAGTATTCTTTTTGTAAGAACTCCTTCCTAATAGGAGATAACTCAAACCTTGTGTTTGAAACAGTGTAAAGTCGCTAAATAGCTAGAGAATCTGTCATGCGAACAGATCGACTGAGACTTGCTCACTATAATAAATTTAAGAACTCCTGCTTTGTTTAGGACAGTGAACATAGGATCTTGAGTATCCGAACCACTTTAAAAATTGTTTGAGCAATTACTTTTTCATTGATTTACTGTTGACGTTGGATAAAATTGATTTGCTAAAACTCATAAGACATATTTTCAGTAAAATCTAATCTATGCACAAGCATGATCTCAACCGATTTCAGTAATAATAATTTTCAACTCAACACGATATAAAATGGGGCCTACACATTCTCCACCCATTTATCTACTGAGTTTACTGTAGACTGATTGAAGTCAGTAGACAGTGTTCAGTATTTGGAATCATTATGCCAACGCGATCTGAAAGTCTATTTGGCTTGCTGACTTGATCAGCAGCATACATAGTCGAAGACCGACTTTCACATTAGTTAAAATTTGGACTTCGGTGTATTCATCCCCTCCCCCTCTACACCTGAAGACTCGTCTTTGGACCAACACTTTCTATTATTTGCGTCTGGTTATACACATGAGCATTTATACAAAAATAGTCATACTACCTTCGAATATAGTCTTAATTTTGTATCAATTGCAGCGGATTTCCTTAAAACTTAGTATGTTTCTTCAGCCTCAGCATAGTAGAGGGCATGTTCAATAGTTAATTAAGTATCAGTTTATAAATGTTTCAAGATCTTAAGGAGCCTTCAATAGTGTTCGATGCAGTAGATATAATATGAACATCTTATATCCATAGTGTTGGTCCAGAGACGAGTCTTCAAGTGTGTGTCGGGGGGGGGGGGGAATACACCTAGTTTACAGACAATTCAATATCAAAATATGTGTGGAATAGTGTAAGCCCAATTTTATTCGTCTCTTAGAAAAACGTTTACTACTGAAATTGTTTCAGTTATGCTTGTGCGTGTCTTAGAAGATTTTAGTGAAAATCTAAAGTTGTATGATTTTGCAAATCAATTTGTATGCAGGATGAAAACTAAAGCAATAAAATTGTAAATGACATGCAGGTTTTTAGAGTAGTTCGGATACGTATGATCCTACGTCCACTTTCAGGATTCTAGGAGTTCTTGATTACATTATAGTGAGCAAGTCTTAGTCGATATGTGCGCATGACATATCTTAACTAGTTTTAGTCATAGCTACTTTAGAAGGTTTGAGGGATCTTCCTGCTCTTCTCAGTAACTCATTCCTCAGTCTCCTTCTGAGTTTTAGCAATTAAGCATCCATTGTGGCCATATATAGTCTATATATAGCTTCTGCAACCTGTCAAGCTTCAAATGTAATATCCAGAGCTCACTAGCAAGCATCCGACATCTGCTGCTCTTTAATCTGAGCATTAGTCTTTTGAGTCGGATGAGCCTCTTGACCAAAGGAACTCTGTTCAGTTTAATCTTGATGAGATTCAGTTGATTCATCTTTTTACGCTTTTGCTTCTTGAGATCTAGAGTGTCTGGTTACTAGAGTCCTAGCCCTCCTTGGAACATTTGTTGTTACTACTGCTTTCTTATTATTCTTTGTATCTAGCTGAGCTTCAAGTTGTTCATCTATTTCTCTGATATTTTACTTGGGCTTCTGCAATGGCAAATTTCTTTTTGGGAGAAAGAGGAGGGAGATTAGGAGAACTACTAACAACCATTTTATTCTTTCATTCCTTATAAGGCTGTGGCTCAGTAGGCTCAATCTCTTCTTCATATAAGAATTTTTCACTTTCTTCGATGGCCGCTACTAAGGATCCTTCCCCCTCGGATCCAACAACTTCTGCCTGAGTTTCTTCTTCGATCCTCTGCTCTACTGACTTTCCTCTCCTTTTTCTGGCTTAGTGGATGCATCAATAATCTCCACATCATCCTCCTCTTTGAATTCACTATCCTTTCCCCTTCTTTGGCATCATCAATTGGCTGCGGGAGGGAGATAAGGGTTGTGGTTTTCTTTGTGAGGTCATCGACTCTATGTTATACAGTATTGAAGCTTGCTTTGATATCGTATATGCCTTTTGAGAAGGAGTCATACTCCTCTTCTCTATATTTGTGCATTGCTCTTAGTACAACAGTTGTTTCAGACTTGTATTATTGTAATGAGTCACTAACCAGTCAGGCAGAGTTTGAGCGGACTGCGTCGAGAGTAGTGGTCTGAGTGTGTGCATATGATTCACTCTCTCGTCAGCAGCTGAGTTTATATCAGTTACGTCTTTCAGCATCATTTTGACTGCCTCTGTGAGCATCTAAGAGAATGTGCGGGTGATGAGTCATTTCCGTACCTTATTATTTCTGCCTGAAATGTTAATTAACTGCGCAAGCGAGGTACTTTATTGGCAGTTTTGCAGGAGTTGTGGCTGATTTGCCATGTGACATGGAAAAAAGGTGGCAACGTGTATTCCAGCTATAATGACATGTTTATGATCGAATTTGGCCTAAAATAGGAGAAGAAGGAAGGAGGGCGAATAAATAAGGAAAGATATGATATTGCGTTATCTAATAAGTCTTTCCTTATCTAAGATTAAACACTAGATACAAATTGATCGAGATAGCATCCATATAAAAGGGTTAGAGGCGCATGAAGTCAGAATCTTCTCATTCCCGTAAATTCAAAATTTGACGCGTCGTTCCTAGTTTCCGCCGAAAAGAAGAAGATCACATCCACGTTCTATTTTACTTTTTCATGCAATTCGAGAGAAGAGAGGAAGAAACATACACTTAGATTTAGTTTTCATGATCGTTAGTTTGATACACTTTTAATTTTCGTTTGTTGCTTTTAATTCTCGTTGGTATTCAGAGATCGAAGAGTTTAATGATCGTTATCCTTTCCATTATTGTGGATGAAACATGAGCAACCAAAAAATGGAAATACGAATGAGAAGGAGTTCTCCCTTTCCATAGTTCATAAGGTGTCTTCATGTGCAGTTGAGTCAGTAAAGAGTGATTTTGAGTGTAACAGGCCGTGTCAGTAGCTTCTGCCCAAAACTGTGATTGTAGACCTAAGTCTGCGAGTAACGTTCTTGCTACTTCTTTAAGTGTTATGTTCTTTCTTTTAGCAAGTCCGTTCTGCTGAGGCATGCGTGCCGCTGAGGTTTCGTGTTGGATCCCTTCAGCTTCGCAGTACTCTTTCACCATGAATTCCGAAATTATGTTCCTCGATCTGAGCTTATTCTTTGTATCTTGATATCATTTTCGATGCTCAGTCTTTTCAGTAGTTTCGGTAGTTCAGTTTTGATGTCAGACTTGTTGTTGATGAAAATCACCCAAGTGTATCTTGAATAGTTATCTATGACTACAAGAGTATATTTCTTGCCTTTGAACGTCACTGGAGGGACCGGCCCGAATAGGTCCATGTGGAGCAGTTGAAGGATTCCATCAGTAGAAGGTGACGGAATTAGCGGATTGCTGGATTTGGTCTTCTTTCCCTTCATACATGCTTCACAATTCTTGTATCTTTTGAAGACTTCATTGGAAAGTCCTCTGACTTAGCATCTCTTGCTAGTTTTTTCATTGTTTTGAAGTTCAGATGACTTAGTCTTCTATGCCACAGCCACATTGTTCTATCATTTGACTTTGTTTGTGCTAGCAAGCATGCTTCAGGTTCGACGGTCTTCCAATTTTCATAATAGATGTTTCTTCTCCGCGAGCCTGACAGTTTTTCCTGTAGTTTTATCAAGATCATCATAAAAACCTGCGTCAAAAGTCACTTTATCGGAGTTATCACAAAATTAACTGACTGAGAGGAGATTATGTTGAAGTCCTTCAACATATGTTACTCTGGAAACTATTGCAGTTCCTATTCTCAAAGTTACATATCCCCTTGTAATCCTTTGGAGTTGTCATTAAACTCAATTCTGGCTCCTTCCTGCTGAACGTAGTTGGTCAGTAGATTCTTTTGATGCATCATATGTCTTGATCATTTACTGTCCACGATCCATTGGTCTTTATGCACCTACAAAATAAAAACAAATTCAGGTACTCTTTGGGTTCAGGTTGGCTCATGAGAGGTTAGTAGAGTTTGGAACAAAACTCTGTCTAACAACCCTCGTGGTTTCAGATAACTTCTTGTCGTTGCTATCAACAAGTCTCACTACTGGACTAAGAGATGCTGACTTCTTTGTTTTCTGAGGTTCAGGTGTCTTCTTCTTCTCAACCTTGGGGATATTGATTCTGGGCACATAGTAGTATGATCTATACTGAGCTAGATGAGTCCACTGAGGATGGCTATATTGTTCAGCCCATCTGATCTTCTTGGTTCCCCCTTTTATTTGGTAGCTAGGCTGAGGTGCTTTTATCTTCTGTTTGTTCTTTGTCTGAGGGGTTATAGGTTCGGCATACTGAGTTCCCCCTTGAACAAATCTGTCAGCTAGCTTTTCTGAGCTCTTCTGTCCTGAAGTAGATGCTTCATGAAAGTATCCAAGTCCTTCCTTTGTGGAGGATGGTCTTGGTGATCTTAGAAATTTCTCAAGTTTCTCTTTAGCTCCTAGGTATTGCTCAGTCATCAAGGTTCTCCAAATCTCATCACTTTTTTTTAGAGCTTCATACTCAACTCTGGACTGTTCAAGCTTTTCTTTCAGACTAGCAATTTCAGTATCTTTCTCAGAGTTATTCTTGGTCAGAACTAAGATGTTAGATTTTTGTAATTGAGACTTAGTCATTAGAAAATTCATCTCTTCCTTCTATCTGAAGATAAGTCCTTCTGACTGAGTGAAGACCTGACTACTCATTGAAAGTCTCTGATTTTCAGCTCTCGGGAATTCCAGCTCCTGAAGTGTCTTACCACATCTAATGGTTCTCCTATTAGGGGAAATTACCTCAGCATCTTCTCCAGCCATGAGATACAGTTCAGTCTCTTCTGCTTCGATTGCCATGAATGCGGCTTCATCATCTGATGATTCCATTAATAGTTCCTCTTTGCTCGTGCAATCGGATAGTTCTCCGACTGTATAGGTTTGCATTTTTCTAATAAATTTGTTCCTTTTGGCTTGCCTTTCAGCTCTTTCAGCAGCCGAGAGCTCTGGACATTCATACTGGTAATGTCCCATCCTTTTGCAGTTGTAACACATTGAGCTCTTTCCTTCCTTTCTTGGTGTCTCATTGTTTCCAGTAGAGGTAGTCTCAGTTTTCTGCATTTAGATAGAGAATTAGATTCACCTTTCGGGTAATTATTTTTCTCTTTTACCTTGGTAGCTTTTCTAAGCTCTTTTCATCTTCATGAGCTTGTCCTTCTCCTTTTGATACTTTACTGCAAGGAGGGCATACTTCTCAGCCAGACTATCAGCAGTTGGGATCCTCAGTGAGCTTCCAGCTGATTGACTAGTTACTGAGGGAGTAGCTCCAGATGTGTTGATCGTTGCTTTACATGCGTGATCCACTGGCATATCAATGTTAGCACAGGAAGTATGCAGAAGATTGAACTCAAACTTCTCAGCTTTCAATTCTGAAAAAATATAGTTTGGTGTAACAGTACTTAAATCAGTTCTTCGCAAACATGTAGCAAAGGAGTACCACTTAGGCCTAGTAAGAGCCCTTAAAATTTTAGTATTTATCTCCTTGTTGCTGAAGGTTTTCCCAAGTCCGTTGATGATGTTGATTTGATTTGAAAATCTGACACTGAAACCATCAATTAACTCTCTGGGAATCATTGCAAAGGCTTCGAGCTTTTTTAGCTCCAACTCCAGTTGGTTCTCCTCAATCTGTGGATTTTGACTCAGTACGGAGACAGCATCCTAGAGCTCCTTTGTAGTTTTGCTGTTGTGCACTCTTCTGATGTATAAGTCATTGAGTGTAGTCAGTATTGCATTGCGTCTCGGTAAAGGTTGTGCAACTTTCTCTCTTCTAGTGTAAAGAGGCTCTTGTCCTTGGGAACTTTTTCACCAGTTCTGACAAGTATTGCTACTACAGCAGCATATTCAACGTTGTCGACCATTGGAACAATAAGTCCTTTGTCCAGGACATCCGTCATATTGTCATGCAGCGACATCAAGTATGCCTCCATTCTAACACGCCATACTCGCGTAGTTTTGTACTGAAAATATTGGTACTATCCCTATACCTGATATGTCAGTCACAGTGAAGATATAGGATGCTATGAAATATATGCAAGAGCAGATAAAATAGTTTTCAGGATCTGTTCGAGTAGACCACTATATTTAGAAAAAGATGATCAGAAGAACACCACTCTAATACCAATTGTTGGTCCAGATATGAGCCTTCAGGTGTAAAGGAGGGGGGTGAATACACCTGAGTGCAAATTTCAGCTCAAACGCGAAAGTTTGTATCTATTGAATTGTGCTACTAAACAAGTCAGTTAGCCAAATAAGCTTCCTCTCGCGTGGGCAGAGGGTATTTGTCTACTGATTCCTATCTACTGACTTCACTCAGTGAATACTAATTCAGTATAAGATAGAGTGCGGAAGTGTAGGCCCAAATACTTTTCCCCTCGATTTTGAAAATACATTTTATGCTAAGTGTGATTTTTAAGAATCAATTATATATAGTTTGAACAGATGATCAATGAATCAGTAAATCAACACAAGCAGTTTTTAAAGTTGTTTGGATATGCTGGACCCTACGTCCACTGTCCCGAACAAAGAAGGAGTTCTTGATTACTTATACTTAGAAAATCTCAGTCGATTTGTACACTGGATAAATACTCTAGTTATAGTCTTAGTGACTTACAGTTTCAAACAAGAGGTTTGATTTTCTCCTACTAAGAAGGAGTTCTTACAATAAGAACAGTTCAATAAGCTGAACTCCTTCGAATCTTCTAGGCTTAAGATATTACAAGAATTGCTTAGAATAGAGAATGGGAACAATAGGTCTCCAGACTGAAGAACTAATTATATATTTCTGTATATGAATTATTCGTTGTGTAAGCTTTTAGATCGCTTGAGAGTTTGAATACTTTAATGCTTTTGGTTCCCGGCAGTGTCTTTTCTGCATGAAGACTCTTCTCTCTTTATAGTCTTGACTCATGAATAGATCCATTTTGAATGTCACTATATGGATTCTCTCTTGTGTCAGAGTAGGTACAGCGCTGGCAGCTCCTCACTGGTCTAGGTTAGAGAGTAGGTGAGGTGTGATCAAACTCCAACACGAGTACTGAGTTGACTCCCTCAAATTCCTCAGACGCTTTTACTGAGTTGTGTTCTGCTGACATTCTTTTGTGATATTCAGTACTTGGCTCGATTTTCTTTACTGATTCAGTGGGTTCTGAAACACCAAAATGAATTCCTCAGTGCGGTGTCCTTCCAGCTGACATAAGATGTTCTACTGAACTTATCAGCTATTGAACTCTAGCTAGCCCACTGAGTTCCTAACATGTTAAACTCAACTAAGATATTACATTATTAGGTTCATCATTCAATTGGGGGTTTTGGGATCTTCAAATCTTATCATACTGAATCTCATACCCAACATTGCACCTGCTTAATCCTTTATTTTGTAAAAAAGTTAGATTGTGTAGTGTGTTGTAGATCACAAAAGACTACATAATTAGTTGAACTAATAGGATATAACAGTTATCACAGCTGAGACAACTTTAGCATAAGTTGTCGGCTTAAGCTGTAGTTTAGATAAGAAGTGGTTTGTCTTGGCTTCTTGTCTATATTGGTATGCTGAAAGTCGTGTATTAACGGGTCATAGTGAGATGTGTTCTCCTGACTGACCTTAGTGGAGAACCAAGATCTTAGTGACTTAGCTGGTCTTAAACTAGATAAAACTTTAGCTGGGTGCATTTAGTTGACTATGACTTTCACCTACTATGGTGAACGTCATCGCGACCAGATCTATGTACCTTGGGTGTTAGTAGTTATTTGTGGCTCAGGGTCATTGTCTGTATCTTATAGTCGTATCCTTGTTAAATGGGTTGACAATATCCCTAGAGGAACTCATATGGATTAGTACACTAAACTCGGCCAAGTGTGTTAATAAGGTCGAGTGGTACTACTTAGAAACATAACAAGATGTTAGTTAATTTAAGTTGTCAGTGGGCTTAATTAATTAATGGATTTTTCCATCTTAAATACGGGGATCAATTAAGTTTAAAATACAAGTTCATACTCAAATTGGGATAAAGAGGTAAGTCAGCACAGATTTTCTAGTGGAATGAATTTGTGTTTTTTAATTAATTTTACTTTGGGTTGAGCATAGATAATTAATTGATTTGAGGTTCGGCTTTATTTCTTGTATTGGATATCTGGTCTGGCCCAATTAGATGCTCAGTTATTTATTGTCTCTCATGAATTATTATTAATAGATTAATATATTTTTATATTATTTAATAATGTAATTTATATGAAATTAATTGGTTGGGGTAATTAATTGATAAATATATGTAGCTCAGTTATTTGATTGATTGTATTATGGGCCTGCATTACACTGAGCAATGTAACAGTAAATGACACAATTTTTTAGAGTGGTTCGGATACACGCAAGATCCTGCCTCCATTTTCTCGGACTACAGGAGTTCTTGATTAGATTATATTGAGCAAGTCTCAATTCAACCGTACGCTTGACAGATCATGACTAGTTTTAGTTCTAGTGACTTTACAATGTTTCAAACACGAGGGTTGAGGGTTTTTCTCCAACTAAGAATGATTTCTTACAATAAGAACAGTTCAGAAATGAACTCGTTTGAAATCTAAGCTTGTGATCTAATAATGTTGGGTTAGAGAATAGAGATAGGAACTAGATTGCTCTAGAGAGAGGAACTATATGATATGCTATCGATTTAAGTCTTCTTCGCTATATTTGCTTTAAGTACGCTAGAGCTTGTATACTTTGGATGTTTATGTTCTCTGTGTATTTAACTCTTAAAGATCGATCTCTATTTATGGTCTAGACCTATTAATAGATTCGTTGGAGAGGACCTAGACACGTGGTAAGAAAGACAAGCAAAAAGGCTATCTTCGAATTTGTATTGCACTGTAGAGATTCTTTCTCTTTTAAAGTATGGAAGTTGATTGCAACTTTCGTGTTAGGACAAGTACAGTGTTGTCAGCTCCTTATTGGTCGAGATTAGTTGGTACATGAGGCTTGTTAAAGGGTTTTAGGGGAATTATTGCATTATACTGAGTCTATTAACAGCTACAAAAAAACCTATCTAACATAATAAGCTCCTAATATGCTAAGCTCAACTAAGCTATACATTTATTACATTATACTGGATCATTAATCAATGGAAATTCATCAGTGTGTAGGCAAGGTGGAAGTTCCAAAATTGCCCCTCAAATTGAGAGAAATTGCTAAATTGTGAAATTGCATTGTGAATAGTGTCATTTGCAAATCAATTGGAACTCACTCGTTATCTATTATATTTATAATGGTCTGGAGACGAGTGTCAGGTATAGAGGGGGGGGGTGAATATACCTGAGTACAAGTTCTTTTTCTCAAACGCGAAGGACATCTGAGCTGTAGGTTGCAACTGATGAACAGTGCCAAATAGTAATCTTCTGATCGCGGGTCAAAGTGACTCAACTACCGAGTTTCTTCTACTGACTTTTGTCAGTATTAAATCCTCAGGCGGAGAGTTAGTGCAGATAAGTGTGTAGGGCCCGATAGACTTCGTCTCGATTTGAAAACAAGTTTTTCGCAAACTAAATAATTTTAGCTAGTGCACTTTTAAATACGTTTTATGCAAAGTATGAGTTTGTAAGATAGTTTGAAAACAATGCAATAAAACTGTAAATGACACAAGCAATTTTTAATGTGGTTCGGATACGCAAGATCCTACGTCCACGGTCCTGCTGAACAGGAGGTCTTGTTGATTAATCTGAACAAGCCTCAGCAAGGTATGCATTCTGGTAACGATGACCCCTTCTAAGTTATAGTCCTTAGCGACTTTACAATCCAAACCGAAGTTTGAAGGGGAGGGGATGTTCTCCAACTATGAAGGAGTTCTTACAATAAGAACAGTCTCGAAATGTGAACTCCTTCGAAGGTTCTAAGCTATGGATATAACAATGGAGCTTAGATAGAGAAGAGGGATCTAAAGAAAGAAACTCTAGAGAGAAGAACTAGAATATTTTAATAAGCAAGTTCTTCGCTGGATCTTCGTGAAAGCGCTAGAGTGTTTTGAATGCTTGAGCGTATAATCCCTTTGATATCCCATGCATTGAGCTCGAAAAAGCTTCTCTATTTATAGTTGTGACCCAGACATTTGTCCGTTGGAGGGAACGATGCCACTTGTCACAAGCGTCCAAGGAAAACGGTCATATGTTCGAAATAATGTCGCAGAGTAGTTGGTTACTGTGCATGAGAGCATCTTTAGTTGGTCAGAGCAGGTAGAGCTTAGACCGCTTCTCATTGGTCGAGGTTTGTGGTGGGTGAGACTTGTCAGACATCAGTCTTCATCTAAGTTGACTCTCACTCATCCTCGTATGATCTTCTGCTGACTTTTGAATGATGTTAAAAGTCGGGTCGTTCCTGTCGGATATAGTGGATCTGACACAATCTGTGTCTTCTTCGTCTGAGTCTGTTGATAAGGAATCTTCTACTGAACGAAGTCAGCTGATGACTCTGAAGGCACTAAGCTCTGTCTTGTGTTCTTCTACTGATGTGAGTCAGCTGATGAGAATTCTTCTACTAATGTGGAGTCAGCTGATAATCTGAGAACATGAGCTCTTACAACAGATGACGTGGGGTTTTGGAATGTAACTTCCTACTGAAGTTCAACCAACAAGTACCCCTTACAGGACTTAGACAAAAACAGACAATGAAAATAAGAATAGTCTAGCCTATTACATCATCTAGTTCTAAACACACTACTCTAAGGGTACAAGACAGGTTTTGGGATCTTCAATTCCATAGTATTAAATCACTATGATTTCCCCCATTACCGATAAACAGATAAGTCCTATTACAAGAACTACTGATAAAATAAAGCTAAGTACCCTCTAATTGTTGATTAAAATCAACCACTGCCTCATAACCCAACAATTCCCTCTAATTGATGATGCCAAAACCACTAAAACCACTAAGTTCTAAACTACTGACCCAAAGAGACTTCAGTAAAAACTGAGCAATTAAAACAGGGTAATTAGCAGATAAAAGACAGACATATCAGAGAAATAGGTTACGTGTGTATGTGTCAGATCACTTCAGTGATCAGTTGTGATAAAGATAAATAAACACAGCCATATGACAATGAGTAGTTGTCTGGCCAAAGCAAGGAACTGATATAATATATATGAGAAAAAATTACAATCAGCCCTAGCTCTATATACAAAAAGGAATAATCAGCTACTGCTATCGCCTGAACTTCTTGATCTTATCTTTGAACTCGGCAGACTTAGCAGCAGGAGGATCCAACCCGTAAGATCTGTAGATTCTGGCTCTGAGGGTCTGGATGTCATCGAGATCGTCTGGCTACAAAGGATCTAAGTCGTTGTGATGAGCAGCAGCATCGACCTCATCCTCAATCTCCTTTGTACAAATAACTCCTCGAGAAGTCATGGGAGGAGTCAGCTGTCTGTAGGCAGGGGCGGTGAGTGGCAGTTTCTCCTTGGAAAGAAATAAATGGATCTGTGCTCTGAAGTTGGCGTCGTACTGATAGATGAACTCGTCGAAGAGGTCAGCTGTTGACACTTCAGCAGGATAGCACTGCCATATGTAGTATGCCTTGATGAAATCAATCTTCAGCTCCTCCCACTCCTCATTCAGGTTCCAGGGCATCCACTTATCAACACGGCGGTGCGGAGTCTTCTTCAGATATGCCTTCTGTGCACCTCGCCGGAAGAACTTGGAAGTCCTTGGCGCCTGTTTGCTCTTGTCGAGGATTGGTTCCCTGGTGATTTTGTCAGTCAGCTCGATGATTTTCGCAAGGTCGTCCAACCTCTTCTTCTCCCTAAGGGTCGCGGCTCTTCTATCTCCTCTCCCGGAGATTCAGCCCTTGCTGCTGGGCCTCCCAGGTAGCCTTATCCTCTGCCTCATGCTCAGGTGTTAGAGTATAAATTTTCTTCATCCTCTGAGCAAGCAGCAGATTGTCAGTGTCTGAGTCAGCAGGCTCATCAGCAGATTGCTGAGCCTTCTTCTTCTGTTCATCCATAATCTTTGTAGTCGTACTCCTTGACATCTTGACACTTGGCTATCTCTTCTTCTTCTTAGGCTTCTGAGCCTCTTCCTCCAGCCTTAGCTCATAATCCAGCTTGTCCTGGAGTTGTAGAGCTAGCCTCTTATCGAAATTCTCCTGCTCCACTCGAGTTTTGAACTTGGGCGTCGGGGAAGGAGGTGGAGTAGACTCTGTAGCTTTCTCCTTCCCGGGCCTTTGAGGCGGCAGGGGCTCATCCTCCTGGTCGAAAAATCTTGCGACCTCCTCGATGTGTTGCGCCTGAGCCGAGGATCTTTCTCCTGATCCTCTGACTGGCTCGGGCAGCTGAGTTGTTTGGACTTGAGGGATTTGGACTTCGGGAGGGGGAACTGAGCTGGTTCCAGCCTGAGCTGCTGAACCTTCCCCCTTGAGGATTTCCCTCACTTCTGACTGCCCACCTACTTGAGCTCTACCTTCCCATAACCCTGCTTCAGGTGTTCCCTTCAGGCATCACAGAATCTACTTTGCTGAGTCTAGATGACTTCGCTTGGGATTTTCCTGAAAACTTGCGCATACACCTACATCATAAGTTATGTCAGGTCTGCTTGCTGTTAAATATAGTAAAGAACTAATAATAGCTCTATAATCAGTAGAGTTAGCAGAAGCTCCCTCTTTATCTAGATCGATTTTAAAATTTGTGTTCATGGGGATCTTGACTGGCTTGCTTGAGTCGCAGCCGAATCTTTTCAGGAGGTCTCGAGTATATTTTGCCTAGTTGATGAGTATTCCTTCAGTTGATTCTTCACTAGGAATCCAAGGAAATAGTTCATCTCCCCCATCATGGACATCTCGAACTTCTCCTTCATCATTTTCTCGAATTGTTGACATATAGTTACATTCCTGCAACCAAAAATGATACCGTCCACGTAGATCTGCACCAATAGAATGTCATCGCCAGACTTGATGTTGAACAGAGTGCGATCTACTGTCCCCTTCTGAAAACCTTTCTGAAGCAGAAAGTCATATACGGTATCGTACCAAGCCCTGGGTGCTTGTTTTAACCCATACAGAGCTTTCCGAAGTCTGTACACATGATGTCCCTATTCAAAGACAGGCGGTTGTTCCACGTACACTTCTTCCTTCAGTACGCCGTTCAGAAACGCTGACTTTAAATCCATTTGATATACTTTAAATCTTTGATGCATTGCATAGGCTAGGAACAGACGAATAGCTTCCAATCTGGCAACTGGGGCAAATGTTTCATCAAAGTCTATTCCTTCTGCTTGATAGTATGCCTTGGCAACAAGTCGAGCCTTGTTTCTGACTACGACGTTGTTTTCATCTCGCTTGTTTTTGAAGACCCACTTAGTACCGATCACGTGCTGATGTCTAGGTCTGTCAACAAGCTCTCAAACTTCATTACGGACAAATAAGTTCAGCTCCTCTTGCATGGCAATGATCCAGTCAGCATCGTTGAGAGCATCCTCTATCAACTGAGGTTCTTCAGTAGACAAGAAGAAGGAGTAGAGAGAACTTTCTCCTTGGCTTAGTCTGGATCTTGTCCTTACTGCTGCTGATAGATCTCCAGTGATTAAATCAGAAGAGTGAGCGTCTAGCCACGAACGTCTGAGTTTGGCTTCTTCTTCTGAGATTACTTCTGTACAGTCAACAGGAGTGTTAGACATTTTAGTAGTACTATTACGCGATAAGCAATTCAGTAAGAAGGTTAGGATTTACTGAGTTTCCAGGTTCAGGGGCATTTAGCTTTGGAACATTAGTCGTTCCCTCTGAGTTTATATTCTCAGTAGAGGTCTCAGTTACCACTGGGGCTTCCTCATCGAACATTGTTACCTGATGTTGATTCTGTTCAGTAGAATCAACCAGGTCAGCTACAGTGCTTGCGGGATGGGTCCGAATTTCTTCATCGTCTGACTCATCATCCTAACAATGCTGGATCTTCTCAGCTTTGTCGTTTAGTGTGAGATCTTGTAGCTTGCTGCTGACATCTTCGGGATTTGTCTTCTTTGGTTTCCTGTTCTCAGTAACAAACTTATCAAAGACAACATGAGGGCTTTCTTCCACGCAAAGGGTCTGATAGTTAAAGACCCTGAAGGCTTTGCTAACTCGAGAGTATCCTAAGAATACCCCTTGATCAGATTTGCTATCAAAGACCTTCAACTAATCCTTCCCATTATTGTGTATAAAGCAAGGACAACCAAAAATATGGAAATGAGATATAGAAGGAATTCTCCCTTTCCACAGTTCGTATGGCGTCTTCATGTGCTGCTGTGTAAGTAGTGAGCGATTCTGAGTGTAACAGGCGGTGTCAGTAGCATCAACCCAGAACTTTGAGAGTAGTCTAGAGTCTGCTAGGAGCGTTCTTGATACTTCTTTTAGTGTTCTGTTCTTTCGTTCAACAAGTCCATTCTGCTGAGGGGTGCGAGCTGTTGAAGTCTCGGGTTGAATTCCCTCTATATCGCAGTACTCTTTAACTACTGAGTTGAGAAATTTTGTTCCTCGGTCTGAGCGAATTCTCAGAATCTTGATGTCTTTCTCCACACTGCGTTTCTTCTGCAGTCTTGGTAGCTCAGTCTTGACCTCAGATTTGTTGGCTAGGAAGATGACCCTCTTATATCTCGAATAATTGTCAACAACGACGAGGGCATACTTCTTGCCTCTTATAGTTACTGGAGAAACTGGCCCAAACAAGTCCATGTGTAGCAGTTGAAGGATTCCATCAGTGGAAGGTGACGGAATAGGTGGATTGTTTTTCTTTGTCTGCTTTCCCTACAAGCACGCTTCACAATTTATGTCTTTGATAAAAGCTTCATTGGGCAGTCCTCTGACTTTAGAGTTCTAGGCTAGCTTGTTCATTGTCTTGAAATTCAGGTGACTGGGTCTCTTGTGCCACAGCCATCCTTTTTTATCACTAGATTTTGTCTGAGCAAGTAAGCAAGCCTCAAGTTCTGCGGTGTTCCAATTTGCAACGTAGATATTTTTCTTCCGCGAACCTAATAACACTGTTTTCCCTGTAGATTTATCAACAACATCACAGAAACCAGCCTTAAAGATAACTCTATTTAGATTATCACAGAATTGACTGACAGAAAGGAGATTATGTTGAAGTCCTTCAACAAATGTTACTCTTGGAACTGAAGCAGTCCCAATGTTCAGTGTTCCGTATCCCCTTGTATAGCCTTTAGAGTTGTCACCAAACTCAATTCTGGGACCATCTTCTTGTACGTAACTGGTCAGCATGCTCTTTTGATATGTCATGTGTCTCGAGCAGTCGCTGTCCACAATCCAAGGGTCCTTATGCACCTGCAAAACAGAAACATTTTTAGGTACCCTTTGGTTCAATTTGGGTCCTTAAGCGTTAGTTGGTGATTTCGCGACCCAGATCTGTCTCGGAACCTTAGGAGTCTGAGACTTCTTTTTCTGAACCTTGTCAGTCTTCTTCTCCACTAGACTTGGAGATCCCGACTTTACGCGAGTTTGGGTTCAGAAGCTTTCTTCTTCTGAGGCTTTGTGCTCCTTTTGAACCTAGGCTCATAATAGTACAAACCATATTGTGTTGGATGCTCATACAGTGGCTCGTCGTACTGCTCTGCCCACCTGACCTTCTTGGTTCCCCCTAAATTTGATCGTGGTGTTTTGGGGCTAGAACCTTTGGTCAGTTGCTTCTTGTTGCTCGGCTGAGGTGCAGTCATCTTTTGTTTGTTCTTCGCCTGAGTTGTTGGTTTAGAAATTTAAACTTTCCCTCTGACGAACCTATCAGCCAGCATTTCTGAGACTTTAGAAGTGGAAGTAGAGGCTTCACGAGTGTAGCCAAGTCCTTCTTTCATGGCTAGTGGCCTTTGAGCTCTAAGCATGCTTTCCAACTTCTCTTTAGCTCCCAGGTACTGTTCAGTCATCAGTCCTCGCCAGACCTCATCACTTTTCCGAAGTGATTCATAATCTTTCTCAACTTCTGCGAGTTTCTGAATGAGTTGGGCTATTTCTGTATCTTTCTCATAATTGTCCTTGGTCAGAACTGATAACTGAGTTTCTTGAAGCTGAGACTTAGTCATAAGAGAATCAATCTCTTCCCTAAGTCTCACAACAAGATTCTCTGAATCATTAGAGACCTGACAATCAGAAGAAAGTCTCTGATTCTCAGCCTTTACCTGTTCCAATTCTTGAATAGTTTTGTTGAACTCTCTGCTTAACTAAATCTGCTCCTCTAGTTGATCATCATATGCTTGTACCACGTCTAGAGGTTCATCTGTGACTGAGCATGTGTCGTGTGTGCTCTGTGAGAGGTGGTTATAATAAGTTTTGAGTTTACCTCAGCCTCTTCTCCGGCCATCAGACAATATTCAGTCGTTGATTCAGGATTTGTTTCTCCGACCTCAATGGCTATAAATGCAGCTTCGTCTTCAGAAGAATACAAGAAAGTATCTTCCTCGATTGAGTCATCGGATATCTCTCTGGCGATGTAGGCCTGCCTTCTCCGGGCAAATTTCTCGCGTCTGGCCTGCCGTTCTGCTTGTTGAGCAGCTGAGAGTTTGGGACAATCGTACTGATAGTGTCCCTCTTTCCTGCAGTTGTAGCACACAGTTGTTCTGATGCCTTTTCCAGCTAAGCTGTTGGATGGACTAGCAATAGGTTCTGCGTTCCTGCAATCAGTAGATGGTTTAGATTCTTCCCTTTTTCGATGATCTTTCTTACCTGAGGGAGAATCTAGATGGTATTTCTCCATCTTTCTGACTCTTTCTTTCTCTCAATGATACTTGAGAGCCATAAGCGCAAGTTGATTAGTAGCGGGAGTCTCGGAAGACTTAGCATCTGAAACAGCTACTGTCTTGCTGGAAGAAATGGGGTTGGCTCCGGTTTTGCTGACTGTTGCC
Organism: Lavandula angustifolia; assembly: GCA_028984105.1. Taxonomy (NCBI): domain Eukaryota; kingdom Viridiplantae; phylum Streptophyta; class Magnoliopsida; order Lamiales; family Lamiaceae; genus Lavandula; species Lavandula angustifolia. The sequence goes on from CM054825.1 coordinate 22,833,550, forward strand.
TTGTAAGCATGATCTATCTAGGTGTCAGCTGGAGCACTGGAACATCTTTGGGGTAGGCTATGCTCGAACTCCTCCATTTTTAATTCTGAAAAGATAACATCAGGAGTTAAAGCATTAAGATCTGAGCGACGTAAATAAGTAGCAAAAGGAAGCTACTTCAATCGAGGCAACGCTCTCAAGATCTTGGTGTTCATCTCTTTGTTGGTGAACGTCCTCCCCAGCCCGTTGATCACATTGATTTGATTTTTGAATCTGACACTATGCTCATCAATGGTCTCGTTGGGTTCCATGGCAAATGTGTCGAAGTTTTGAAGCTCTAGCTCAAGGTTGTTTTCTTTGATCTGCGGGGTTCCTTGGCTCTGTACCGCCAGGGCATCCCAAAGTTTCTTTGCCGTCTTATAATCATGCACCCTCCCGAGATGTGAATCGTTGAGCGTAGTCAAGATTGCTTTCTGCGCAACTCGGTCGAGGTCGTGCATATTTTTCTCTTCAGGCGTGAAGGTTGATTTGTCTTTAGCAATTTTAGCACCAGTCAGTGCTCCTACACCTCCCACAGTGGCTTATTGAATGCTATCGATCATGGGAATGATGGGTCCTGTCTCTAGGACATCAGTCATGCTGTCATGCAGCGATGTAAGGTGCGCCTCATTCTCATGCGACATACGGTGTAATTCGCCACCGAGAACATCGGCACCATCCGTATACCTGACATATCAAACATTATGGGTGAGAGTATGAGGATGTATAAAGAGATGCTTGTGCAGTGAAAAACGTTTTCAAGATCTGTTCGAGTAGACCAGTAGTTTCAGAACCGATGATCAGGAGAACATTGAGGTTCTGATACCAATTGTTGGTCAAGAGACGAGTGTCAGGTGTAGAGGGTGTGAATACACCTGAGTACAAGTTCTTTTTCTCAAACGCGAAGGACAGCTGAGCTGTAGGTTCCAACTGATGAACAGTGCTAAATAGTAACCTTCTGATCGCGGGTCAAAGTGATTAAATCCTCAATATTAAATCCTCAGGCGGAGAGTTAGTGCGGATAAGTGTGTAGAGCCCGATAGACTTCTTCTTGATTTGAAAACGTGTTTTTCGCAAACCAAATAATTTTGGCTAGTGCACTTTTAAATACGTTTTATGCAAAGTATGAGTTTGTAAGATAGTTTGAAAACAAAGAAATAAAACAGTAAATGACACAAGCAATTTTTAACGTGGTTCGGATACGCAAGATCCTACGTCCACGGTCCTGCTGAATAGGAGGTCTTGTTGATTAATCTGAGCAAGCCTCAGCAAGGTATGCTTCGTTTAGACCGGAGACCCTTCTAAGTTATAGTCCTTAATGACTTTACAATCCAAACAGAAGTTTGAAGGGGAGGGGATGTTCTCCAACTATGAAGGAGTTCTTACAATAAGAACAGTCACGAAATGTGAACTCTTTCGAAGGTTCTAAGCTATGGATATAACAATGGGGCTTAGATAGAGAAGAGGGATCTAAAGAAAGAAACTCTAGAGAGAAGAACTAGAAATATTCTAATAAGCAAGTTCTTCGTTGGATCTTCGTGAAAGGGCTAGAGTATTTTGAATGCTTGAGCGTATAATCCCTTTGATATCCCGTGCGTTGAGCTCGGAAAAGCTTCTCTATTTATAGTTGTGATCCAGACATTTGTCCGTTGGAGGGGAAGATGCCACGTGTCTCAAGCGTCCAAGGAAAACGGCCATATGTTCGAAATAATGTCGCAGAGTAGTTGGTCACTGTGCATGAGAGCAGCCTTAGTTGGTCAGAGCAGGTAGAGCTTAGACCGCTTCTCATTGGTCGAGGTTTGTGGTAGGTGAGACTTGTCAGACATCAGTCTTCATCTGAGTTGACTCTCACTAATCCTCGTATGATCTTCTGTTGACTTTCGAATGATTTTAAAAGTCGGGTCATTTCATGTCGGATACAGTAGATCTGACTCGATCTCTGTCTTCTTCGTCTGAGTCTGCTGATAAAGGAATCTTTTACTAAGCGAAGTCAGCTGATGACTCTGAAGGCACTGTGCTCTGTCCTGTGTTCTTCTACTGATTTGAGTCAGCTGATGAGAATTCTTCTACTAATGTGGAGTCAGCTGATAACCACTAGATTCGGAAATTGGCATTTGAAATTGGAGGCTATTTCAAATCAATTTTTAGTCCGCAGAGTATTTCCTCCTTAACCTCTTCACCAAAACATCAACGTACCTCCTTCTACAGCCTTCTCTCTCATCTTCATTTCTTTGTCTTTTTATCAGATTCTCGCTATCCGTCGACTTCAGCTGCGCCTGATATGCCCAATTTTCATCGTATCCTCATTTTTTAGTTCGCCTCCTCTCCCTCTCTCTCCACCTCTGAACATTCTTTTTTCCCTTCAGAATCTCTGATGCAAACAAAAATCGAGTTTGAGATATTAATCTTGTTTCCGCTGAAGTTTAAGATCACGGACGGTTTTTCTAATGTTCACAATCAAGAGTATAAAACGAAAGGAAAAATAACTGGAATTAAAATCAAGAAAACGAACAGCATTCAGATCCGAAAAGGAACAAGTAGCCACTACGAAACCCTACGGGTATCGTCCCCAAAACAAGGACTGCATCCCTGCCCTAATTTCCTTCAAAATCTCATGCCTCTTCTAAAACCCTCAACCCCTATATATAGGTTGGAGCCCAACATAAAATAATTAAAAATAGTCTAATAGATAACTTCAAATAAACTAAGATATATTAAGATAGCAAGAATAATAATAACCCTAATTATCGTTGACCCTCGTCGCATGCATGTGCCCATGCATGCTCGCGTCTCTCTACGTTTCTCCTCCACGCCTTCGGCGAATGTAGACTCGTCGAAACCTTCTGTCCTCTTCGTCGTCGACTTTTTCCTCCTCCGTTTGCTCCCTATCAATCTCTCAGTTTTCGAACAGTATGGATTTGTTAAGGATTAAATTTGTCAAAGGGCTCAATCTTGGTAAACAGGCAAACTAGGCCTATTAATTTGTGATTTTTTTCGCTAATTTTGTTAATTCTACGAGTATGAAGTTTCCGATTCTTATATCTCATCTCATGGGCAAATTTGTATTAATTTTTTTTGTTTCTCTAATTTCGTCAACATTCGACGACTTTGTAGTTTCTAATTCAGTCGTCTCTTTACCATAACAAAACCTGAGAAACGTTGTCCCTTATTATTATTGTCTATTACATCAATTGGTTTCTCTTGATTTGTATTTCCATCTAAGATGAATTTTTGCCTTAATTTAGCCTTTTTTGTGTGTTAGATCTGCACGTTTCCTGCACCTCCTTCGCCGACTCCCCCTCCGCAGTCAGGTATTCTTAATTTGAGTTCATATATAAGTTGAATTTTGGGTTTTTAGCCTTCCAATTTCATTTTGTTTGTGTTAGGGTTTTTTTTTATATTATTACTTTGAATTCATGCTAATCATGTATGTGCACGTGGAAGACAACTGATGATTGCATTGTCAGAGTTAATTGTTTCTAGTTAACATTTGTTATTCTGGGGCATTGTGGTTTTCTCTGTGTCTTTCAAAATACTTGTTGTCTATTAAAAACTTGTTTGATTTTGCTTGTTTGTTTTATCTCCCTCCAACTCTCTCTCTCAGACAATTAAACTAGTTCTTGCATATTTTACTCCAAAGACTGAGTTTTGGAGACTTTTCGAGGTTTTTCGATGCTAAATCAACTTATTCATTATGTGATTTTGTAAGAATGCATAAAATAGTAATTAAAATGGAAGTTAGGGAGAGACAACCACGACTATGGTGGTTCTCTTTAAACACATAAAACGAGTAGTGATTCATGGGCTTTTTTTAGTAGAAACTTGTATGTTGTGTTTGTAATTTGGGTGATCTTTATTTGTTTAACTATTATTGTTTCTCTACCAGGCCTTGAATTTGAGACAATTTGATTCATGATGTCTGTTATTTGGAGATTTCTGAGTCCCTCACCTAATAATCTTCCCATCTTGCAAAACGATATATTTGATAATGTTCCTGTAGTTTCTAATGGGTAATCGAACTGCATGTGTTCCTAATGCCTTTATTACGACGTCTTATTTGAGAAGATATTGTGCTTTCTTTATGCTTTTTCACCGTAAGAACTCACATTTCCCCTCCAATATCAGAACTTAGTGTCTTTACTTTTGTACTATAATTTTTAATATTTGTTCTTGTGGGATAGCATGGTTTTATGTGTGTTTCTAAATATTTGTTGCAGATTAAAAACTTACTTGTTATTTTGTTGCAGATCTCTTTCTTTTTTGCTAGAATTAAATGGGGGACCTGGTGAAGTATTTTTCTTGGATGCATACTAATTCATATCATTAACATTTTCTTTTCAGATTTGTTTATGCTATATTTAGCTATAATTACAAACAGACGGCCAACTAAAAGTCAACAAATTAGTGTAGTGTTGTGGTCTGAAATATAAATTGAAGAATTGGAAGTTGGAAATATCTAATGGATTTCCATTGATGCGAAAGATCATCTTTTAGGAATGGCTTACAATATTGTATGTTTCTCCTAATTTTATCTGAGTGTTCTTTCTAATAATATGCAAAGTTTACAAATTAATGAACCCATCAGCAGCAGTCGGACATTGTTAGAAATAGGATCTCTTAGTTTTATTTTTTCTTTCTGTCACCAAATTTATAGATCTATATAATAGTATCTTTTTTGTTGTAGTTTTAATTAGGTTTTTCGCGAGTTTTGGATGTTAATTTTCCCGCCTCTTTTGTCGTAGCAGTGTGACCTAACCATTTCTGCTATCGGTTCTCTCTACAAAGTTATTATATGACTACGTGCTACTCCTGTCCAAACTGGACTACGATCACAAGAATCTTTTAATGTGTTTTCAAGAGTGCGACTAAAATGCTAAGAGAATATAGTTTCTTTACTAAGGTATAAATGTATATGTATATGTATATGTATATTTATATATATATACATATACAGCTGCGTAAATTATTCATATCTTTGTAATTAAGTTTGAAGTGAAGTTGATATTTTTATTTGTTGGGAAGCATAAGTTTGAACTTCAAATGACGTTTTATTTTTTGGGGTATTGATTAGCTTTAAGGTTGAAGGCTTGTTGAAATGCATTGGATGTTATTTTACTCTATTTATTTGTCATTGCAAAGGAAAACTGATAGGCTATTACGTCAGTCACATCTCTTTTGTCTTTCCATTTTGTACTTTGATGTTTATTATGATATAATGTCTTTCCATTTTGCAGTAACATTCGTTGACACATCTCTTTTGTCTTTATGAAGACAATGCAAAGAGAGATTGTTCTTCAAAGAGGATCTTCCAAAAGGCATCGAACTGCCAATGCTAATTCTAGCAATACCCCTTCGATGTTTATATGCTCCAACGAGGCTCCAGTGTCAAATCACAACAAGCCACCTACTCTTTTAAGAGATACATATGCGAATAACGACCTTCATGACGTTACAGTTATGCATAATGTAGTGAATGCAGATTATATCAATGGTTAGTTCACATTTTGTTAAATAGTAAGTTCTTTTTTTAAATAATTATTATTAAATGGAGCAACAAAGTATTATATATCCTAACTAATCACGTAGATCTTAAAATTAATTGTGTATTACGTCGTGCATATATATTTTACCACATTTCCATGAACTAAGAGTGTATATACCAAGCTTCTTGAACATTGAAGTAACCCTAATTTCTAATACAACCGACGAAGCATGCAACACAACAATGATGAATGGTGAGTTATATACATATTATACTATGCAGTTGTTGTTTTTTATTTTTGATTTTAACGTAGCGAAATTTCTATATTGTTATCTAATTTTAGAATTTAAAAAAATGATCCATGATAAATCCAATTTACTTACAGAGGATGAAATGATTGAAGTTATTATTGGTGTTAACTCAAACAACATTCCTTCCACGAATCCACACTCCGTCGGGTTTCCGGTAACACGTATCAATGCATCACTTACTACTGAATTTCTAACAGATGAGTATACAAATACTCACCTCCATGATGTTCTAATTGTCCACTAGCTAGAGAATACATATTCCACTGATGGTTAGTTTACAATTTAATGTGTAACATAGTAATTATTTTGATAGGTGAACAATTAGAAACAATATATACGTTTTAGCAGGCTTCAACAACATTGAAATACCCCCAGCTCCTAACATCGCAATGCATAAAAGACAACACAGTGCCAAAACACGACGCAATGCAAAAAGAAACGATGGTGAGTTCTGATATAGTTATTTCATAAAATTACTTAATCTATATAAAATTGTACAGATTGCAGACATAGTACGTCATTAAAAAAGAATATGACTAATTACTTAACTTTTTTGCAGTAAAATACGCAGACATAGGGGATCTAATACACAAATGCAGCAGCTGCAAAGCTCTATTTTGGTTAGATGAAAGATTGACATCTTCAACTAAACGAGATCCAAAATACTCCAGATGCTGCATGAAAGGTAAAATCAAACTCCCAAAAATGAAGACACTGCCAAAATTATTATATAATCTTATATTCAACAAAAATGAAATGAGCATTCATTTTCAAGAACATATCCGGTGGTTTAACAATATCTTTTCTTTTACATCTATGGGAGGGAGAATAGATTCGAGTATTAATACCGGAAATTCACCTCCTATTATCCGAATGCACGGCCAAAGCTACCATCGAATTGGAAGTTTACTACCAATTTGTCCAACTTTATATCTATGACACAAAAAGTGAAATTGACAATCGGCTTCGATCAATGCAGCAAGTGTTATTTGTAGAATATTTCTCATTTATGAATAGATCTTGTCTTTTTATAAATTAATCAAATTATTTATTTAAATAGGTCAGAGAAAGATGCAAATCAACTTGATATTCAAATCGTAGAAAGAATACATAATATGCTTAATGAGCACAATGTTTTAATCAAATCATTCAGAATGGCAAGAGAAAAAATGCTTGAAGTTGGGACATCCGAAGTGAGATTGAGGCTCATTGGAAAAAGACAGCATGATACAAGACTTTATAATCTTCCTTCTGTATCCGAAGTAGCTGCATTAATCGTAGGTGACTTTGATGCTACAATGTCAAAGAGATATATAATTATTGAGACTCAAACAAGGATACTACAACGAAAAACCCAGTTACATCCTTCTATCTTCCGTTACAGTTGTCACGTCCCAATTCCTGAGGAAAAGCAATATGCCGGGAGCGTGCCGAGGTGAGATGAAAGAAGCGGGAAAGAAAGGGGGAATTTTTGTAAAAATAGACAACATTAACTACATAGACTAGTATCAAAACAACCTTATTTATTTTGAAACATACCAAGCATAGTAGTTCATATTTAACCTTCTTGAAAAACTATATTAATTTACATGCAAAAGGGGCAAAATGCTTGGCAATTCAGCACTCCGCTACGCACCGCCAACTTAATCTGCAAAATATTTGAAAAAACATTTTGGGCTGAGTACTAATGTACTCCGTGGGTTAAGCCATTTGAGAAAAGAAGTTCTAAAAATAACTTGTTGAAAAGAATACTCCATGTTTAACTGATATGCATAGAAAATTTAAAAACTGAAATTCATTCTAAGCATTCTAAAATTGGAGATGCGCTCTCTCCCTTTTTGTCTCAACTATTGGTGCTACCTACAAGATGGGGGTTACCCACCCTCGGATATGTGGAAGCTGTCCTGACTTCTGTGTACACAAATCCTGGCTAGTACGCTCACATAGCACAGGACCTGATCGATTTAACTGTTTATTGGCAAAGCCAATACTAAACTGATAGGAGCACTTACCCAATAGAGAGTAAAAATATTTAACATGGATATTCATAAATTTTCATAAATAATAGAGCTTACTAACTCGAAAATATTTTCTGAAAATAAAACCCACCTTAATCTGTCGGGAAATTGAGTAGTTGATTAGATCCTAAGTATCCTTCGTAGTAGGGCCTACAAGATAAATCTCATTCTCAACTTCATATACATGTTTCTATTATACCCTACCTCCGAATCTTAGAATTTTAAAGTCTTGATAATAATACCTTAAACTCAAATTTACAAATTATAGAGATTAATCTATTTCTAAACCGCTAATTATTTATGAACAAAATATCAAAATAAAAGACACGAATTATACCTTACGATATCTTGAGCTTCCTAAGATCAACGAGCATATAAGAAAAGTGGGGGAATAGTGATTGTATTTAACGTGGGAAGTGGTATTTATAGAGAATTTCATAATGATGACTCATGAACCTATATCATAGGTAGGCTTACTAATCTTGTTATAGGCTTACTTTTTTGCTACCACCTCTTGCTTCCTAAACACGTGGGAATGGAGTAGATGTCTTATCCATGCAAAATCAATTGAATTTATTCTAGACTTACGTGGAAAACTTCTCTCATGAATTGCTAACAACACTCTTGTTCATGCACTAGTTCCTATAATATATTGTTTAGAACTCAAGTCTAGTAATGAAGCCACGTAGAAAGAGGGTGTCACTTACGCTCAAAATCATGATAATATATATATTTGAGAATAACATGTAGAAAATTATCATAAATAATCCATCTAATGACACTTGTAAGTAAACTCCCACTAAGAATAACTTATATATATATATATGCTAAATTCCACTTTCGTATTTTAATATTCAACTTACCTATAAATAAGTTCATTTTTTTTTACACAATATATACTAGTTTAAATTTTTGATAAACCATATATATATAATTGAAATTCACAAGAATCTTATTAGAGTGAAACTACTCTTAAAACTTACGCATGAATTCTCAATTTACCTTGACTCACCAAAATTTCGAGGCTCGGGATATTACAACAGTACCCTCTGTTATTCCCTTTGTTGGATTATGAGTCAGTGGCCGTTTAGATCATTGCTAGGGAGTACTTTGAACTGACATCAGTAGTTCATGTACTTAGGACTTATTGTTATATTTCGGTAATATGGGAAATATTAGTGACTTTATCGCTATAGAATTGAAGATCCCAAAAAATGTCCTATGCCCGTAGTGTGTTTTCGGACTTGATGATGTAATGGGCTATATTGTTCTTATATTCTTATTTGTTTTGTCTAAGTCCTGGGGTATTTGTTAGTTTGAACTTCAGTAGGAAGTTAAATTCCAGAACCCCGTGTCATCAGTATGTAAGAGCTCGTGTCCCTCATGACACCAGCTGACCGATATCAGTAGAAGATTCCCATCAGCTGACCTCCGTTGAAGACACAGTTTGATGAGCTCAATACCTTTAGAGTCACCTGCTGACCGTTATCAGTAGAAGACTTTTATCAGACGACTCATCTAAAGAAGTCTGTATGATCGACCGAGATCTACTGAATCCGACAGGAAACGACTGCCCGACTATTATTGTCATTCGAAGGTCAGTAGAGTATAATCATACGAGGATCAGTGAGAGTCAACTCAGATAAAGACCTACCACAAACCTCGACCAATGAGAAGCAACCAGAGCCTTACCTAGTCTGACACTAAAAAGCTGCTCTCATGTACAGAAACCAACCACTCTGCAGCGCTACTTCGAAAACTTATGGCCGTTTTCCTTGGATGTTTGTGGCACGTGGCACGTGGCATCGTCCTCTCCAACGGATACATGCTTGGGTCACGACTATAAATAGAGAAGAGTTTCCGAGCTCAACGCACGGGACATCAAAGGGAATACACGCTCACAGCATTCAAACTCTCTAGCGCTTTTCAAGCCGATCCAGCGAAGAACTTGCTTCTTTGAATACCGCAGTTCTTCTCTCTAGAGATTTATTTAGTTCCCTCTTCTCTATCTAAGCTCAAATGTTATATCCATAGCTTAGAACCTTCGAAGGAGTTCACTTTCTGTGAATCGTTCTTATTGTAAGAACTCCTTCATTGTTGGAGAAAAATCCCCTCCCCTTCAAACTTCGGTTTGATTTGTAAAGTCGCTAAGGACTATAACTTAGAAGGGTCTGTCCAGCGCACAGATTCCTTGATGAGGCTTGCTCATATTAATCAACAAGAACTCATGTTTTGCAGGACCGTGGATGTAGGATCTTGCGTATCCAAACCACGTTAAAAATTTCTTGTGTTATTTACTATTTTATTGCATCGTTCTCAAACCGATTTACAAACTCATACTTTGCATAAAATGTATTTAAAAGTGCACCAGCCAAAACATATTTGGTTTGCGAAAACACGTTTTCAAAAGAGACAAAGTCTATCAGGCCCCATACTTATCCGCACTGAACTCTCCAACTGAGCTCTTAATACTGATAAAAGTCAGTAGGACGAACTCAGTAGTTGAGACACTTTGAGAAGCGATCAGAAGGTTACTATTTGGCATTGTTCATCAGTTGCATTCTACAGCTCAGTTGTCCTTCGCGTTTGAGGAAAAGCTTGTACTCAGGTGTATTCACCCCCCCCCCCTACACCTGACACTCGTCTCCGGACCAACAATTGGTATCAGAGCGGTGTTCTCCTGATCATCATTTCTGAAAACTACTGGTCTACTCGAACAAATGCTGAGAACGTTTTCACTGCACAAGCATGTCTTCACACATCCTTATACTCTCATCTACAATGTCTGATATGTCAGGTACACGGATGGTGTCGATGTTCTCGGTAGAGAACTATACGGTATGTGGCGCGTGAGAATGGAGGCGCACCTTATATCGCTGCATGACAGCATGACAGATGTCCTTGAAATAGGACCCATAATTCCCATGATCGACAGCGTTCAATATACCGTTGTGGGAGGTGTAGGAGCACAGACTGGTGCTAAGGTTGCCAAAGATAAATCTGCCTTCATGCTAGAAGAGAAGAAGTTGCACAACCTCGGCCAAGTAGCACGAAATGTAATCCTGACAACGCTCAGTGATTCACACCTCGGCAGGGTGCAAGACTGCAAAACGACAAAGGAGCTTTGGGATGCCCTTGTTGTATTGAGCCAAGGAACCCCGCAGATCAAAGAAAATAAGCTTGAGCTAGAGCTTCAAAAGTTTGACAACTTTGCCATGGAGCCCAATGAAACCATTGATGAGCTTAGCGTCAGATTCACCAATCAGATCAATGTGATCAACGGGCTGGGGAGAACATTCACCAACAAAGAGATGAACACCAAGATCTTGAGAGCGCTACCCCGACTGAAGTGCTTCCTTTTGCTACTTATTTATGTCGCTCAGATCTTAATACTTTAACTCCTGATGTTATCTTTTCAGAACTAAAGACGGAGGAGTTCGAGCATAGTCTACCCCAACGGTGCGTTAGTGCCCTAGCTGACAATCAAATAGATCATGCCTTCAAAGCAACAGTCAACACTTCAGGAGCTAACCCTATTTCTACCAGCAAGACAGTAGCTGCATCAGATGCAAAGTATTCGGAGACTCCTGCTACTGAGCGTCTTGCGCTTATGGCTCTCAAATATCAAAGGGAGAAGGAGAGAGTCCGAAAGCTAAAGAAATATCACATACATTCTCCCTCAGGTAAGAAAGATAATCATAAAATGGAAGAATCTAAACCTTCTCCTGATTGCAGGAACATAGAACCTGTTGCTAGTCCATCCAACAACTCACCTGGAAAAGGCGGTAGAGTGACTGTGTGCTACAACTGCAAGAAAGAAGGACATTTCCAGTACGAATGTCCTGATCTCTCATCTGCCCAGCGAGTAGAACGGCAGGCCAGACGAGAAAAATTTGCCTGAAGAAGGCAACCTACATTGCCGGAGAGCTATCCGACGACAAAATCGAGGAAGATACTTTCATGTACTCTTCTGAAGATGAAGCAGCATTTATTGTCGTTGAGGTCGGAGAAACAGATCCTGAAACATCGACTGAACACTTCCTGATGGCCGGAGAAAAGGCTGAGGTAAATTTGAAACTTATTATAACCTCCTCTTCATAGAGCACACACGACACGTGCTCAACTACAGATGAACCTATAGACGTGATGCAGGCATACGACGATCTACTAGAGGAGCAGATTCAGTTAAGCAGAGAGTTCAGCAGAACTGTTCAGGAACTGGAACATGTAAAGGCTGAAAATTAGAGACTTTCTTCTTATTGTCAGGTCTCTAATGATTCAGAGAATCTCGTTGTGAGACTGAAGGAAGAGATTAAATCTCTTATGACTAAGTCTCAGTTTCAAGAAACTCATATATCAGTTCTAACTAAGGACAATTCTGAGAAAGATACTGAGATAGCCAAACTCAGTCAAAAACTCGCACAGGTTGAAATGATTATGAATCACTTAGGAAAAGCGATGAAGTTTGGCGAGGACTGATGACTGAACAGTACCTGGGAGCCAAGGAGAAGTTGGAAAGCATGCTTAGAGTTCAAAGGTCAGTCGCCACGAAGGAAGGACTCGGCTAACCTCACGAAGCTTCCACCTCTACTTCAAAAGGCTCAAAAATGCTGGTTGATAGGTTCGTCAGAGGAAAAGTTCAGATCACTGAATCTACAACTCAGAAAAAAAAAACAAACAGAAGATCATCGCACCTCAGCCAAGCAACAAGAAGCAACTGACCAAAAGTTCTAGCCCAAGAACACCCCGATCAAATTCAGGGGGAACTAAGAAGGTCAGGTGGGCAAAGCAGATGGCCAGCCACTGTATGAGTATCCAGCACAGTTTGGTTCGTACTATTAAGAGCCCAGGGTTAGGAGGAACACAAAACCTCAAAAGAAGAAAGCTCCTGAACCCAAAGCTGCTAGAGAGTCAGTATCTCCAAAGTCAATGGAGAAGAAAACTGACAAGGATCAGAAAAAGAAGGTGTCCGAGACTCCTAAGGTCACCAGATAGATTTGGGTCGTGAAATCATCGACTAACGCTTAATGACCCAAACTGAACCAAAGGGTACCTAAAATTATTTTTGTTTTGCAAGTGCATAAGGATCCTTGGATCATGGACAGCGGCTACTCGAGACATATGACTTATCAAAAGAGCCTGCTGACCGACTACATACAAGAAGATGGTCCCAGAATTGAGTTTGGTGATAACTCGAAAGGCTATACAAGGGGATATGGAACACTGAACATTGGGACTGCTTCAGTTCCAAGAGTAACATATGTTGAAGGACTTCAACATAATCTCCTTTATGTCAGTCAATTATGTGATAATCTGAATAGAGTTATCTTTGACGCTGGTTTCTGTGATGTTGTTGATAAATCTATAGGGAAAATAGTGTTATCAGGTTCGCGGAAGAAGAACATTTACGTTGCTAACTGGAACACCGCTGAACCTGAGGCGTGCTTACTTGCCCAGATGAAATAAAGTGATAAAACAGGATGGTTGTGGCATAAGAGGCTCAGTCTCCTGAACTTTAAGGCAATGAACAAGCTAGCCAAGAACTCAAAAGTCAGAGGACTGCCCAATGAAGCCTTCATCAAAGACAAAAACTGTGAAGCATGCTTGAAGGGAAAGCAGACAAAGAAAACAGTGCACCAGTTCCATCGCCTTCCACTGATGGAATCCTTCAACTGCTCCACATGGACTTGTTTGGGCAAGTCTCTCTAGTGACCATAAGAGGAAAGAAGTATGCCCTCGTTGTCATTGCCGATTATTCAAGATATACGTGGGTTATCTTCATAGCCAACAAATCTGATGTCAGGACTGAGCTGCCGATACTGCTGAAGAAACTCAGTGTTTAAAAAGACATCAAGATTCAGAGAATATGCTCAGATATTGGGACATAATTTCTCAACTCAGTCATAAAAGAGTACTGCGATAAAGAGGGGATTCAGCATGAGTCTTCAGCAGCTCGCACCCCTCAGCAGAACGGTCTTGCTGAAAGGAAAAACAGAACATTAAAGGAAGCAGCAAGAACGCTCCTACCAGACTCTGGACTACCCTCAAAGTTCTGGGCTGATGCTATTGACACCACCTGTTACACTCAGAACCGCTCACTACTTACAAAGCAACACATGAAGACGTCATACGAACTGTGGAAAGGGAGAATTCTTTCTATTTCTCATTTTTAGAAATTTTGGTTGTCCTTGCTTTATCCATAATAACGGGAAGGATCAGTTATAGGTCTTTGATAGCAAATATGACCAAGGAGTGTTCTTAGGATACTCTCGAGTCAGTAAAGCCTTAAGGGTTTTTAACTACGGCACCCTTTGCGTGGAGGAAAGCCCTCATGTTATTTTTGATGAGTTTGTTACTGAGGACAGGAAACCTAAGAAGACAAATCCTGAAGATGTCACCAGCAAGCTACAGGATCTCACACTGAATGATAAAGCTAAGAAGATCCACCATTGTTGGGATTATGAGTCAAACGAAGAACAAAATCCAGACCCATCCCGCAAGCACTGTAGCTGACCTGGTTGATTCTACTGAACATAATCAACATCAGATAACAATGATCAAATCTTCTTACTGAATTTCTTTAGTCACAGAACAACACTATTGAAATGCCTAACACTCCTGTTGACTATGCAGAAGTAATCTCAGAAGAACAATCCAAACTCAGACGTTCATGGCTAGACGCTCACTCTTCTGATCTAATCATTAGAGATCCATTAGCTGCAGTAAGGATAAGATCCAGACTGATTCAAGGAGAAAGCGCTCTCTACTCCTGCTTCTTATCAACTGAAGAACCTCAGACGATAGAGGATGCTCTCAATGATGCTGACTAGATCATTGTCATGTAAGAGGAGCTGAACTAGTTTGTCCAAAGTGAAGTGGGTCTTGAAGAACAAGCGAGACTAAAACAACATTATAGTAAGAAACAAAGATCGACTTGTTGCCAAGGGATATTGTTAAGCAGAGGGAATAGACTTTGATGAAACATTCACTCCAGTCGCCAGATTGGAAGCTATTCGCCTATTCCTAGCCTATACAACGCATAAGAGATTCAAAGTGTATCAAATGGATGTTAAGTCAGCCTTTCTGAATGGCATGCTGAAGGAAGAAGTCTACGTGGAACAACCGTCCGGCTTTCAGCAGGGACATCAGGTGTATAGACTTCGGAATGCTCTGTATGGGTTAAAAAAAGCACCCATGGCTTTGTATGATACCCTATCAGACTTCTTCCTTCAGAATGAGACAGTAGATCGCACTCTGTTCAGCATTAAATCAGGCGATGACATTCTACTAGTGCGATCTACGTGGACGACATCATTTTCGAATGCAGGAACGTGACAATATGTCAACAATTTGAGAAAATGATGAAGGAGATGTTCGAGATGTCAATGATGTGAGAGATGAATTACTTCCTCGACTTTCAAGTGAAGCAATCACCTGAAGGAATATTCATCAACCAAGCAAAGTATACTCGAGACCTCCTGAAAAGATTCGGTTGCGACTCAAGCAAGCCACTCAAGATCCCCATGAACACGAACTTTAAAATCGATCTAGACAAAGAGGGAGCTTCTGTTAACTCTACTATTATAAAGCTATTATTGGTTTTTATTATATTTAAGAGCAAGCAGACCTGACATAACTTATGTTGTAGGTGTATGCGCAAGATTTCAGGCGAATCCCAAGCGAAGTCATCTAGACTCAGCAAAGAAGATTCTGCAATACCTGAAGGGAACACCTAACGCTGGGTAAAGGTATCATGTTGATGATAATCTAACTCTAACTGGTTATTCGGATGCCGATTATGTAGGATACAGGATAGATCGAAAGTCAACTTCTGGAACGTGTCAGTTCCTAGGCAGTAAGCTGATATCATGGTTTTCAAAGAAACAACATTTAATGGCGACGTCCACTACTGAAACTGGTTATATGGCTGCCAGAAGTTGTTGTGCCCAAATCCTTTGGCTTCAACAACAACTGCGAGAATTATGGTATTACTCAAGATGAAGTGCCCATCTACTGCGACTCCACCAGCGTAATTGCAATAACTCATAACCCAATTCTCCATACGAGATGCAAGCACGTGGACATTCGACACCACTTCATCCGAGACCATGTCGAGAAGAAGGATATCAGGATGGAGAAAATACATACTGATAAACAAAGGGCAGACATATTGACCAAACCGCTAGCTAAAAACAGGTTCAGAGAACTATCAGTCGAGCTAGGTCTATTGGATCCTACTGACTCGAATCAGTAAGAAAACTCAGTACGACAGGTCAGATTTCAGACTCAGTACTTGATTCAGTAGGTTGAATCGTACAGTACATAGTAAGGGAGAACGTGGTAACTTCAGTTCCATGAAGATTCTCCTGAGACATTTCGGTAAACAGCTGATCGTAAAAGTTCAGCTGAAGAGGTTTGCGTATTAGATTCCTTAATTTTCTCAGAAGCATGCTCGCATTTAATAACTCAGTAGTTTGCATTCAGTGGCATGATTTGCATTTATTTCCTGCTATAAATTCTTAAGGACAAAGTCAATAGAAATCGTTTTCATTTAAAATGCCTTATCCTTTGAACTGCCTCTAACGCATTTAATGCATTTCTTCTCACCTTACTCTAACTGTGCAAATCTTACGTGGGTCTAGCTTACAAGCGGCTAAGTAATCATTCCATTTATAAAATCAAATCTGAACCGTCCAGAAAAAACGAGATTTTATCCTGATCGTCCGATCTAAAAACCCTTGACATTCAAATCTTATAAAGTATGTACCTTTTCTCTCTAAACTCTCTTTACGCCATTTCCGACTTGGAGTTTTTTAAACATTGTCTTAACTGCTGCATACTGTGACTGCATATCTCTCTCTAAAGATCTTTGATTCCGGTAAATTCTTTTATCTGAAATCTGTGTATCTAACTTACTCTACTCTCGAGTGCTAACGCATTTCTTGCAGATTTCTGATATAATAGCGCCTGTATTGACCCCTTCCAATATCAAGGAGATCATCATTTCCATGTTTCAGTTTGAACCCGTGATGGCTTTCCATCAAGCGGAGCTGCCTTTCATGGAGCCGATGTTCTCCGCCCTAGAGACCTCGGGACTAAAGCTTCTCCTTGCGAAACACCCGAAGGCATACCTGCCCAGATAGGTGGTAGTGTTTTTCTACAATCTGCGCTCCGTCGAGGATAAGGACGCAGAGGTCACAGTCATTGGCTACATGAGGGAAGTTGCCCCTCAGAAGTGGGAAGAAAGCCACGCAGACCTCAGCGTTCTAGAGGCTTTGAAGTCAATCTTTGAACTCCCTGATAGCGGGATTTCTCCCGTCAGATATAAGGAGGCTGAGCTGAATGATTATATTCGTTGCTTCTGCGGACGAGATGACGTCTCCTTCAAATCCGCCCTTCCGAAGAACCAGCTCCTACCGGAGTATAGGGCCCTCGCATACGTCATAATTCACATCCTTAGGAGTGCCACCAGTTCCTTCGACCAACTTTCTAAGCCCAGACTCCAGATTATGATGGTAATAATAGATGGAGTCCAGGTGAATTGGGCGCAATTCCTCATGACTGAGCTGAAGGCTCAGGCTCAGAAGTTTGTGACCACAGAGTCTGGAGAGAGAAGACTCATTAGTGTGGGCAAACTATTGTATGGGATGAAGGTGTCCATACTAATTGAGGACTCCGTGACGAGTCACGCGTCCATCGTGGACATGAAGTATTTCGACCGCAAGCTGATCAAGTTCAAGATAAAATCAGCGGCCGAAAAGTCTATCGGACGTGGAGCCGAGCTTAAGAGGTCATCTACTTATCTGCCTCCACGTGCCAAGCAGTTGAAGAAGAAAAATCTATCCAAGTTAGGAGCTTCTAAGGCTGCTTCCCCACCGCCTCCTCATATGGAAGACTTACAGGAGGCTGACACTGGCATAGAGGGTGCCAGTCTAAAAGACAAAGTGCAGCGTGTAAGTACCGAGGAGACACAAGAGGAAGAAGGAGATGAACTCGCTACTAAGGTCTCCTACGAAGAGTCATCGGCCAGTTCAACTAAACCGCCTCCGTGCGGCGGGAGAGGTTGCTAAACGAATTCCCGAGATCTTCCAACATCGGGATCCCGGTTGATGTTGCGATTAGGGCAAGGACCCGGATCTTTGTTGAGGTTCCTGAACTGGGACATCCTTGCTGATCTCATTCAGCAGCATTTTGTGCTCTCCTTACTGGCCGAGGAGCAGCACATACAGTCGGTGATAGGGTTTGGAGAACCCGCCGACATTTCCTCCTTCGAGGACCTCCGCTTAGCAATGCTCTATCTTCTAGAGCTCAAGTCCTCACCTCAACCCGCCAGAAGCCCATCGCCGCCTAGTCATCAAGATAATGGAGATGATGATCAGGCACCCAAGGATGCAGAAAAGGGAGATTCTGCTGAAGGAAAGACTCCCAGCGAGAAGGACGATTCACCACCTCCTCCTCCGGAATTAGGTGCTGCCTCCGTTACTTCGTCATCTAGACAACAACAACTCGCTGCCTCTAAGTAGAGGCTCGGTACCTCCTCCTATCAGATAAAGCTGATAGGTACCGTGTCCTCTAAGTCAGTCAACCGAGCCATTAGGAAGCAAGGATACAAGAATCGTCTCCTTGACAAAGATGTCCATCTCAAGTGGGCACAATATACGAAGGCTCAGACCGAGAAGGTTGACGAACTGACTGGTATAGTCAAGAAAGTCTCAAACGCTCTCCCAACATTCCCGAGATAGTCGAGACTGCGCTAGCAGCTTAGAAGGCGGACATGGACGCCTAATGCCAGCAGTTGCTAGAAGCTCAGCAGAAGAAATTCTCAGAGCAA
Source organism: Lavandula angustifolia (assembly GCA_028984105.1). Lineage (NCBI taxonomy): Eukaryota > Viridiplantae > Streptophyta > Magnoliopsida > Lamiales > Lamiaceae > Lavandula > Lavandula angustifolia. Next base: position 22,852,210 of record CM054825.1, read on the forward strand.
CTGTCTGCGAGCTTGGCCAGTGTCCAGAACACCATGGATGAGCGAAACAGGCTTGCCACCTCCAGTGTCCAAGTCGCTATCGAAACTCAGGCGGCAGCCCTGAAGCTCATTAAGAAGGAGATGACCGACTCCCTCAATGCATCGCTCCTACAACAGCGAAATCAGACAGAGGCTCAAATCCAACAAATCCTCAAGGATCAGGAGGATGACTGGGTCCACTATTGTGATGCAATCGGGGACTTCAACACTACCTCAGACACAATCAAGTCCGATGTCTACGCACTCCAACTGGAGGTAGAAGCTATAAAGACTCTCCTGTCCTCCGTAGATGATGCCAAAAAGGGGGAAGGAAGAGTGAAGGAGATGTTAACAGAGTCAGTCGGTAGGGAACACATCAAGGGGGAAAGTTCAGCACAGGATGGAACAAGTTCGATCCCCACTCCCTCAGTTCAAATCCCAGTAGTCCAAGTTCCTTCAGAGGCCCAGCCCATTGCTCCAGAAGCAGGGCCCTCTGAGCCTCAGCAACAGACAGCGCATGATGGAGGATCAGGTGAAGGATCCTCGGCCCAGGCGCATATTGAAGATGTGACCAAATTTGTCGAAGGCTCAGATCATGAAGAAGACCCCCTAGCCAACTCAAAGGCCCGGGAAGGAGAAAGATACAGAGAGCACTACTCCTTGTTCTCCGTCGCCCAAATTTAAATCTCGAGAAGAGCAGGAAGAACACGACAAGAGGGTAGCACAGCAGATGTAGGATCAGATGGACTATGAGCTGAGGATGGAGGAAGAGGCTCAGAAGAAGAAGAAGAAGAAGAGGGTCCCTATGTCCAGAACGTCAAAGAGTCAGACAAAATTGATCATGGCTCAGCGAAAGAAAGCACACTGCGCTCCGAGCCTCACGAAGACTCGACACGTACAACCCGCCCTTGCTCGGCGGTGAAAAATCTTCCAAAACTTACGGTGAGCGGGAAGCGAGAGGACAAGGCAACTTGGGACGTAGTGCAGCAAGGGCTGAACCTCATAACTAGAGACAGACGCGCTGCAGAGCTGAGAGAGAAGAAGAGGCAGGCTGATCTGGCTAAGATCATTGAACTTACTGAACAAGTAGCCAGAGACCCTATCCTCGACCGCAGCAAGCAAATCCCCAGGACCTCCAAGTTCTTCTGGCGTGGTGCTCTGAAGCCTCATCTGAAGAAAACTTTGCAACGCCGTGTTGACAAGTGGATCCTGTGGAATCTGAACGAGGAGTGGGAGGAGCTGAAGGACGACTTCATCAAAGCTTTCTATGTGTTGCAATGTTATCCTTCTGATGTTTCAGCGGTCGATCTCTTTGATCAGTTTCTATTTCACCACGACCCCAACTTCAGAGCTCAAATAAAGCTCTTGCTATTCAAGAAGAAGGTGCCATTTACTGCTCCTGCCTACCGCCCGCTGAAGCCTCCAATGACCACTCAAGGTGTTATCTGCACCAAGGAAATCGAAGAGGAAGTGGAGACAGCTGCTCGTCACAATAATCTGGATCTTTTGACAACAGATGATCTCATCCCCATCCAAGAACTAAGAGAAAGAATCTACAAATCTTACGGGTTGGATGCTCCTGCTACTGTCTGCTGATTTCAAAGCGAAGATCAAGAATTTCAGACGATAGTAGTTTCCTTTGTATCTTTTGATGTATAGCATAGGACTGATGTAATCACTGCCATATATCTACATCAGTTTCTTTGGCTTAGCCAGACAACTGCTCATTTTCTTAAGGTTGTGTTCTCCTTGTGCTTAACACACTAATCACTGAAGTGATCTGATACACACTCACATAATCTGTTTCTTTTGATATGTCTATCTTTTATCTGTTGTTAACCTTGCTATCATTGTTCAGTATTTACTGAATCCTCTTGGGTTAGTAGCTTAGTACTTAGTGGTTTTGGCATCATCTATTTGGGGGAAATTGTTGGATTATGAGTCAGTGGTGGTTTAGATCATTGCTAAGGGAGTTCTTTGAACTGACATCAGGAGTTCATGTACTTAGGACTTATTGTTATATTTCGGTAGTGGGGGAAATTGTAGTGATTTTATCGCTATAGAATTGAAGATCCCAAAACCTGTCCTATAGGCTAGACTGTTCTTATATTCTTATTTGTTTTGTCTAAGTCATGTAAGGGGTATTTGTTGGTCTGAACTTCAGTAGGAAGTTAAATTCCCGAACCCCTTGTCACCAGCTGACCATTATTAGTAGAAGATTCCCGTCAGCTGACCTCCATTGAAGACACAATTTGATGAGCTCAGTACCTTCAGAGTCACCTACTGACCATTATCAGTAGAAGACTTTTATAAGTCGACTCATCTAAAGAAGTAAGTATGATCGACCCAGATCTACTGAATCCGACATGAAACGATTGCCCAACTAATATTGTCATTCGAAAGTCAGCAGAGTATATTCATACGAGGATCAGTGAGAGTCAACTCAGATGAAAAATGATGTCTAACAAGTCTCACTTACCACAAACCTCGACCAATTAGAAGCAACCAGAGCCTTACCTACTCTGACAATAAAGCTGCTCTCATGTACAGAAGCCAACCACTCTACGGCGCTACTTCGAAAATTTATGGTCGTTTTCCTTGGAAGTTTGTGGCACGTGGCATCGTCTGTTGGGATTTTGTATACTGGAAGCAAATTTTATGCTTGTATACAATGTGTTTTCTCCCTACCACTATTTTATTCTCCTATCTGATTAATAAATATATTTTCACATGTTATCATTTATCTTGTATAAAAGTTAGATTTGTGTAGTGTGTTGGGTATCACAGAAGACAACACAAATTGGTTGAACTGACAAGATATAAACAGTTATCACAACTAAGACAACTTCAGGATAAGTTGTCGGTTTAAGCTGCAGTTTAGATAAGGAGTGGCTTGTCTTAGTTGCTTGTCTTTATATGTACACTAAAGGTGGTGTATTGATGGATCACAGTGAGATGTGTTCTCCTAATTGACCTTACTGGAGAACCAAGATCTCGGTGACTTAGCTGGTCTTAAGCTTGGTAAGACTTCAGCTAAGTGCATTTGGCTATCTATCACTTTGACCTGCTATGGTGAACGTCATCGCGACATGATCTACGTATCTTGGGTGCTAGTAGTCATTTATGGCTCAGGCTGGTTGTCTGTATCTTGCAACCGTATCTTAGTAAAATGGGTTGATAATATCCCCTGAGGAATTCGAAACGATTAGCACACTAAACCCGTCCGGTTGATTAAGTTGAGGTGTGTTAATAAGGTCGAGTGGTACTACCCAGGAATATAAGATGTTAATTAATTTAAGCTGTCAGTGAGCTTAATTAATTAACGGATATTTATATCTTAAATAGGGAGATCGATTAAGTCTAAAATACAAGCCCTTGCTCAATTTGGGATAAAGGGGTAAGTCAGCACGGATTCTCTAGTGGAATGAATCTGTGTTTATTAATTAATTTTGTTATGGGCTGAGCATAGATAATTAATTAATTTGAGGCCCAACTTTATTTCTTGTATTAGATCCCTGATCTGGCCCAATTAGTTGCCTAGTTATTTATTGTCTCTCAGAAATCATTATTAATAGATTAATGTATTTTTACATTATTTAATAATGTTATTTATCTGGAATTAATTGGTTGAGCCAATTAATTGATAAATATTACTAGCCCAATGAATTAATTATTTATATTATGGGCTAATTATGTGGAAGCTCATTAGAAATATAATTAAATTAATGAGCTACAAATATATTGATATTATATTGGCTTTTGAAACCTATATATATTAGTATTCTGTTCAGAAACAGAACACACACATATACAAATTATAGACGCACGGCGTTGATGTGTAGGAGAGACATAATCTTATTTTCTTCAGTTCTCTGACCACCCAGAGGGAGAAAAAGGTCGGGACACAGATCAAAAGATCTGACACACGAGCAACAATCTGAGCTGCAACAATATGCGAAGGAGGAAGTTAATCATTTTTAACCTAATGTTTCCTTCAATTGGTATTAGAGCGTGGTTTGGCCTCTGATTGTTGCTGTTAGGAGCATGATTAGGGTTTATTTCCGTCATTATCGGGTTAATTTTTGTGTTTAGGGCGGCCTACGAGCTACTATTTTGACCCCGTTGTAACGTTTTTCTCGTGAGAAAATTCGAGTTACACGAAAATCGAGGCGGGATGGCGCAAAAGGATGAAAAAGGGCAAAACCCTAATTTTTGGCAGAACACGAACGTCATCTTCAGAGAAGGGCAAAACCCTAATTTTTGTTCGTTTTTTCGTTAGCTTCGTCTGGATAGGTAAACCGACCCATTTCGATATTTGGTTTGTCCGGAATAGCGTCGGAAAGGAGAAGTGGTCGTGCTGTCCAGAAATCGCCAATTCGGATGAAAACCCTAATTCGGCTAGGGTTCAGCCACATATTGCGGCGGCGATACCCGGCGGGTTCGGGGTCCGATTTCCGATCGACTTGAACCGATGGGTTCTTCGCCACACAAGCTTCGTATCGATATGTCGATGCGACCGGAATCGACGTCTGAACTTCGTTGCTCACCATAAATTTTTCCAGTTATAAATTCGAAAATTGAGGGAAATTGATGGACGATTTCGGCCGGAATCCGGTCATAGTGGCCTAAAATCGTCCAAGGATCATTACCCATGAATCAATTGAACAAATTGCGGCTCGAAATGGCATCAATTTCGAACGGCGGAGGTCGCCGACTAGGAGTTGGGTAATTGCGCAACTCCAGGTCGTAACGTCGGCGATTGGCGGCTGTTCTTCACAGCCCAGATGTCTGTGAGACGTCTGGAAGGGGTGGGGACGACCGACGAGGCGGCGGAAGGCGGCGGCTGCCGCGACGCAACGACAAGCTCAAAACGCGCGGCTGCGCACGCTCCCAGCCGATTTTCTGGCGACATGGCTGGCCGGTGAGGGGCGTCTAAGCCGCGAACGACTCCCTCTGGGTGGACAGCGGGCTGCGGTGGCGGCAGACGGGGCGGCGGCGGCGATTTCTTGATTAAGAAGATGATGCTGACGTGGCACGTTGACGTAGCGCGCCACGTCAGCCCTTTTTTGACCAGGCAGACCCCCTGATGACATGGCGATGACAGTTTTCGATGCAGTTTTCAGATTCGAAGATTTTGAAGATCGAAGATCTGTATTTTGATCGGGCAATGTAATAGTTATGAATTACGTGTTTTAAAGCCCGATAACAACGTTTTAAATTTCTTATTTGCGCATTTATTTATTATTATGCTTTAGCATGCAATTATGTGATTAATTGCGCTTAGAAAAGCATGTAAATAGGATTTACGCCATATTAAAGCATGTTTTAATTTTTTGCGAGTACGTTTTATTATATGCGCTTAGAAATTGCATGCTTTAGGAATTATGTGGATATGCATGATTCAAAACGAACCTTTTGAAGAAAAAGACTAAGCAAATAACAAATTAAATATTTAATTAGATTCCATTTAAATTGGAAATTAAATATTTAACCGGACCTCCATTAATTGGACCCTACACAAAAGTGGAACAGTTATATAAGTAAACGTCCACCTGGGTGGCTTGCTTGTATTTTGAACCACGAGTTTTGTGAGATGAGTTTTCTAATGTAATATTTAATTATTATTGAGTAGTGGGAGCGAAGCCGTAAACGTCCACCTGAGTGGCTTGCGTGCCTAGTAAACACGAGTACTCTAGCAGATAATAATTAACTAAGATGGCCAATTAAATCAAATTGAAAGTGATATGGTTCGCGTAAGTATGTCAATTTCGAGAATTTGATATTAATTTGGTCAAATTAATGGTCAAAGCTTAGATGTCACTGCCGGTACAACTTCCTGCGAAGTCCCTTCCCGCGTTTTAATAGTGACATGGTCCAGAGATATCGGATTATTAATTCCATTCGTCTTAAGTACCTAGGCGTAGATTGGAATTAAAAAGCTAGGTATATAGCTTGGTCTAGGGGTACACGAGTAAACGTCCACCTGAGTGGGTTGCAAGTGTGATCTCTTGGGCTATTCGAGTATTTAACATCATTGGTTTTTCGAAAGGTTACAATGATGGTTAATTGCGAATCATGTGCAAATATAACTTTCTTACATGCTTAAATCATATTTTTCAGATATGTCTATTCAAATATTTTTCGAGTTCCTCAACAGTCTCACCAACCAAACCCTAACGGGTTTAACAATATTAAATAATTTCATAGAGTGGAAGAGATATCTTACCTCTCCCAATAAATGCTCTGCAAAGGTCCTATAAGAACTTCTGTTTTAGGACCGCTATGTCTAAGAACGAGTTTACTATGAGTATGTTACTCAAATCTTTGGTAGCGGTCAAAGAGGTTATAGGAGTACTAGTTTGTACCTAGAACTGACACATTGTATACTAAAAGTTTACTTTAGTTTAAGTGGGAGAATTGTTGGGATTTTGTATACTGGAAGCAAATTTTATGCTTGTCTACAATGTGGTTTGTCCCTACCACTATTTTATTCTCCTATCTGATTAATAAATATATTTGCACATGTTATCCTTTATCTTGTATAAAAGTTAGATTTGTGTAGTGTATCGGCTATCACAAAAGACAACACAAATTGGTTGAATTGACAAGATATAAGCAGTTATCACAGCTGAGACAACTTCAGGATAAGTTGTCGGTTTAAGTTGCAGTTTAGATAAGAAGTAGTTTGTCTTAGCTGCTTGTCTTTACTGGTACACTGGAGGTGGTGTATTGATTGATCACAGTGAGATGTGTTCTCCTAACTGACCTTAGTGGAGAAACAAGATATCGGTGACTTAGCTGGTCTTAAGCTTGGTAAGACTTCAGTTGAGTGCATTTGGCTATCTATCACTTTGACCTGCTATGGTGAATGTCATCGTGACCGGATCTACGTATCTTGGGTGCTAGTAGTCATTTATGGCTCAGGCTGGTTGTCTATATCTTGCAACTCTATCCTAGTAAAATGGGTTGATAATATCCCCTGAGGAACTCAAAAGGATTAGCACACTAAACCCGACCGGTTGATTAAGTTTAGGTGTGTTAATAAGGTTGAGTGGTACTACTCAGGAATATAAGATGTTAATTAATTTAAGCTGCAAGTGAGCTTAATTAATTAACGGATATTTCTATCTTAAATATGGAGATCGATTAAGTCTAAAATATAAGTCTAAAATACAAGCCCTTGCTCAATTTGGGATAAAGGGGGAAGTCAGCACGGATTCTCAAGTGGAATGAATCTGTGTTTATTAATTAATTTTGCTCTGGGCTGAGCATAGATAATTAATTAATTTGAGGCTCAGCTTTATTTCTTGTATTAGATCCCTGATCTGGTCCATTTAGTTGCCTAGTTATTTATTGTCTCTCAGAAATCATTATTAATAGGTTAATGTATTTTTACATTATTTAATAATATTATTTATCTGGAATTAATTGATTGGGTCAATTAATTGATAAATATTAGTAGCCCAGTGTTAATTAATTATATTATGGGCTAATTATGTGGAAGCCCATTACAAATATATTCATATTATATTAGCTTTTGAAGCATATATATATTAGTATTCTGTTCAGAAACAGAACACACACATATACAAATTATAGACGCACGGCGTTGATGTGTAGGAGAGACATAATCTTATTTTCTCCAGGTCTCTGACCACCCAGAGGGAGAAAAAGGCCGGGAAACAGATCAGAAGATCTAACACATAAGCAACAATCAGAGCTGCAACAATATGCGAAGGAGGAAGGTAATCATTCTTAACCTAATATTTCCTTCATAATCCTATCCAACGGATACATGCCTGGGTCACGACTATAAATTGAGAAGAGTTTATGAGCTTAACGTACGAGACATCAAAGGGAATACACGATCACAGTATTCAAACTCTCTAACGCTTTTCAAGTCGATCGAGGGAAGAACTTGCTTCGTTGAATATCCGTAGTTCTTCTCTCTAGAGATTTCTTTAGTTTCCTCTTCTCTATCTAAGCTCAATTGTTATATCCATAGCTTAGAACCTTCGAAGGAATTCACTTTCTGTGAATCATTCTTATTGTAAGAACTCCTTCGTTGTTGGAGAAAAATCCCCTCCCCTTCAAACTTCGGTTTGATTTGTAAAGTCGCTAAGGACTATAACTTAGAAGAGTGCATCGTCCGCCGCACGATTCCCTTGTTGAGGCTTGCTCGGATTAATCAACAAGAACTCATGTTCTGCAGGACCGTGGACGTAGGATCTTGCGTATCCGAACCACGTTAAAAATTGCTTGTGTTATTTACAGTTTTATTGTATCGTTCTCAAACCGATTTACAAACTCATACTTTGCATAAAACGTATTTAAAAGTGCACCATCCAAAACATATTTGGTTTGCGAAAACACGTTTTCAAAAGAGACGAAGTTTATCGAGCCCCACACTTATCCGCACTGAACTCTTCGACTGAGCTCTTAATACTGACAAAAATCAGTAGGACGGACTCAGTAGTTGAGACACTCTGACCCGCGATCAGAAGGTTACTATTTGGCACTGTTCATCAGTCGCATTCTACAGCTCTGTTGTCCTTCGCGTTTTAGGAAAAACTTGTACTCAGGTGTATGCATCCCCCCCCCTACACCTGACGCTCGTCTCCGGACCAACTCCCTTACCGTGAAGATGGATACAGTAAAGACATTCCTTTTTCTTAGGTGAGCACATCTTCCCACCGATCCAGTGTCACCTTAAGAGAATTTTTCGCTCATAGAAGGCATGATAGAAAAACTAAAAGTTCATTAATTTTGTCATCAAAAAAGTTACTTCCAGCAGTTCTCACTCGATGCTTACGCGACTATAAAGTCTTCTAGATTATCATTCATTCGAAAAAATAAAAAAAAAATACGCGTTGATATATATAAAGGTTTGAAAGAAGCACTTCTAAGAGGCGAAACAGAAACAACAAAGCATGGCCAATGCGTTATTTTACCTTCAAGTTTTGCTGGCGGAGCACGCTATATGATACAAAAATACCAGGATGCTATGGCATTTTGTGGATGAATAGGATATCCAGATTTATTCATCACATTTACATGCAATCCAAAATGGCCAGAAATAGTTAGGTACGTAGATAAAAGAGGTTTGAACCCTGAAGATTGACCTGATATAATTGCTAAAATATTCAAGATCAAACTAGACAACTTGATGAAGGATTTGCTAAAGAATCAACATTTCGGCTCAATCAAAGTAGGTACAAAAATTTTATTTATTACACAATCCACGCCCATAATTAACTTTGCATTTTAATACTTTGTAGTTGTTTACACCATTAAATTCCAAAAGCGAGGCCTTCCGCATGCTCATATACTTCTCTTCTTGAATGGTAATGATAAACACCAGACTCCTGCAGACATTGATAAAATTATCACAGCCGAAATTCTCAATCCTAAACTCGAGCAACAGTATTATAAGTGTGTAGAAGCGCATATGGTGCATGGTCCTTGTGGGCTTGCAAATAAAAAATTGCCAGGTATGTCTAACGGTCGTGTATCAGATATTTTCCCAAGAAGTTCAGTGACATAACATATTTGGATGATGACGGATATCCAGTTTATAGACTCGAGACAATGGCAGAGTTAATGTAAAAAAGGGTATCGCTCTAGACAATAGATATGTGGTGCCACACAATCGTAAACTACTTCTGAAATATCAGACCCATATAAATGTTGAGTGGTGCAATCAATCATGGTCAATAAAATATCTCTTCAAATATATAAATAAAGGACATGACCGTGTGATGGCAGGCTTTTATGAAGCAAATGGAGACGAACAAACACACACAAACTGCGATGAAACCCAACTCTATTTCGACTGTAGATATATTTCACCATGCGAAGCATGTTGGAGAATGTTCGGTTTCCTCATTAACTTTAAGAAAGCTCCAGATGAGCGACTGAGCTTCCATCTCCGAGAAGAACATACTGTAATATTTTCAGAAAATGATCAAATAGATCATGTGCTTAGTCGCCCCATTGTTAGACAAAGTATGTTTCTAGCTTGGATGGAGGCAAATAAAAGTTATGAAGAAGCTAGAGAACTGACTTATGCCGAATTTCCAACTAAATTTATATGGAGAGACCGTGAATGGAAACCTAGGAATGAAAGATATATAATTGGAAGAATATATTACGTTCCTCCTGGTTCGGGAGAGAAATACTATCTTAGATGTTTACTCAATATTGTATGAGGCCCAAGAAACTACGAAGAAATAAGATGCATTAATGGAGTCCAATATAATACATTTTTTGTTATGCTCTACACTCTTTGGGATTATTAGACAATGATAAGGAATATATCGACGGAATAACGAAGGCAAGTCAATGGGCCTCAGCTTATTCCTTAAGAAAACTTTTCGCAACATTATTGTGGTCGGATTCAATGTCAAGACCAGAAGTTGTTTGGAATGAATGTTGGATGCATTTGTCTGACGACATTGCTTACAGACAAAAACTGCGTTCCCAAATCAAGGTAAAAGTAATTACGAATCACTACTACAATTATTTATGTCTGAGAATTTTAACATTACTCTAAATTCTATTTGTGCAGATTTGATACTCAACGATACATAGATCAAATGCTACGCTTTAGCAGAGATTCCAAAAATACTGGCAACTCTCGGAAGAAGTTTGCATGACTTTCCATCCATTCCTTTCCCAGACACTCGCTACTTTGAAAACTATCAGAATAGCTTAATTTCAGATGAGCTACAATATGATTGTGAGAGTCTACAACGAGAATATGCAACTTTTTTACAAAATTGTACAAATGAGCAGAGACATGTACACGATACAATTTTAAACGCGTGACAAAATAATAGAGGAGGTTTTTTTTTGTGTATGGTTATGGAGGAACTGGATTGAAGATCTTAATATGCGACAGTGAAGTCGTCAACCGTACATCTACCACGAACGTAGTATTCAAAGAAGTCTATCAAAATATATAAAAAAGGATTAGATTTCAATGTATATTAGCTTGCATATGTGTTGTATTACCCTAATCATTTCAATACTACGACTATTTTTCATTATTTCGCACACTTTACTATTTTCTCACGCTTTCGACAGTATTTGAAGGAAAATAGAAGGTGAAGAACGATTACATTCCTCCTACGTATGTTGTTGCAGCTCTGATTGTTGCTCGTGTGTCAGATCTTTTGATCTGTATCCCGGCCTTTTTCTTCTTCTGGGTGGTCAGAGAACTGAAGAAAATAAAATTATGTCTCTCCACAAAACTCACGTCGTGCGTCTGTTTTATGTGTGTGTGTTATCAGTTTATGAACAAAATACTAATATATATAAGCTTCAAAAGCTAATATAATATTAATATTTGTAGTCCATTAATTTAATTATAATCCTAATAGACTTTCACATAATTAACCCATAATATAATTAATTAATCCATTGGGCTACTAATATTTATCAATTAATTGTCTGACTAATAAATTCTAGATAAATAACATTATTAAATAATGTAAAATTATATTAATCTATTAATAATGATTTCTGAGAGACAATAAATAAGTAGGCAACTAATTGGGCCAGGTCAAGGATCTAATACAAGAAATAAAGCAAAGCCTCAAATTAACTAATTATAAATGCTCAGCCCAGAGCAAAATTAATTAATAAACACAGATTCATTCCACTAGAGAATCCGTGCTGACTTACCCCTTTATCCCAAATTGAGCAAGGGCTTGTATTTTAGACTTAATCGATCTCTGTATTTAAGATATAAATATCCGTTAATTAACTAAGCTCACTGACAGCTTTTAATTAATTAACATCTTATATTCCTGAGTAGTACCACTCTAACTTATTAACACACCTGAACTTAATCAACCGGCCGGGTTTAGTGTGTTAATCCTTACGAGTTCCTCAGGGGATATTATCAACCCATTTTACTAGGATACGGTTGCAAGATACAAACAACTAGCCTGAGTCATAAATAACTACTAACACCCAAGATACGTATACCCGGTCGCGATGACGTTCACCATAGTAGGTCAAAGTGATAGATAGTCAAATGCACTCAGCTGAAGTCTTACCAAGCTTAAGACCAGCTAAGTCACCGAGATCTTGGTTCTCCACTAAGGTCAGTCAGGAGAACACATCTCACTGTGATCCATCAATACACCACCTTAAGTGTACCAGTAAAGACAAGCAGCCAAGACAAGTCACTTCTTATCTAAACTGCAGCTTAAACCGACAACTTATCCTTAAGTTGTCTCAACTGTGATAACTGTTTATATCTTGTCAGTTCAACCAATTTGTGTTGTCTTTTGTGATACCCAACACACTACATAAATCTAACTTTTGTACAAGATAAAGGATTACATGTGCAAATATATATATTTATCAGACAGGAGAATAAAATAGTGGTAGGGACAAAACACATTGTATACAAGCATAAAATTTGCTTCCAGTATACAAAATCCCAACAGTATTCTCTATTCATTTTCTATTCCCTTTTTAGGGCATTCAGTCTTAGCCTCCCAAACGCTTAGTTTGTATACTTACGAAATTTATGCAAACTATTTTTTATTTTTTTACTATTTCGTACACTTTGCTATTTTCTCGCGCTTACAGAGTCTATTGTACCCTAATCGAAACTACTGGAATGACCAAGAGGATCTACCCAACTTCGTGACATATTCATTTACTATTTCGTACACTTTGCTATTTTCTCGCGCTTTCAGAATCTACTGTACCATAATATTTTCTATTCCCTTTTTAGGGCTTTTTTATTATTGTTTTGTTTTTAAAGGTTAAAAAGAATATTTGAAAGTTTGAGAAATTTTTTGTAGTTGGAAGAATTTTCAATTTGACAAGTAGTAATTTTATTTTTTACGGTCGCATTTTTTTACCATGCGTAACAAGGGTACTAGTAAAAAAATAATAGATAGATAGACATACATATAAAGATAATAGACTTATGGTACAATAGAAACAAATAACATAGCGGACCAATACAAATGGATGGTTGTAGGTATTGGACTCATCTATGTAGACCCAACGTATATATTAGTCTCTCCATCCCGCTATTTGTGGCCATATTCTTTTCAGCATGAAAATTAAGAGAATAGATGATAAATGAGTAGATGATAAAATATAAGAGAAGAAGAGTAACATAATGAAAGAGTAAAAGAGAGAAGATAATAAATAGAAGGGCGAAGATGATAAAGTAGAAAAGAAAAAGAGAATAATTATTTGTCAAATTAAGAAAGTGACTATTTTAATGGGACATTCCAATCGAGAAAGGTGGCCACTTATAGCAGGACAGAGGGATTATTAAATAAAAATAGCTCAACCCCTAAACGTCATTAACACGTGTCGTTTCGATTCGCCCTCGACTTAGGGGTGTAACGGTTTGGTTCGGTTCGGTTTCTTATGCATTTTAGGAATCGAACCAAACACATAAAAATGGTTCAGTTCGATTCGGTTCGATGTGTTTTTAAATATCAGAACCGAACCGAACCGCTTATAAATGGTTTGATTCGGTTCGGTTTATCGGTTCACCTTTCTATTTTTTATTTATTTTTTAAATCCTAAATAATGGAAGAATAATACTACCTCCGTCCCATTATTTCCGGCACGTTTCATTTCGGCGCGGAAATTAAGAAAGTAGATGATTAATATTGAGATATGGGTAAATGATAAAGTAGGAGAGAGAAGATGAATGAGAGTAGATGATAAAGTAAGAGAGAGAAAATGATAAAGTAAGAAAAAGTAGGAGAGATAAATGATAAAGTATGAGAGAGATGATAGGTAGTATTTCCAAAAAAGGAAACGTGCCAGTAATAGCGGGACGTCCATTTAAGGAAACTGTGTCAGTAATAGCGGGACGGAGGTAGTAGTTTATAGGATGTCACTCGTTCCAAACTCATAAGTATAGAGTTGTTACTCATTTCTCTTCCTTTGTATAGATTAGAATTGATATTAACTTAAATCGAATATCTAAATCCAATAACGTTCTGATATAATAAAGACAAATATTAAATAAAAAAAATTAAAAAATAAGATATTGGTTCTGTTCGGTTCGAACCGTTCAAAAATTCTTGAAACCGCGAACCGAACCGAATGTAAACGGTTCCTAAAAAAATAAACCGAACCAAACCGCGAAGCCGAACCAAACCACATTTTTCGGTTTGGTTCGGTTCGGTTTGATCGGTTTCGTGGTTCGGAGCGGAACCACTTACACCCCTACTCGACTTACTCTTTAGTCATTATCACCGCAACACAAACAACAGCCGTCGCCGTCGCTCCGCGATCGTCTTCCGGTCTCCGACCCTTGACCACCACACTTTCACCTGTTCCTCCGCCGTCTACAGCCTCCTTTACCCTCTTTCTGCCACGTCGAGGAATGCGTATTCTATTTAACGGACACGCTGACAAACACACTGGGCATCCTGTGTTTTGCATTGTGAAACTAATGGAATTTTGATGAAATTGGGTATCTTGGTCGTAGACTATTTTAATAATTTTTTAATTCTTGAATAATTAGCATTTGGGGTCATTAGCAATTAATAATTTTTGTATGGAGTAGTGCTAATCACTAGTAGGGTTTGACTGAAGGAAATTTGATGATGCCTCTGTTAATTTTAGGCGTAGCGGTAGTACTAGTTTGATTAGGGCTTTTCTGTTTGGTTGGAGCTTGATTCAAATGTAACTGATTAATTCTCGCCCATGTAGTTTCCATAAGACAAATAATGAGAATAACTTTTTCATATCACAGCATCGTTTTATCTTTCCTCAGTATTACAGGAGTGGAGGCTATATCAATAGGAAGGAAGCGATGGTGGAGCACTTGCAGAATTATGGAGTTATAAAATCAAAGAAGGTGGCAGAAAAGATGGAAACCATTGACCGGGGCAGTGGCGAAGTTAGGAAAAATTTGAGCCGGGTCAAAAACCAAGTAATAAATAAAAGTGAATGAAAAGCGACAAAATATAAGTCAAAAGAGAGTAAAAATATGATATGGGAGCAGAAAGGGTCGAACTCATGACCTCCAAGATAGGAGAGATATGGGATTACCAGTGTAATATGACACTATTAGTTGATCTGTTCCACTACAAAATATATATGATATTATTTGACCCAGGTCAACTGCCTCCACTCACGTGGTTGTAGCTTCGCCCCTGGACCGGGGTTGTTCCAGAGAACACACCCGCATATGCTGATAATCCTATGGGGATCAGTTACAATGCTACAATCTCTGCACCTCACATGCATGGTATGTGCCTTCAGTTGCTGGAGAACCATCAGCAACCCATCATGCATGCTTTGGATGTTGGCTCCAGTAATATACATTGTCCACATGTATTGATATGAAACTTGGTGTATGTTTTTTGTTCAATTAATGTTATATATATGAAGTTTTCTGGTTTTGTTAATTCATGTTGTAGGAACAGGGTACCTAACTGCGTGCTTTGCTGTTATGGTTGGAGCACAAGGCCGTACTGTTGGCGTTGAGCATATTCCTGAACTTGCTGAATTTTCAATCAAGAATATCGACAAAAGTGCTGCTGCCCCGCTGTTAAAAGAAGGATCTCTCTCAATCCATATTGCTGGTACGTCAAGGATTATCTATGTTCAAATCATCTACTACTAGGTCTGGAAAAGCATATAGTCCTCTCTGTTAATTGTTGTATATTGTGTTCTTGTAGATGGTAGAGACGGGCGGCTGGAGTTTGCACCTTATGATGCCATTCATGTCGGAGCTGCCGCACCAGAAATGCCCCCAGCGCTTATAGAACAAAATTGAAGCCCGGTGGCAGATTGGTGATCCCCGTTGGCAAACACTCCCAACACCTGAAAGTTATTGACAAGAATTCAGACGGCATGCTGAACATCCAGAATGAGATCCCTGTTCGTTACGTGCCACTGATTAGTCGAAAAGCACAACTCCGGGGAGACTAGCTAGTTCTTCCTGACAGATTACTGTAGTAACAGCATTACACTTCTGCATGGAAAGCTACAATATATTGCAACAGCATTCTAGCTTGACATTTGCCTACTCTTTGATGAATGGGGACAGCAAAAAGTAAGAAGAATTCTAGATATTCATCAATGCCTAGCACACAAAAAAATGCAAAGTAACTTGCATCCATCTTTTGCTATAGAAATAAAATTTCTCAGCTTGTCGATCATGAACAAGCCTTCGACAGCTCAAAAACCGCCACGTGCTGGTTTAACCGCAGCCATGTTAACCCGGATTGCTCTACCATCCACATTCTGCAACAAGTCCGTAGATGACGGTTAAAGTGTGAATTTTGGGCATTAAAATATTTGTTGAGTTCAAGAAATCTTATAAAAGGAGATTACCTGTCCGTCGAGGTTAGCAATGGCATCGTTCATTTCAGCTTGACTCGACATTACGACAAAGCCAAAACCACGGGATCTTTCAGTCTCTCTATCAATGACCACACGAGCACTCACAACTTTCCCATACTCGCTGAACTGCTCTTCAAGACGTGCATTGTCCACACTCCATGGCAAGTTACCTACATAGATCCTGTTATGAGGTTCAAAAACTCGAGTAGGGGGCTTTTTACCAGCTTTATTCACAGTTAACTGCCGGCCATTCAGGTCCTGTTCAAAAGAAGGGTGGCTGGTTAAAGCATGTCTCTCAACTTGTGACTAGAATTGACACTTCTTTCAACGTGATTAAACATATCTAACAATCTTAGTTCATATCAGAATCCTTTCCACTGGCAGAGTTTCCAAAATACAGATTCAATTAAGATAAGGTCGATTATCACATCAACTCCACTTAGGGTAATAAGGTATAACAATCTACACTGTTGATAGAATTTTTAGCATCAATGGTTAACCAACATAAACATGGACTGTAAAGTTATTAACCCGTCGAGCAAATACTACGATAAACCTACCATCCAACACAAACTCGTCAAAAAAATCATATATTAGTGGATCAATATATTAATGAAATAAAGATGCCAACACAGCTGATGATTGGCAATTGAGATCATGCATGGCCTACCAAGGTAATAGTCAAGTAGTAACTTCTTTATCAGACAAAACTCCGAAGAACAAAATAAATGAAATCCAATATTTCTTCTCAGCCTCTAAAGGTTCAGGTACTCGAAATGCATTGCCATAAAGTTAAAAGAAAAAATATAAAACATAAATACATGGAACTAGATGCAGCAAATGACTATTTCTACTTCAACAATTTGCTACTCAATGCAATATCAATTTCTTAAGCAGTAACTGTATATCTCCTGAGCAGAAAGCATAACACAAAATCAACATCGTGTCAAGGATTTTTCCTTGGGCCCCATTACGTGCAGTATCCTATATATGTCAATTATTTCTATTTAGTTTACTACTTCAAATCAATCTATTTTCAAATTACTCATTAATATCAATTTTCAATACAATGAAATACAATTCTGATTTTCTGACTATTTTCTTAACATATGCACTCTTTTTTCATTCACAATTTCCTTAGACCTCTGATGGTGCCCCCTCTCTCAATCTTCATATGGATTTTGAAGTGAGTTGGCAAAGAAGGTAATTTATATTAAGTTGCTACTTCAAGCTCTTCATGTTGTTTTCAAGTTCTTAAATCCAAAAGCTGGAAACATTATATGAGAATTAACATACCACATTACATTAACCTTCTTTTAATAATTTTGGCTTGAACCTTAAAAGTTCAAACCAAGGCCCAGCCTAAAACAAGGAACAAGCCTGTTATATCATAAATACAGCACAAGCAAAATGAGACAATAAAATATGCATCAAACTTACATAGCGATGGAACATTTCCACAGCTTTGTCAGCTTCTTCCACAGTACTCATCGTCACGAACCCGAACCCTCTACTCTGGCCAGTCTCTCTATTGGCAATAATCTGCAAATTCACATGAAACCCACAAATGAGAACCCCTAATAATGTAATCAGAATATCAAAATACAAACTCGTCCATTACTCAAGAATACTCCATACCTCAACAATTTCCACGGTACCAGCCCCCTCGAAAATCTGAGCCAAATCCGCACCAACAACGTCGTACGGAAAATTCCCCACGTACAATTTCGCCTCCTCCGACGGCTCCGCGAAACCATCAGTGTCTGCGTTGTTATCTGGACCTTCGTCCCAGTTGAGAACCCCTCCCCCTTGCTCCTCGACAAGGACCGGGCTGCCCTCTTCTTGATGAGCGGCTATGACAGAAACCGTCAAATTCGGTTCTTTCCTCATTAGAGAGAGTGGAATTGGAGAAGCATACGAGAAAGAACTGTGAAATTTAATGGGTCTGAAGGGGATTGAGACATGTGGGCATGAAAGTGAAGCTTTTGAAGCAGTGACAGGATATGGGAAGCCGGTCGTCGCCACTGAAACGGGTTTCAATATAGATCTAGCAGCAAAAGACATTCTTGTTCAAGAGATACAAAAATAGGTTTACGAAACAGAAATTGATTGAGAGGGTTTGAGCTTTGAAGAGTGAACAGTGAATATAAGAGTGATAGGCATAGCGGTGAAGGTGGGTGGCCGGGACCGATAAGTCATGGTTTCCCCCCTGGACCGCCATGTGTAAGTCTGTCCTGTCACATTAAGGGTTGGTTTAACTCTTACATGCTTGCTTAAAAAGTAGCGGAGAAAATATTATTATTGCTTTTGGTTGAATAAAACTTTTATCATCACCAAGAATATACAAACCAAGAACAAACATCACATATTTATATGTAAAGGGAAATGCTCCAAACTATGAGGGAGTAGGGAACATTACATAGATTAATCTATCATCCAACAACGATTAGGCCTAATCCAAGATGCCAGAGATGACAAAGTCAACCACTGAAAGCGGTGGAGGGGGATTCCGGGCCTACTTAAAACCTTATGTTGAGAAATGATTCAGTAGCTGATTAGACTGATCCTAAAATCATATTCTGATTGATGAACCATTCAGTTATAAAAGTTAACGCATTTGTCTTTGAGTGTTTCAGACTCAGTAGACTTACCTTTAGCGTGACCCGGCTTAGAAGGTCCGTCTGCGGGTTCCTCGTCAACAAAAAAAAAAAGAGTGATAGACGTACAGAGAAGGGGCGAGTTCGGTACCGCAGCGGATAGAGAAAATATTATTATTGCTTTTGGTTGAATAAAACTTTTATCATCACCAAGAATATACAAACCAAGAACAAACATCACATATTTATCTGTAAAGGGAAATGCTCCAAACTATGAGGGAGTAGGGAACATTACATAGATTAATCTATCATCCAAAAACGATTAGGCCTAATCCAAGATGCCAGAGATGACAAAGTCAACCACTGAAAGCGGTGGAGGGGGATTACGGGCCTACTTAAAACCTTATGTTGAGAGATGATTCAGTAGCTGATTTGACTGATCCCAAAATCATATTCTGATTGATGAACCATTCAGTTGTAAAAGTTAACGCATTTGTCTTTGAGTGTTTCAGACTCAGTAGACTTACCTTTAGCATGACCCGGCTTAGAAGGTCCGTCTGCTGTCTCTCAGTAGACCATCTGCCGCAGTGCCATGGAGTGAAGATTCAGTATGGCTGGACTCAGCATACTGAAAGGTGTTCAGGAATCAATATAATTGGACTCACCTGGAGCAGTTTACTGAAACTCAGAGTTTGGCCCTCAGTAGTATTGGACTAAGCAGGAGCAATCTACTGAACCTTTCGGTCTGACTCAGCAACGGCCTGTCAGTTGCTTTAACTGACAGTGGATTTCAAGTCAATTTCAGTAGAGTTGTCCGAGGTCGTACATCTAAGAAAATTCAGCTTCAGTATCAACCTTGAAGTCTTAAAAATTCTCAAGCACTACCTGTACCTCAACCAATGACAAGCAGTCAGCTGGCAAAGTCTCCGACAAAAGCTGCAAGTCAAGCAGTTTTATATAAAGAAATCTCTACAGAATTCGAAAAAGAGCCATTTGCTACCCATATAGAGTGACAGTTCGTCTCCAACGGATCTATTCACAACTCACGTCTAGAAATAGAGGGAAGGTCGAATTCAAGAAAGTCGCACTACACGAACATATAAGCGACCTAACGAGGGAACACAAGCTCAAAAAGAACTCAAAGCTCTAGCATTCATAAGCGAATATTCAAGTGAAAAACACGAACCCAGAGAGATTATTCCTCATTGTTCTTCACTCTAGAAGCCTTTCTCGCTCCCACCCTCTAACCTAAGCGCATTGTAATATCCATAGCTTAGACCGAAGGAGTTCGTTTATTGAACTGTTCTTAGTGTTAAGAACTCCTTTATCGTTGGAGATACATTCAAACAAACTGTTTGACCGTGTAAACTGAGACTTGCTCAGTATATTCACAAGTTACAGTTTGTCCAGCGCACAAACTAACTGAGACTAACTTAGTATAATAAAATAGTTTCATGCCTTGCTCAGGACAGTGGACGTAGGATCTTGCGTATTCGAACCACTATAAAATTACTTTGTCGTTACCTTTTGCATAGATTAACTGTTAATACAAAAAATATCTTTACAAAATCATACAACTACAATTTCAGTACAAGCTTAAAGCGTTGCCGTAATATACTGAACTGAATTGTTAAACAAACGTTCTCGAACAAACTGTTGGATTATGAGTCAGTGGTTGATTTTAATCAACACTTAGAGGGTACTTAGTTTTATTTTATCAGTAGTTCTTGTAATAGGACTTGTCTTTTTATCGGTAATGGGGGAAATCATAGTGATTTAATACTATGGAATTGAAGATCCCAAAACCCATCTCGTATCCTTAGTGTAGTGTCGTTAGGACTAGATGATGTAATAGGTTAGACTGTTCTTATTTTCATTATCTGTTTCGTCTAAGTCCTGTAAGGGGTATTTGTTTGTCTGAACTTCAGTGGAAAGTTACATTTCAGAACCCCATGTCATCAGTTGTAAGAGCTCGTGTTCTCAGGTCATCAGCTGACTCCCATGAGTAGAAGAATTTTCGCCAGCTGACCTTCCAGTAGAAGAACACAGGAAAGAGCTCAGTACCTTTAGAGTCATCACCTGACTTCGCTCAGTAGAAGATTCCTTTATCAGCAGACTCAGACGAAGAAGACAGAGATCATGTCAAATCTACTGTATCCGACAGGAAACACCCGAGTTTTAACATCATTCGAAAGTCAGCAAAAGATCATACGAGGATGAGTGAGAGTCAACTCAAATGAAGACTGATGTCTGACAAGTCTCACCTACCACAAACCTAGACCAATGAGAAGTGGTCTAAGCCTTACCTGCTCTGACCAACTAAAGCTGCTCTCATGCACTGTGACCAACTACTCTGCGATAATATTTCGAACATATGATCGTTTTTCTTAGACGCTTGTGACATGTGACATCGTCCCCTCCAACGGACAAATGCATGGGTCACAACTATAAATAGAGAAGCTTTTCCGAGCTCAACGCACGGGATATCAAAGGTATTACACGCTCAAGCATTCAAAACACTCTAGCGCTTTCACGAAGATCCAGCGAAGAACTTGCTCATTAGAATATTTCTAGTTCTTCTCTCTAAAGTTTATTTCTTTAGATCCCTCTTCTCTATCTAAGCTCCATTGTCATATCTATAACTTAGAACCTTCGAAGTAGTTCACATTTCGTGATTGTTCTTATTGTAAGAACTTCTTCATAGTTGGAGAACATCCCCTCCCCTTCAAACTTCAGTTTGGATTGTAAAGTCGCTAAGGACTATAACTTAGAAGGGTGCATCCGGTCCAACGACGCATACCTTGCTGAGGCTTGCTCAGATTAAACAACAAGACCTCCTGTTCAGTAGGACCGTGGACGTAGGATCTTGCGTATCCAAACCACGTTAAAAATTGTTTGTGTCATTTACTGTTTTATTGCATTTTTTCAACTATCTTACAAACTCATACTTTGCATAAATCATATTTTTAAGTGCACTAGCCAAAATTATTTGGTATGCGAAAAACATGTTTTCAAATCGAGACGAAGTCTATCGGGCCCTACACTTATCCACACCAAATCTCAACCTGAGGATTTAATACTAACTGAAGTCAGTAGAAGAAACTCAATAGTTGAGTCACTCTGACCCGCGATCAGAAGGTTACTATTTGACACTGTTCATCAGTTGCAACCTACAGCTCAGCTGTCCTTCGTGTTTGAGAAAAAGAACTTGTACTCAGGTGTATTCACCCCCCCCCCTCTACACCTGACACTCGTCTCCGGACCAACAATTGGTTTCAGAGCAACGGTGTTCTCCTGATCACCGGTTCTGAAACTACTGGTCTACTCAAACAGATCCTGAAAATGTTTTTCACTGCACAAGCATCTCTTCATACATCCTTATACTCTCACCCATAATGTCTGATATGTCAAGTATTCGGATGGTGCCAATGTTCTCAGTGGAGAACTACACGGTATGGCGCGTGAGAATGGAGGCGCACCTTACATCGCTGCATGACAGCATGACTGATGTCTTAGAGACAGGACCCATCATTCCCATGATTGACAGCGTTCAATATGCCGCTGTGGGAGGTGTAGGAGCACAGACTGGTGCTAAAGTTGCTAAAGACAAATCGGCCTTCACGCCTGAAGAGAAAAAGCTGCACAACCTCGACCGAGTTACGCGGAATGCAATCCTGACTACGCTCAGCGATTCACACCTTGGGAGGGTACAAGATTGTAAGACGGCAAATGAACTTTGGGATACCCTAGCTGTACTGAGCCAAGGAACCCCGCAGATTAAAG
The DNA here is from genome assembly GCA_028984105.1 of Lavandula angustifolia. Lineage (NCBI taxonomy): Eukaryota > Viridiplantae > Streptophyta > Magnoliopsida > Lamiales > Lamiaceae > Lavandula > Lavandula angustifolia. The sequence goes on from CM054825.1 coordinate 22,874,955, forward strand.
AGAACAAGCTCGAGCTAGAGCTTCAAAAGTTCGACACATTTGCCATGGAGCCCAACGAGACCATTGACGAGCTTAGCGTCAGATACATAAACCAGATCAATGTGATCAACGGGCTGGGGAGGACGTTCACCAACAAAGAGATGAACACCAAGATCTTGAGAGCGTTGCCTCGACTGAAGTGGCTTCCTTTTGCTACTTATTTACGTTGCTCAGATCTTAATGCATTAACTCCTGATGTTATCTTTTCAGAATTAAAGACTGAGAAGTTCGAGCACATCCTACCCCAAAGATGTTCCAGTGCTCCAGCTGACACCCAGATAGATCATGCTTACAAGGAAACAGTAAGAAAATCTGGAGCCAACCCTATTTCTTCCAACAATACAGTAGCTGCTTCAGATGCTAAGTCTTCCGAGACGCCCGCTACTGATCAGCTTGCGCTTATGACTCTCAAGTATCAAAGAGAGAAAGAAAGAGTCAGAAAGCTGAAGAAATACCATTGAGATTCTCCCTCAGGTAAGAAAGATCATCGAAAAAGGGAAGAATCTAAACCATCTACCGATTGCGAGAACGCGAGAACCCGCTCGCTAGTCCATCCAATGACTCGGCTAGAAAAGGCGGCAAGAACCACCTGTGTGCTACAACCGCAAGAAAGAGGGACACTATCGATACGATTGTCCCGAACTCTCACCGCTCAACTAGTAGAACAAAGTAGGCCGGACGCGAGAAATTTGCCCGGGAGGAGGCATACCTACATCGCCTGAGAGATATCCGATGACTCAATCGAGGAAGATACTTTCATGTATTCTTCTGAAGACGAAGCTACATTTATAGCCGTTGAAGTCGGAGAGACAAATCCTGAATCAACGACTGAATATTGGCTGATGGCCAGAGAAGAGTTGAGGTAAACTCAAAACTTATTATAACCTCCTCTGCACAGAGCACACACGACACATGCTCAGTCACAGATGAACCTCTAGACGTGGTACAAGCATATGATGATCTACTAGAGTAGGGCTGTCGGTCGGTACGGGATCGGGATCCCGATCCTGAAATTTCAGGATCCCAACCCAAAATTAGGCGAAATCCGATCCCAATACCGATCCCATAGTGGTATTGGGATAGCGGTATTTGGGACAGTTAAAATGGGATTGGTATTCAGGATTACCGAAAATTCCGAAAATTGTATTCCTTGTTAAAAAAAAAAATTTGCTCCTTGCTAGCTTCGAACCTAACCAATTGATAGATATTATCTACAATCTAGCAACCAATGACGCTACGTATGTCTTTTTGTTAACTACCGTTAAATGATTTTTTAATTACTCGTAGACACGTCACACATAGAGTATAGACATTATACATTTATAATTTATAAATATAATCTCTAAATTATTAAATTATATTTATAGTAATCTAGAATATGAAATATAAATTCTTCATGTGATTTACTAATGTATATATCATATATGTAATGTAACTAGTAAACTAGATATTATAAATTATAATATCTAAAATATAAAATATAAATATCTCAAATGAAAGCGAAAGACTCGAGAGACAAAGAGAGATATACAGAGACCGAGTTCTAGCTTCTAAGTTCTTCTAAGGTCACCGGCCGAGTCATCTGACCTAATTAAGTTTGTGTTATTATTGGACTTTGTGTTAGCATAAGACATAAGTTTATAAATTATAATTATATTTATAAGTGTATAATAAGTATATAACTGTATTAATTATTTCTTAAAAAATTTGGTATTTCGATAATCCCGAGTTCGGTATCGGTTATCCCGAATACCGAATTACTTATGAAAATGAATCCCGATAACATACCGTATCCCAAAATTCTGTATTTCGGTATCCCAATCCCGCCGGTATTGGTACGGGATTGGGATAATCCCGAATCCCAATACCATTTAGATACCCCTATACTAGAGGAACAAATTCAGTTAAGCAGAGAGTTTAGCAGAACTATTCAGGAATTGGAACAGGTAAAGGCTGAGAATCAGAGACTTTCTTCTGATTGTCAGGTCCCTACTGATTCAGAGAATCTAGTTGTGAGACTGAAGGAAGAGATTGAATCTCTTATGACTAAGTCAGGTTCAAGAAACTCAGTTATCAGTTCTGACCAAGGACAATTCTGAGAAAGATACTGAAATAGCCCGACTCGGTCAGAAACTCGCAGAAGTTGAGATAGATTATGAATCACTTCGGAAAAGTGATGAGGTCTGGCGAGGACTGATGACTGAACAGTACCTGGGAGCCTAAGAAAAGTTGGAAAGCATGCTTAGAGCTCAGAGGCCACCAACTATGAAAGAAGGACTTGGCTACACTCATGAAGCTTCCACCTCTACTTCTAAAGGCTCAGAAATGCTGGTTGATAAGTTCGTCAGAGGGAAAGTTTAGATTTCTGAACCAACAACTCAGGCGAAGAACAAATAGAAGATGATTGCACCTCAGCCGAGCAATAAGAAGCAACTGACCAAAGTTTCTAGCCCCAGGACACCACGATCAAATTTAGGGGGAACTAAGAAGGCAGATGGGCAGAGAAGTATGGCGAGCCACTGTATAAGCACCCAGCACAGTATGGTTCGTACTATTATGAGCCCAAGGTCAGGAAGTCAGTATCTCCAGGTCCAGTGGAGAAGAAGACAGACAAGGTTCAGAAAAGAAGCCTCAGAGTCCTAAGGTCCCGAGACAGATCTGGGTCACGAAATCACAAACTAACGCTTAAGGACCCAAACTGAACCAAAGGGTACCTAAAAATGTTTCTGTTTTGCAGGTGTGTAAGGACCCTTGGATTGTGGACAGCGGTTGCTCGAGACACATGACATATCAAAAGAGTTTCCTGACCAATTACGTACAAGAAGATGGTCCCAGAATTGAGTTTGGTGACAACTCTAAAGGCTATACAAGGGGATACGGAACACAGAACATTGGGACTGCTTCAGTTCCAAAAGTAACATATGCTGAAGGACTTCAACATAATCTCCTTTCTGTCAGTCAATTCTGTGATAATCGGAATAGAGTTATCTTTGACGCTGGTTTTGTGATATTGTTGACAAATCTACAGGGAAAACAGTGTTATCAGGTTCGCGGAAGAAGAATATCTACGTTGCAAATTTGAACACTGCAGAACCTGAGGCTTGCTTACTTGCTCAGACAAAATTCAGTGATAAAACATGATGGTTATGGTACAAGAGACTCTTTCAAGACAATGAACAAGCTAGCCAAGAACTCTAAAGTCAGAGGATTGCCCAATGAAGCTTTTATCAAAGACAGAAATTGTGAAGCGTGCTATAAGGGAAAGCAGACAAAGAAAAACAATCCACCTATTCTGTCACCTTCCACTGATGGAATCCTTCAACTACTACACATGGACTTGTTTGGGCCAGTTTCTCCAGTGACTATAAGAGGCAAGAAGTATGCCCTCGTCCTTATTGATGAATATTCGAGATATACGTGGGTCATCTTCATAGCAAACAAATCTGATGTCAAGACTGAGCTACCAAGACTGCTGAAGAAACTCAGTATGGAGAAAGAGATCAAGATTTAGAGAATTCGCTCAGACCGAGGAACATAATTTCTCAACTCAGCACGAGACTTCAGCAGCTCGCACCCCTCAGCAGAACGGACTTGCTGAACGAAAGAACATAACGCTAAAAGAAGCAGCAAGAATGCTCCTGGCAGACTCTGGACTAACCTCAAAGTTCTCGGCTGATGCTACTGACACCGCCTGCTACACTTAGAATCGCTCACTACTTACACAGCAACACATGAAGACGCCATACGAACTGTGGAAAGGGAGAATTCCTTCTATTTCTCATTTCCATATTTTTGGATGTCCTTGCTTTATCCACAATAATGGGAAGGATCAGTTGAAGGTCTTTGATAGCAAATCTGATCAAGGAGTATTCTTAGGATACTGTCGGGTCAGTAAAGCTTTTAGGGTCTATAACTATCGGGTCCTTTGCGTGGAGGAAAGCCCTCATGTTGTCTTTGATGAGTTTTTTACTGAGAACATGAAATCAAAGAAGATAAATCCTGAAGATGTCATCAGCAAGCTACAGGATCTCACACTAAACGACAAAGCTGAGAAGATCCAGCATTGTTGGGAAGATGAGTCAGACGATGAAGAAATTCAGACCCATCCCGCAGACACTGTAGTTGACCGGGTTGATTCTAATGAACAGAATCAACATCAGGTAACAATGGTCGATGAAGAAGCCCCAGTGGTAACTGAGACCTCTACTGAGAATATAAACCCAGGGGGAACGACTAATGTTCCTGAGCTAAATGCCCCTGAACCTGGAAACTCAGTAGATCCTAACCTTCTTACTGAATTGCTTCAGTCACATAATAGTACTACTGAAATGCCTAACACTCCTGTTGACTGTACAGAAGTAATCTCAAAAGAAGAAGCCAAACTAAGACGTTCGTGGCTAGCCGCTCACTCTTCTGATTTAATCATTGGAGATCCATCAGCAGCAGTAAGGACAAGATCCAGATTAAGCCAAGGAGCAAGTTCTCTCTACTCCTGCTTCTTGTTTACTGAAGAACCTCAGACGATAGAGGATGCTCTCAATGATGCTGGCGAGATCATTACCATGCAAGAGGAGCTTAACAAGTTTGTCCGTAACGAAGTTTGGGAGCTTGTCGACAGACCTAGACATCAGCATATGATTGGCACTAAGTGGGTCTTCAAAAACAAGCGAGATGAAAACAACGTCATCGTCAGAAATAAGGCTCGACTTGTTGCCAAGGGATACTCTCAAGCAGAAGGAATAGACTTTGACGAAAAATTCGCTCCAGTCGCCAGATTGGAAGCTATTCGTATGTTCCTGGCTTATGCAACACATCAAAGATTTAAGGTATATCAAATGGATGTAAAGTCAGCATTTTTGAACGGCGTACTGAAGGAAGAAGTCTATGTGGAACAACCCCCCGGCTTTCAGCAGGGACATCAGGTGTACAGACTTCAGAAAGCTCTGTATGGGTTAAAACAAGCACTCAGGGCTTGGTACGATAACCTATCAGACTTTCTGCTTCAGAAAGGTTTTCAGAAGGGGATAGGAGATCGCACTCTGTTCAACATCAAGTCAGGAGATGATATTCTACTGGTGCAAGTCTACGTAGACGACATCATTTTCAGTTGCAGGAACGTGACTATATGTCAACAATTCGAGAAAATGATGAAGGAGAAGTTCGAGATGTCCATGATGGGGGAGATGAACTATTTCCTTAGATTTCAAGTAAAGCAATCAACTGAAGGAATATTCATCAACCAAGCAAAATACACTCGAGACCTCCTGAAAAGATTCGGCTGCGACTCAAGCAAGCAGTCAAGATCCCCATGAACACAAATTTTAAAATCGATCTAGACAAAGAAGGAGCTTCTGTTAACTCTGCTGATTATAGAGCTATTATTAGTTCGTTACTATACGTAACAGCAAGCAGACCTGACATAACTTATGATGTAAGTGTATGCGCAAGATTTCAGGCGAATCCCAAGCGAAGTCATAAGGACTCAGCAAAGAAGATTATGCGATACCTGAAGGGAACACCTGACGCAGGGTTATGGTATCCTGCTGATGATAATCTGATTCTAACGGGTTATTCTGATGCTGATTATGCAGGATGCAGAATAGATCGAAAGTCAGCTTCCGGAACATGTCAGTTCCTAGGCAGCAAGCTGATAACATGGTTTTCAAAGAAACAGCATTCAGTGGCGACGTCCACTACTGAGGCCGAGTATATAGGCTCTTGGAAGTTGCTTGTGCCCCATCCTTTGGCTTCGACAACAACTGAGAGATTATAGAATTACTCAAGATGAAGTGCCCATCTACTGCGACTCCACCAGTGCGATTGCTCTAACTCAGAACCCAGTTCTTCATACGAGATGCAAGAACGTGGACATTCAACACCACTTCATCAAAGACCATGTCGAAAAGAAGGATATCAGGATGGAGAAGATCCAGCAGACATACTGACCAAACCACTAGCTGAGAACAGATTCAGAGAATTATCAGTCGAGCTAGGTCTACTGGATCCTACTGACTCGAGTCAGTAAGAGAAGTCAGTACGACAGGTCAGAAGTCAGACTCAGTACTTTGATTCAGTAGGGTGAATTATACAATACACAATAAGGGGGAACATGGTATCATCAGTACCCCAAAGATCCTCCTGAGTCATTATGGTAACCAGCAGATCGTAAAAGTTCAGCTGAAGAGGTTTGCTTAGTTAGATTCTTTAATATTCACAGAAGCATGCTCGCATTTAATAAGTCAGTCGTTTGCATTCAGTAGCATGACTTGCATTTATTTTCCGCCATAAATTTTTAAGGTTTAAGTCAGTAGAAAACCGTTCTCATTTAAAATGCTAAGCCCTTAATACTGTCTGCAATGCATTTAATGCATGTCTTCTCACCTTACTCTATCTGCGCTTATCTTACGTGGGTCTATATTAGAGGCGGCTAAGTAATAATTCCTTTTATAACATCAGATCACAGCCGTCACCAAAAAGTGAGATTTTATAACAACCGTTCGATCGAAAAACCCTTGATATTCAAATCTTATAAAATTTTACCTTTTCACTCTAATCCTATCTTTTTCGCTATTTACGCACTTAGCGCTTTTTCCAAGCATTCAGTTTTTACTGCATCGTTCTCTCTCAAACTACTTATATCTTCCTCAAAGCTCTGTGTTTACGGTAAATTTTTTAAATATCTGCAACTCGTGATCTAACTTACTCTATTTTCAAGTGCTAACGAGATTTTTGCAGATATCCTTGGCGATTGTTAAGATCCCACACAACATCGAGGAGATCATCCAGTCGAGGGTTCTCTTCGAACCGACTATGGTCTTCCATCAGGCAGAGCTTCCGTTCTTAGAACCCATCTTCTCGGCTCTGGAGGAGTCTGGCCTGAAGCTTCTTGTGACGAAGCACCCCCGAGCCTAGCTTCCCCGCCAAGTGGCAGAGCTTTATTTCAACTGGTGTTCTGTGGAGGACACGGACGGAGAGGTGTCAGAGATCGGCTACATGAGGGAAGTGGCCGCTTAGAAATGGGAAGCCAACCACGCCGATATCAATGTAAGGGAGTCCGTGAAATCCTCTTTTGATCTTTCGGATTTCGGGATTTCTCCCGTGGGCTACAAGGAGAAGGAACTCAATGCTTATGTCCACCGTTTCTGTAGAAGGGATGACATCTCCTTCAAGTCCACATTGCCGAAGAACCAACTCCTTCTGGAGTACAGAGGGCTCGCTTACGTCGTCATTCACATTCTGACGAGCACCGCAGGTTCGTTCGACCAGCTATCCAAGCCGCGACTCCAACTGATGATGGCGATAGTTGACGGAGTCCAGGTGAACTGGACACAGTTCTTTGTGGGCGAGCTGAAGGCTCAGGCGCAAAAGTTTGCAACCACTGAGTTAGGAGAGAGAAGACTTATTAGTTTGGGCAAACTGTTGTACGGGACCAAGGTGTCCGTACGGATCGAAGACTCAGTGAAGAATCATACATCATTTGTTGATTCAAAGTACTTCGACCGTAAGCTCATTAAGTTCAAGACCAGAGCAGCGGCTGAGAAGTCTATTGGATGTGGAGCATCTGAGCTCAAGCGATGATCTACTGATCTGCCTCCATGGGCCGATCAGCCGAAGCAGGAGAAGCTCTCCAAGGCTGGAGCTTCTAAGGTCCCCCGCGAAGCCTACTTCCCCTCCACCACCTCAGGAGGAGGAGCTTCTGGATGCTGATACCGACGTAGAGGGTGCCACGTTGAAAGAAAAAGTACAGCGGGTCAGCACGGATGAGACTCAGCCGGAGGAAGTTGAGGAACCGGCTGGTGCTGAGGTCTTATCCGAATAATCATTAACGGTGCAGATGACTCGTCTCCGCGCCACATGAGAAGTCGCCGCACAGATTCCTGAGATCTCATCTTATCAGGACCTAGTCGACATAGCGATAAGGGCAAGGACTCAGATGTTGCTGAGGTTCCTGAACTGGGACATACTTGCAGAGCTGATCCAGCAACACTATGCATTGTCACTACTGGCTGAGGAACAAAGTCTGTAGTCAGCAATATTATTTGGGGAACCCGCTGACATAGCTTCATTCGAGGACCTGCGCTCAACAATGCTCTATCTTCTAGAGCTGAGGTCTCCAGGAGCCTGTCGCCGCCTTCTCATCATGATGATGATGATGACCAGGCACCACCCAAGGACGCAGAACCGGGAGATTCTGCTGAGGGAAAGTCTCCCAGCGAGAAGGGCGAGTTACCACCTCCACCTCCTGAATCAGGTGCCGCCCTAGTTGCTTCGACCAGCAGGAAGTAACAACTTACAGCCTCAGACCAGAGGCTCGGAACCTCATCCTACTAGATAAAGCTAATAGGTTTCGAGTCCTCAAAAAGTCTGTCAATCGCGCGATCAGGAAGCAAGGAGACAAAAATCGTCTCCTGGCTAAGGACGTCTACCTGAAGTGGGCGCAGTACACAAAGGCACAGACGGAGACAGTTGACAGACTGGCGAGCGCAGTTAAGAAGGTCTTTGACACTCCTTCTCCTAATATTCAGGAGATCGTCGAGGCTACGGCGCGGGCACAAAGGCGGACACTGTCGGCTCGGTGTCGGCACCTGCTCGAAGCCCAACAGAAGACGATTGCTGAGCAGCTGACTAAGAGCTTAGCCACAATCCAAACAACCATGGATGAGCGGAACATGATCGCCACCTCCAATGTGCAGAAGGCCTTAGAAACTCAGTCGGTCGCCTTGAAGCTCATCCAGGCAGTGATGACTGCCTCCCACGACGCATCGCTTCTAAAACAGAGGAACGAAGCAGAAGCCCACATTCGCCAAATCTGCAAGGATCAAGAGGCTGATTGGGAACACTATTGTGATGCCATCAGAGACTTCAACACCACCACCACTTCCATCAAGACTGCTATCTTCGACCTCCAGAAGGAAGTAGCAGCAATCATAACCCTTCTGACCCCAGCTGCTGATGAAGCCAAAAAGGGGGAAGAAAGGGAAGGAAGAGCTCAAGTGGATGGGCAGTCAGGAGTGAGGGAAACCCTCAAGGGGAAGGTTCAGCAGCGCAGGCTGGAACCAGCTCCATTCCCCCTCCCTCAGTCCAAACCCCTCAAGTCCAAACAACTCAGCTGTCTGAGCCAGTTGGAGGATCAGGCGAAGGATCCTCGGCTCAGGCGCAGCATATAGAGGAGGTCGCACAGTTTGTCGACCAGGAGGACGAGCCCCTGCCGCCTAAAAGGCCCAGGAAGTAGAAAGCTACAGAATCTACTCCTCCTTCCCCGATGCCCAAGTTCAGAACCCGAGCGGAGCAGGAAGAGTTCGATAAGAGGGTGGCTCAGCAACTCCAGGACAAGCTGGATTATGAGGTAAGGCTGGAGGAAGAGGCTTAGAAGCCTAAGAAGAAGAAAAGATAGCCAAGTGTCAGGATGTCTAAGAGTACGGCTAAGAAGATACTGGATGAGCAGAAGAAGAAGGCTCAGCAATCTACTGATGAGCCTGCCGACTGAAACACTGACAACTTGCCCCTTGCTCAAAGGCTAAAGAAAATGTCCACTCTAATGCCCGAGCAGGAGGAAGAGGATAAGGCTACCTGGGAGGCCACGCAGTAATGGCTAAATCTCCGGAGAGGAGATAGGAGAGCTGCGGCCTTAAGGGAGAAGAAGAGGTTGGAAGACCCGGCGAAAATCATCGATCTTACTGAAAAAATCGTCAGGGAACCAATCCTCGACAAGAGCAAGCAGGTGCCAAGGACATCCAAGTTCTTCCGGCGAGGTGCATAGAAGCCGTATCTGAAGAAGACTCTGCACCGCCGTGTTGACAAATGGATCCCCTGGAACCTGAATGAGGAGTGGGAGGAGCTAAAGATTGATTTCATCAAGGCATACAACGTGTGACAGTGCTATCCTGCTAAAGTGTCGGCAGCTGATCTCTTCGACGAGTTCATCTATCAGTACGACGCAAACTTCAGAGCACAAATTCAGTTACTTCTATTCAATAATTATGTGCAAAGGTGTTGGTCCCGAGAGTATGTTCAGGTGTAGAGGGGGGGGGGGTGAATACACCTAAAAACCGATTTCTAAACTTAAAATGCGGACAATCCTCTTCAAAAGAGTGTCGTACTGAACGAGTTCAGCAGACCAAATAAACTGTTCTGAATCGCGTGGCAGAGTGACTGAGTTTACTGAGGCCCGCTAGCTGACTAGAGTCAGAATTCAGTACTGTTCAGATAGAGTTCAGGAGTGCGGAAATGTGTTGGCCCAAATTCAGTTGAGTTAGGAAAACGTTTTTATCAAAACAGTTTCAGTATATTAGTGCAGTGTATTAAGTTTGCTGAAACTCAGTTGAATGATTTAAAAGATATTTTCAGTATGCACAGTAAATTAATGCAACAGTAAAATAAAGAACACAGAACACAGGCATTTTTAAAGTGGTTCGGATCCAACAATCCTACGTCCACTGTCCCGAAAGATCAGGAGGCTATGTATTATACTGAGATAGTCTTAGTCGGTTTATACACAGGACAAACACTGGTCTTGAGATTTATACTGAGCAAGTCTCAGTTTACAAGGTATCAAACTAAGTGTTTGAAAAACTCTCCAACAGTGAAGGAGTCCTTGACAATAAGGATTAGTTCGGAAGTGAACTCCTTCGTCTAAGCTATAGATATAAACGGTTGAGCTTAGGTTAGAGGGATAGGGAACAAGAAAGTAGCTTCTAGAGCGACGAACGACTACGTATAATCTTTGGATTCGTGTTCATTCGCTTGGATACTAGAGGCTATATGATTCTAATTCACCTTGGTTCCTTATGAGCAGATATGTAGTCTTTCGCCAGAGATTATCTCTTCGAATTACTTGTGGAAGACTTAGGACGTTTATGAGTTCCTCTCTGAATGCTCTGTGTGTTCTTGGTTTCTAGGTGAGCTTCAATTTGATTTTATCCCTCTATTTATAGAGCAGAGATTAGGATAGATCCGTTGGAGACGACGATCCTTTGTCTCTCTCTTTTGGGAAGCTAACGGCTCTTTCAAAGTATGGTAGCAGTGTCCTTTCCCTCCATTTCTGGAAAGTTGTTGACTTGCAGCTTTAACAGATATAGGACAGGTGGCTGCTTGTCATTGGTCGAGGTTCAGGAAAGTGGTTGAGACAGAACAGACTTCAACGAGATCTGAAGCTGACTTCTTTCTTTCTTGTATTGACTCTGCTGTTTTGACTTTTAGGGAATCTGACAGTCAGCAGACTGTCCAGCCCTTGCTGAGTCTGATCTCTTATTCAGTAGCATGCTCCTGCTGAGTCGGCTCTACTGAAGATCAGCTTTGAGTTCAGTGAACTACTCGTGCTGAGTTCAGTTCCATTGACTCCTTTCAGTATATTGCTCCTGCTGAGTCCAGTATTACTGAGTCTTCTACATCTGGAACTAAGGCATGTAATCTACTGAGCCCCTAAACCAGATGCAGAGTGTCTACTGAGTCTGAAACCTCAGAGACAAATCAAAACAAGGTTACAACTGAATGGTTCATCAGTCAAGATAGGGTTTTAGGATCTTCAAATCTTCAGTAAGTATTTAGTGCACATGGCTACTGAGTTCTGTCTCAACTGATTGTGAGAAGACTGAATCATCTCCCAACAAAAGGACTTCATCTCCCAAGTTGAGACACACTCCTATAAGATTGTTGATGTTTATTATCAGATGATAGCAAGTCTGATCATGGAGTATTTTAAGATACTCCTATGTCTGTAAGGTCTTTATACTATTTAACTATCGAACACTTTGTATGGAGGAAAGCCCTCATATTGTTTCTAATGAGTTTGTTGTTGAAAACATGTCTAGTAACTCTAGCAAAAGGTACTGAGGACAATCAATAGGAAGCTGGATGACTTGAATCTTACTGACAAATCAGAAAGAGTCCAACTATCTTAGGATGAGGATGATGAAGAAGAAAACACTCAAGATGATTCACAACTTGAGCTTGCAGCAGAAACAGTTGAATTTACCGAATAGATTCAACATTCGGTAACAAAAGTCTGAAGAAATTGTAGTGGTAAGTGTTGGTCCCGAGAGTAAACGTTCAGGAGTAGAGGGGGGGGGGGTGAATACACCTGAAAACCGATTTCTCAACTTTAAACGCGAATAGTCCATTTTAGGAGGGTGCCGTACTGAACAAGTTCAGTAGACCAAATACGTTGTTCTAAATTGCGTGGCAGAGTGACTGGCTTTACTGAGGTCTGCTAGCTGACTAGAGTCAGAATTCAGTACTGTTCAGATAGAGTTCAGTAGTGCGGAAATGTGTAGGCCCAAATTCGGTTGAGTTAGGAAAACGTTTTTATCAAAACGGGTTTCAAGTATATTAGTGCGATCGATTAAGTTTCTTTGAAACTCAGTTGAATGATTTAAAAGATATTTTCAGTATGCACAGTAATCAATGCAACAGTAAAAATAGAAAATGAACACAGAACACCGGCAATTTTTAAAGTGGTTCGGATCCAACAATCCTACGTCCTCTGTCCCGAAAGATCAGGAAGCTATGTATTATACTGAGATAGTCTCAGCTGGTTTGTACGCTGGACAAACACTGGTCTTGAGATTTATACTGAGCAAGTCTCAGTTTACAAGGTATCAAACTATGTGTTTGAAGAACTCTCCAACTATGAAGGAGTCCTTTACAATAAGGATCAGTCTAAGCTATAGATATGATTGACTGAGCTTAGGTTAGAGGGATAGGAAATGAGAAAGTGGCTTCTAGAGCGACGAACGGTTAAGTAGAGACTTAGGTTCGTGTTCAGTCTCTTGGATACTAGAGGCTTTATAACTCGGGTTCAGCTTGGTTCCCTATAAACAGGTATGTCATCTTTCGCAGGAGATTACTTCTTCGAACTACTTGCCGCAGACTTAAGACATTTTGAGTTGCACTTTTAATGCTCTGTGTTTGTTGTTCGCTTGTGTATCATTGGTTCACTCGTGAGCTTCAATTTGAATTGTATCCCTCTATTTATAAAGTAGAGGCAAGGATAGATCCGTTGGAGACGACGATCCTTATGTCTCTCTCTTTTAGGTAGCTAACGGCTCTTTCAAAGTATGGTTGTAGTGTCCTTTCCCTCCATTTCTGGAAAGTTGTTGACTTGCAGCTTTAATCAGAATATGGACAGTTGGCTGCTTGTTATTGGTCGAGGTTTAGGCAAGTAGGTGAGACAGAACAGACTTCAAGGAGATCTGAAGCTGACTTCTCTCTTCCTCATATTGACTCTGCTGATTTGACTTTAGAGAATCCCCGACGGTCGGAAGATCGTCCCGGCCGTTCTTGAGTCTGATCTCTATTCAATAGCATTCTCCTGCTGAGTCGGCTCTACTGAAGATCAACTCTGAGTTCAGTGAACTACTCCTGCTGAGTTCAGTTCCACCGAGTCCTTTCGCATATCTTGCCCGCCGAGTCCAAGATCACTGAGTCTTCTACTTCTGGTACTGAGGCAGGTAATCTACTGAGCGCCTGAACCAGATGAAGAGTGTCTACTGAATCTAAAATCTCAAAGACAAAACATAACACATTACAACTGAATGGTTCATCAGTCAAGATAGGGTTTTGGGATCTTCAAATCTTCAGTGAATATTCAGAGCACATGGCTACTGAGTTGTGTCTCAACTGATTATGAGAAGACTGAATCATCTCCCAACATGTTCCCCCTATTTGATGATGTTAAAACCTAACACTATGACTTATCAGAAACAGAGCTCCTTACAATTATTACAAGTAGAATCAGTGGAGTTGTTCTTCAAGTCCTAGACTATTGAGAGAATCAGGAGAGAAATATCAGAACTTATACAGAAAACTAATCATCAATTTCTCCCTGTCTAACAACATTTCTCCCATCTAAGCAATCTAACAGATCAGAATCTAACAAAGTAAAACTGATAGAATATATAAGTTTAGTGGGTATGTGAGTCAGTAATCACTTGAGTGATTCTATGTGTTAAGCATAAAAACAAACAAGGCCATATAGACAATAAGAAATTGTCAGGGCCAACAGTAGTGATGTTTTATATATATGAAGAATTGTCAGTACAGTTACATCAAATGCTATACTAAGAAAAGACAGAACATAAATTACAAGAAATACAGAAGCTAACTATCATCTTAACTGCTGAATCCTATCTTTGAAGTCCTATGATTTAGATTCAGGAAGGGGCAGTCCATACATTCTGTATGTGATCTTCCTTAGCTTCAGTATCTCTAAAAAGTCTGCAGGATCATCTTCTTCTAAGCATTTGGCTTCAGAAGCATCTTTGATCTCTTTCTCAATTACTCCATAGTGAACAGAGCCACTAGTTTCAGTGGGGGCAGCATGATTCTTGGAGCTGGGACTCTGACATCGACCTTGTCTGCTGTGGCCTTCTGAACTCTAGCAGATATTTCTGGGTCGGTCCTCAGAAGCCATTCAGCAAATGCGACAGATTTTTTCTTTTCAGGCCAGTATCTCCAGATGTAATATCTCTTTACATAATCAGCCTTCAGTGACTCCCATCTTTGAGTTCTTTCCCATGGCATCCATTCATCAACTCTTGGCCACCTGTGGAGTTTGAGATCAGTAGGCTTCCTGAATCTTCTGTATCTGTAAGGAATGTCTGCCTTTTTGGGGAATCCTCTGGTTTGCTTCTTTCTCAGCTTTCAGCCTCAGAGCTTCTAAGTTTGCTAGTCTGAGCCTTTCTCAAGCTGCTTCTATATATCTTGCTTCTTCTCCTCTGTACAGATACCTCTCCATCTGAGCCAAAATTTCTTGCATTTCAAGATCTTGTTCCTTCGAGGGTACATAGGAGGGTACATGAGGTTCTTCTTCTGAATCAGCAGGTGTTGTTGATTTTTCTTTTGAAGTGCCCTACTGACTAGTTGTCAGCTGTTGTTCATTTTCTTTTTCCTTCTCCTTGTCTGCCTCATCCCTCAGCTTGAGAGTCCTTGGAGGCAATCTCGGTCCAGTCTTTCTGCCACCTGCTTGAGCTTTAGTTTTGCCTTTGGCTGGCTTCTTCTTTGGCTTGTTAGCAGCCTCAACAATTTCTCTGGCTAATTCCTCATCGGCAGCAATCTAGGCCTCTTCCTCCGGAGTAACATACCTTTTCGGTCCTTTCTTTTTAGAGGGAGGGGTTGGAAGCTTCAGATTCTTCTTACCTTTTCCAGCAACTGGAGGAGGCAGAGGAACCTCTTCCTCTTCTGACTCCTCTTCTGCGTACTCAGCAATCTTTGGGTCCTGAGCCGCTTGGGCCGGTCTTAGCAGACACTACATCGCTCCTTCGCCGAGACACCCCGGGCCTCGCCGCAGCGAGTTGAGGGACCAGTGGGAGCAGTTTGCTGACTCTGAGTTGCTCCTGCCACTGTCCTCACTCCTTTCGGTACTTTCAGTACCTTCCCTTCTTGTATCTTCCCTTTTCCTTCCCCCTTTTTGGCATCAACAAATACGCCAGGGGTGGGAACATATACCTTCTTGTCCAGACTCTTGTATGCTGCTAATAAATCGTCCAAGGCATACTGCAGCTTAGTCAGTCGTTCATGAAGTTCGTTCCTCTCTTCAGTGAGTTGTTCGCTGTATTTCTTGTGAGAGGCGTCTGCTGCTGTCTGGATATCCTGCAACTGTTTATCCACTCTCTCTTCTATTGCCTTCTGAATAGATTGGAGTTTGAGGTCGGAGGCCTGAGAGATGGAGGAGACTGATTCAGTATGAGCTATCTGGGCGGCCTTATAATCTTCAAGAAGTTTTGCTTGGCCAGCCTGAATCATCTTCAGTTGCTCTTCGAAGTCGGATTTTTGGGTAGCGAGTGCGTCATTCAGGATTATGGAGAAATCAGGGGCAGGCGTGTTTTGAATTAATGTTCTGAGCCCCTTGATTTCCGCACTCTGAGCCTGAGTGGTCTGCCTCCACGTCTTGTGGACGGCGCGGGCGAGGAGTCGGTTCTGAGTCCCTTTACTCCTTAGGGCCCTGGCCACTGACTTCAAGCGTCGGCTTTTCGGGCTGGGCGCTACCTCGAAAGCAGATTCAAGCAGAAGCTGAGAAGGTTCTGCTGACTACGAGGTACCAGCCACCGACTATCCTGGTCTAAGGATGCTGAGAGGTGGTTCAGTAGTAGACGTGGGACCATCCTTGTCCAGTTGAGTTCCCTCATCAGCCTTCTCAGGGCCTGAATCACGGGGTGGGTCCTGACCATCGGGGTCAGACCCATCTGAGGGTGCCGATGCTGAAAAGGGTTGGCAGTCATTCAGCAAGGCTAGCATGGTAGCCCTCAAATCTTCTAAGGAGCAGACATCTGATGGCTCTAAGTAGCCAATCTTGCTCCTTATCAGCAGCTCCTCTTTGTGGAGCTGTTCACAAGAGTGGTGTTTGATTTAAGCGGTTCAGATTATGCCACTCCTGGAACCGGATCAGCATGTAGAGCCTAGCCTGCCTTGCCAGTAAGATGAGATCAGTATGGCTGGCTATCTCCGAGATCCTTTCAGCAATCTCTCGGGAGGCTCTTGATTGCAGAGCTGAAGCCTCTTTCCCGATTGATTCTGACTCAGAAGCAGTCTCCGAATCTTCAACTTCTATGGGAGATGGCTGCTTCTCAGCAGAAGGTATGCTGCTCAGTGGTGGAACATCCAAGGAGCTCCGAGATGTTGGAATTGATTCAACTTGGACCCCTTGGTCCACTGTCTCATCACGCTCAGTGGAGATGACCTTCTCCACTGACGAAGTCTTCTCGGATGACTCAGATTCATCCCTCAGCTGCAGGGGTGGTTCAGCAACTACTACCTCTGGCACTACCTCCGGTACGACCTCACTGACTTTCTTCAGCTTCTTGGTCGGGATTTTCGGAGTAGATTTAGGAGGGGACCTCTTCTTAGTGGGAGTGGAGGTCTTCTGAGCTTCGGACTTGGGATCAGCAGGCCCTGATCTAATCTGCTGAAGGGCCGCTGCCCTGTTCTGGAACCGGACCTTCTTTAGGTTGAAGTATTGCTTATCAACAAAGGTGATGTTGTCCGTTTCACAGAAATCTTCTATCATTACTGATAGCTTCAGTCCATAGAGTAATTTTCCCTTTATAGCAAGGCGAAAACTTTTCTTGTCGAACTTGTCGGACTGCGTCATGATTTCTTTCAGGAAGAATTCGGTCAAGTTGATCTTTGCACGATCATGTATGGGCATCATAAGTTGGAGCTTCGGCCTTGACACCTGATCAAAGGACCCGGCCTGGCTCGTCAGCAACTGAGTCACTATGTAGGCCAGCGCTCTGTACTGAGGAAGCATGGCATTCTTCGGGAATGCTGCTCTGAACGTGGTAGGCTTCCCACAGAATTATGATAAGTATTCGTCCATCAAGTCGTCTTTCTAGGCCACGGTGCTGAATCCCTCACTGGGGAGTTGGAAGCTTCTTTGAAGGGCTTCTCTGATCGACATCGGTTTGATCTCAGAAATTACACGGGAGGGGTCGATAACTGAATGAACAATGTATCGGCATCGGATGTCCCCCTCAATTGATTCTAAGTTTAGATAGAGCTTAGCTATCTGGCGTGGGAGGAAGTAGGATGGCTTCCTTGACAGAAAACCTTCGAGGCTAATCGGTCTGAGAGCGTAGAAGATATCCTCCATGTAGTCGAGTTCACACGCATCGAACTCCATCATGGGCTCGCACCAGACTCGATCCTTTTCCAGGATCTCTTGCATATCATTAGGGACTGTTATGTGAGTTCCTGTCAACTTCAGTAATCTGCAAGAGCAAGAGATCAGTATCGAACAAAATAATATTGAAATTATCATATGCAATACTGAATGATCATCAAAAGTTTACCAAAGATTTTTCTGAGAGTTTTGGAAATAGGGTTGCAAGGAGGCAAGGATTTTCTAAGAAAAAACTAGGGTTCGAAAATGCGCAGAGTAGAAATGGCAGTTTCTAAACTTTGAACTTGTTTATATATGTTAAAGAAGATGAACAGTTAATAATCCACGGTTCAGTTTGAAATTGCTTTTTGAGATGGACGACCAGGATTCAATGTTATAAAATAGGTTATGATCATTTTAGCCGCCTAAGTCAAAATACAGTTGTAAATAGCCAAAGAAGTAACTTGATACGACATGCATAAAATGCGCCGCAGAGTTCAGCATACGTTACATAGAATGTCGTGTATTCAATGTAAACCGTTATATTAAATGATATTTTCTAAGGCATTGAATACTAAGCTGAATCTGAGTCATAAATGCACAGAATATTTCATTGGCTACTGAGTAGAGATATGCAAACCTGTCAGCTGAATATCGTAGTCAGCTGATACCTCGTGTAGATAGTTGCTGAGTCTCTACGTACTGAATTTACTCAGTACTGAGAGTGAACATTCCCCTTTGCGGAATGGTCCTCTCTTGAATCCACTTACTGACTGGAGTCAGTAGGGTCCAGTAGACCTAGCTCTAGTGAAAGTTCTCTGAATCTGGCTTCAGCTAGAGGCTTGGTCAGTATATCTGCCCTTTGGTGGTCAGTATGGATCTTTTCCATCCTGATATCCTTCTTTTCGACATGATCACGAATGAAGTGGTGTCTGATGTCCACGTGCTTGCATCTTGTATGAAGTATAGGGTTCTGAGTGATTGCAATTGCACTGGTATTGTCGCAGAAGATCGGCACTTCATTGTGAATAACATCATAGTCGCGTAGCTGCTGTCTCAGCCAAATGATTTGGGCGCAGCAACTTCCGGCAGCCATATACTCAGCTTTAGTAATTGACGTCGCTACTGAATGCTGTTTCTTTGAAAACCATGAAATCAGCTTACTGCCAAGGAACTGACACGTTCCAGAAGTTGACTTTCGGTCAATTCTACATCCTGCATAGTCAGCATCAGAATAACCAGTTAGTTCAATATTATCATCAGCAGGATACCATAAACCCATGTCAGGTGTTCCTCTGAGATAGCGGAGAATCTTCTTTGCTAAGTCCATGTGACTCTGCTTAGGATTCGCCTGAAACCGAGCGCAGACACCTACAGCATAAGTATGGCCTACTGATACTCCCTCTTTATCAAGATCGATTTTCATGTTCGTGTTCATCGGGATCTTGATTGGTTTGTCGGATGTGCAACTGAATTTCTTGATGAGGTCTCGAGTGTATTTGCCTTGAGTGATTAATGTTCCCTTTTCAGATTGTTTGACTTGAAAACTGAGGAAATAGTTCATCTCGCCCATCATTGACATCTCGAACTTGTCGTTCATCATTTTCTCAAACTGCTGACACATAATGACATTCTTTAATCCGAAGATTATGTCATCTACGTAGAACAACACAAGTAGGATATCGTCTTCCAGTCGAATGCTGAATAATGTGCGGTCTACTGTGCCTTTCTGAAAACCTTTCTGAAGAAGAAACTCAGACAAGGTATCGTACCAAGCCTTGGGTGCTTGTTTTAACCCATACAGAGCCTTTCTGAGTCTGTAGACCTGCTGTCCCTACTGAAAACCGGGAGGCTGTTCTACAAAGACTCCTTCTTTCAGCACGCCGTTCAGGAATGTAGACTTCACATCCATTTGATAAACTCTGAACCTCTGATGTGTTGCGTAGGCTAGGAATAGTCTGATTGCCTCCAACCTTGCAATTGGAGCAAATATTTCATCGAAATCTATTCCTTCAGCTTGACATTAGCCTTTTGCCACGAGTCTTGCTTTGTTCCTTACTATAACGTTGTTTTCATCTCGGTTGTTCTTGAAGGC
>CM054825.1:22895184-23027834 GCA_028984105.1 Lavandula angustifolia
CGTTGGCCGTTGTGCTTTGAGCATGCTTTCTAGCTTCTCCTTAGCTCCCGTGGTACTATTCGGTCATCAGTCCTCTCCAAACCTCATCACTTCTCTGAGTGAGTCATAATCTTTACGTCAAGTCGAGAGTTTCGGCGAGTTTGGCTATTTCGGTCTCTTTCTCCAAATTGTCCACAGTCGGGAGCGAGATGCTGAGTTTCTTGAAGGCGAGACTTAGTCGTAAGAGATTCAATCTCTTCCTTGAGTCTCCATACTAGATCCATCGACTCAGTAGAGACATGACAAATCGAGAAAGTCTCCGATTCTCGGCCTTATGTTCTAGTTCTGGATAGTTACTGCTTGAACTCTGCGCTCAGTGAATCTTGTTCCTCTAGTAGATCGTCGTAGGCTTGTACCCACATCTAGAGGATCATCGAGACCGAGCATGTGTCGTGTGTCTTGTGTGAAGAAGAGGTAACATTAAGTTTAGAATTTACCTCGGCCTCTTCTCCGGCCATCAGACGGTATTCGGTGACTCATCGAGGCTTTGTCTCTGCAACCTCAAGCTGCGGCCAGAACGCGGCCGTCTTGAGGAAGAATACAAGAATGTATCCTCTTCAATTGAGTTGTCGGATATCTCTCCCGGCTATGTAGGCTTGCCTTAGCTTGGCAAATTTTTCTCTTACGGCTGCCGTTCTGCTCTTTGAAGCAGGTGAGAGTTCGGGGACAATCATGCGATAGTGTCCCTCCTTCTTGCAATTGTAGCAGGTGGATGCTCTGCTTGCTCTTATCAGTTGAGTCTTTAGACGATGGCGGCGAGACTCCGATTTCTGCATTCAGTAGAAGGATTAGATTCTTCTTTCTTATGATAGTCTTTCTTACCTGAAGAAGAATCTCGGTTGTATTTCCTCAGTTTTCTGACTTTCTCCTTTTCCCTCTGATATTTGAGAGCCATTAGTGCTAGGCTGTCGAGGTCTGGAGTCTCGGAAGACTTTGCTATTGATGTGGCCCACAGCTTTGCTTGAGGAAATAGGCTTGGCTCTGTGTTCTTGATTGTTTCCTTGAAGGTATGGTCGGGCGTGTGTCGTTTGGAGCGCTTAAGCACTTTTTGGGGTAGGCTATGCTCGAATTCCTCAGATTTTAATTCTAAAAATATAACATCGGGAGTTAGAGCATTTTAGATCGAGGGCGACGTAAATAAGTAGCAAAAGGAAGCCACTTCTATCGGGCGCAACGCTCTCAAGATCTTGGTGTTCATCTCCTTGTTGGTGAACGACCTCCCGGCCCGATTGATGACATTGACTTGACATTACGTGCAACTCGGTCGAGGTTGTGCAACTTCTTTTCTTCTTGGCGTGAAGGCGGATTTATCTTTGGGAACCTTAGCACCGGTTTGTGCTCCCACGCCTCCTCCGGCCGGCAAATACTACGGCTGTCGATCATGGGAATGATCGGTCCTGACTCTAGGACATCCGACATGCTGTCGTGGAGTGGCGTTAGGTGTGCCTCCATGCGTGACGCGCCATACCGTGTAGTTCTCTATTGAGAACATCGGTGCCGTTCTAATACGACATATCGAGACATCGTAAGAGTAAGAGTATAAGGATGCTTTGAAAAGATGCTTATGCGGTGAAAGGGTTTTCGGGATCGGTTCGAGAGGACCGTATTTCAGAACCGGCGTCGGTTGAACACCGTATGCTCGATACCAATTGTTGGTCGAGAGGCGATAAGTCGGGTGTAGGGGGGGGTGAATACACACGAGCTCGGTTTCTTTTTCTCAATGAAGGTCGGTGAGCTGATGATTGCAAGCGATCAACGGTACCAAATAAGCCTTCGATCGCGGGACCGAGTGAGTCGGCTGCGGCTCTCTCTACTTGTTGTCGAGTATTTTGAGAATCGATCGGAGGCTGTTGTGCGGAAAGTGTGGGGCCGAGAATTCGTCTCTTTTGAAAACACATTTTAGCAAATTAAATCATTTGGTTGTGCGCTTTATAAAATCGTTTTATGCGAAGCTTATGATTTTCAAGTCGGTTGAATGCTTTATGCAATAAAGCATGAGTAAAGAACACAAGCGATTTAACGTGGTTCGGATACACAAGATCCTACGTCCACGGTCCCGAACAAATTAGGAGAACTTGTTGATTATTACGAGCAAGCCTCGGCGGGGATACTGCGTGCCTGTGGGCGGAGTTCCCTCTAAGTTATAGTCCTTAGCGACTTTACAATCGAAACCTAAGTACGAAAGGGAAGGGAATTTTCTCCAAGCGAGAAGGAGTTCTTCCAATAAGAACAATTCACTAAATGTGAACTCCTTCGAATCTAAGCTATAAATATGATAATGAGCTTAGTCTACAGAAGAAAGGGATCTAAGAACTTCAGAGAGAAAAAGCGAGAAATCTTCTAAGTACGCAAGTTTTCCTCTGGATGATCTTTGAGTGTTCTAGAGTGTTTGTGAACTTGAGCTTGTCCCTTCAAAATTCCGTCATTCGGAGCTTCAAAAACTTCTCTATTTATAGTTGTGAGTTATGGCATATGTCCGTTGGAGGCGGCGATGCCACGTGTCCTAAGCTTCCAAGGAAAACGGCCATAATTCGAACTTGTTGCAGCGGGGCGGTTAATGCAGTTGTTCATGAGAGCAGACTTTCTTGTGTAGAGTAGGTAAGCGTTGTCGGCTTCTCATTGGTCGAGGTTTGTAGTTGGTGAGAATATCGAGTTGACCGTTCAACAACCTCGTATGTCTTCTGCTGAACTTTTCGAAAAGACTTGAATAGGCTGGGTGGCTTTCAGTAGGATACGGTGGGCGAAAAATCCCTTGTCTTCTTCGAGTGAGTCGGGTGACGGGCATCTTGCGAGTAGGTCGGTGCGGCTGCGAAGGTGCTGTGCTTGTGTGCGTTCTTCTGCGATGACTATCAGTTGGGAGTAGTCTTCTGCGATGATTTGTCGGCTGATGCTTGTCTTCGGCGAGTGGAAGATCGGCCGGTGATCAAGAACCAAGGCGATTACAGCGTGACGTGGGGTTCGAAAAGTATCTTCGACAGAAGATCGGTTCAACAACTACCCCGTACGGGACTTAGACAAAAATCAATAAACAATAAATCAAGTCTAACCTATACATCGGCTAATCCTAACGACACACTAATCTTCGATATCGGCTAGGCTTTGGGATCTTCAATTTCATAGTAATACTATGATTTCCCCCAATTTTCTTTTAGCAGAACAAGAGTGAGTATCATCTCTTGACTCATGTATCCAACGATCATAGTGTTAGGTTTTGGCATTATCAAATAGGGAGAAAATGTAGGGGAGATGATTCGATCTTCTTACAATCAATTAAGACATAACTCAGTAGCCCTGTGCCCTGAATATTTACTAAAGATTTGAAGATCCCAAAACCCTTTCTTGGCTGATGAACCATTCAGTTGTAACCTGTTATGTTTTGTCTCTGAGGATTCAGACTCAGTAGACACTCTGCATCTGGTTCATGCACTCAGTAGATTACCTGCCTCAGTGCCGAGGCGAAGACTCGGTGATCTTGGACTCGGCGGGAGCGATATGCGAAAGGAATCAGTGGAACTGAACTCAGTAGGAGTAGTTCACTAAACTCAGAGTTAATCTTCAGTAGAGTCGACTCAGCAGGAGCATGCTACTGAATAAACATGAGACTCAGCAACGGTCGGACAGTCTTCTGACTGTCAGATTCTCCAAAGTCTAATCAGCATAGTCAATACGAGGAAGAGAGAAGTCGGCACTTCGGATCTACTTGAAGTGCTGATTACATCTCCACCCACTTTCGAACCTCGACCAATGACAAGCGACCACTTTTGTCCTATGTCCGTTAAAGCTGCAAGTCAACAACTTTCCAGAAATGGAGGGAAAGGACAACTTGCAACCATACTTTTAAAGAGCCGATTAGCTACCCCAAAAGAGAGAGACACAAGGATCGTCGTCTCCAACGGATCTATCCTTTCCTCTACTCTATAAATAGAGGGATACATTCAAATTGAAGCTCACGAGCATACACGAACACACAAAAATAGCAAACATAGAGCATTGAGCAACTCATAAGCGTCTTAAGTCTTCCGCCCAAGTAGTTCGAAGAAGAAATCTTTGGCAAAAGACGACATACCTGCTCATAGGGAACCAAGGCTGAACCAGAGAATCATACAACCTTTAGTATCCAAGCGTCGAGCACGAACCCGGGTTTATACTTAGGTTTGTTCGTCGCTCTAGAAGCCACTTTCTTGTACCCTATCTCTCTAACCTAAGCTCGAGATGTTCGTATCTACGGCTTAGACGAAGGGAGTTCATAGTCGGCCCTGATCCTTATTGTAAAGGACTCCTTCATAGTTGGAGAGTTTTTCAAACACTTAGTTTGATACCACATGTAAGCTGAGACTTGCTCGGTATAAATCTCAAGACCGAGTGTTTGTCTAGCGTGCAAAACCAACTAAGACTATCTCGGTATAATACATAGCCTCCTCGATCTTATGGGAAAGTGGACGTAGGATTGTTGGATCCGAACCACTTTAAAAATCGCCTTTGTTACGTGTTCGTTATTCTTGTTGCATTTATTACTGTGCATGCTGAAATTATCTTTAAAATCCATTCAAGCGAGTTTCAGAAAAGCTTTAATCGCATTGCACTAATATACTAAAACTATTTTTCTAAAAACTTTTTCTTAACTCATGAATTTGGTCCTACACATTTCCGCACTTTGGCTGAACTTTATGCGAGCGGTGCCGAATTATGACTCTAGTCGGCTAGCGAGGCCTCGGTAAAGTCGGTTACTGCAACATGATTGAGAACAACTTATTTGATCTGTTGAATCGGTTCGATGCGACACTCTCCTGAAAAGGATTGTTCGCGTTCTAAGTTGAGAAATCGGTTTTCGGTGTATTCAACCCCCCTCTACACACGAACGTTATTCTCGGGACCAACATGTCTCATACTCTATACCTTCTACTTTGCGAGAACTCCTCCACCATAGAATTCGGGAACTCGGTTCCTCTATACGAACGTATCTTGGCGATCTTGGTGTTCTTTTTGGACCATTTTTGAAATTTTTTGAGCGTATTTTGACGTTAGACTTGTTGGCGATAAATATGACCCATGTGTAGCGCGGTAGTCATCGATGACAACTAAAGCATACTTCTTGCCTCGATCGTCACCGGGAGAGGCTCGGACCGAAGCAGATCCATATGTAGCATTTGAAGGATTCCATCAATGGAAGGAGATAGAACATGAGGATTTTGATTCCTTGTTTGCTTTCCCTTTAGACATGTTTCACACCGAGTGTCTTTCTTGAATACTTCATTCGGCAGTCCTCTTGCTAGAGTGTTTCTAGCTAATTTGTTGAGCGTCTTGAAATTGAGATGGTGAGTCTTGTCGTGCGAGCCACCACCTGTTACGGTTGTCGTTCTTTGCCCAACAAACAAGCTTCGAGGTTCAGTTGAGTTCTGTCGGCTACATAGATATTCTTTTTTGCGCAAACTGACAACAATGTTTTCCACAGTAGATTTATCAATGACATCACGAGAAACCGAGCGTAAAAAATCACTATATTCGAGTTATCACAAAATTGACTAACGAGAGAGAAAGATTATCTTTGAAGTCCTTCAACATATGATACTCTTAGAAGGCATTGCGGTTCCAATCTGAGTGATCCATAGCCTCACGGTATAGCCTTTTGCGTTGTCTCCAAACTCGATCCAGGGTCCTTCTTGATAGTATAATTCATTAGTAGGTCCTACGGTATGTCATATATCTTGAGCATCCATTGTCGAGATACCAAGGGTCCTTGTGCACACCTCAAAAACGAGAATTATATTTAGGTACCCTTTATTTTTGATTTTGGGTCCTTAGATGTTAGTTTTGGAAACCCAAATCCGTCTTATGACCACACAGTGGTCTAAGACAAATTTCTTCCCACTTTGATCAACATATTTGACCAGCATCTTTGGTCGATCTTGGCTTCCGAGGCCTTAGTAGGTGGATGCCGCGACCTTTGCCTTACGTACGACTTTCTTTTTCTTCTTCGACTTTTAGGTCCTCTCTTGACTATAGGATCATAGTAATATGACCCATGCTTGAGTTGGATGTGTCGGCTGCGGAGGTCCCATCTTGATCGGCCCAGCTTTGCTTTGCTTGTTCCCCCTTGGCCGGGACTGGGGTGATTTGAGTGCCGATCTTCTTGTCGGAATCTTGATAGCTAGGATGAGGTGCCTTCATATTTTGTTTGTTCTTGGCTAGAGGGTTCGAGAATTTACTGCGTTGATGGTCTCCCCCTTGAGACGAACCTATCGGCTAGCCGGTTTTACGGCGTACGGAGGCGAGATGAGGAGTCTCCATGGCTGAATCCAAGTCCCTCCTTACAATGCTTAGGCTTGTTGCTTGCCGGCATCGCCTCAAGCTTCTTTTCGAGCGCCCATGTACCGCTCTATCATCGGGTTCTTCAAGAGCATCATCACTCTTCTTCGGCAGTTCATGCTTGGTGCGAAGTCCCGACAACTCTTGCTTGATGAGCTCGGTTCGGTATCTTTACGAGTCAAGTCATTGGTCGATGCGAGATCTGATCTTCTTGATGTGGAGACTTGGCCATCGAGAGTTTATCTCCTCCACGAGTCTCAACACAAGTCCTTCGGCCTCGCATACTTGACGCTCTCTGAGAAAGTCTCGATTCTCCACTTTCAGGGTATCCAATTCCTGAAGAGTCTTACTGAGCTGTAGACTCATCTGAATCTGCTCGTCGAGTAGTTCTTCATATGCAATCGCGACGTCCAGATTCTCATCTGCACCTGAAATAGTGTCGTGTGTGCAGTGTGAAGAGGAGTTAAATGGAGCGTGAGAGTTTACCTCATCCTCTTCTCCTGCCATGAGATACTTTTCAGCGTCTTCTTCAGCTTCAAGCTCCACGGCCATGAATGTCGCTTCATCGTCTGATGAATCCAGGAAGGAGTCGATTTCGTCTGAGTCGTCTGAGAGTTCACCGGCAATATATGCTTGTTGCTTCTTGATGAACTTCTCCCTTCGAGCTTTGCGTCTTTGCTCTTTCACGTGATCTTGAGCTTAGAACGGTCATCTTGATATTGTCACGGCTTCTTGCATTTATAGTAGGTTGTGACTCTTTCTTCTTTTGCTTTCACTATCTTTCGACATTGAGATGAGTCCTCTTTGTTTCCTGCATTTAGAAGTATGTGAGTGCAGGTGCGCTTAGGTGTACATTGGTCTTACCCTTGGAGTCTCTAACGACTCTTGAGAGCTTCTGCACCTCTCCTTCTCTTTCGATACTTCACGGCAAGCGGCGCGTACTTGCTTGGCCAGGTTTCCTTCGTGTAGATCACTAAGTGAAGGTTCGGCCTTGCTAGACACTAGAGTTTCTGTGTCTTGGCTGATGCTTTAAAAGCATGGTCGACTTGGGTGTTAGCTTCAGCTCATTTGCTTCTTTTGAGGTAGGCGAGCTCGAACTCCTCGGCTTTAAGTTACGAAAAGATATGGTCGGGAGTAACAATATCTAAATCGAGAATATCGCAATAAAGTAGCAAAGGGAGTCTAGTGGCCCGTCTAGCAGAGCCACGAAAATCTTGAGATTCATCTCGCGGTTGGAGAATGTCTTTCCCGGCCCGGTGATAGAGTTCATAAGATCCGTGAATCGATGTTGAGATCTTCAATGGAGTCACCGGGCATGAGAGACAGTCTCTCCGGCTTCGAAGTTCTAGCGCGAGTTTGTTTCTTTGATCTTCTGAGTCCCCCTACTCGGTAGGCTAGAACATCCCGAGTTCCTTCGCGGACTTTCAATCCTGAACTCTTCCGAGATAAGAATCGCTCGAGTGGTCGGTATGGTATTTACGGCGACGCGGTCTAAGTTATGAAGTTTCTTCTCCTCGGGGGTGAAGAGACCTCTGTCTTTAGGGATCTTCTTCCCGGTCACCATTCCTACTCCTTGTGCTAGGTCTGAGCAAGCGATGCTATCAACCATTAGAACGATAGAGTCCGTCCTCTAGAACCTGCTGTCATGCTTATTGTGGAGGGAGGTCGAGATGTGCCTCCATTCGACCCGCCATACTCCATAGTTCTCTCGAGAAAATGGGTACCATTCGATTCACGACATATCGGGCGTAGTGAATAATGATATGAAAGAAGAATGATATGCGGTGAAAACGTGTTCGGATCCGTTCAAGTAGACCGGTTTCAAAATAACAAGAGTTTTAGAGAACTCGTACTCTGATACCGAATTGTTGGTCCCGAGAGTAAACGTTCGGGTGTAGAGGGGGGTGAATACACTCGAAGCCGATTTCTCAACTTTAAACGCGAACAGTCCTTTTCGGGAGGGTGCCCCGTGCTTGAACAAGTTCGGTAGACCAAATACGCTTTTGTTCTAAATCGCGTGGCGAGTGGCGACTTTGCGAGGTGCGCTGGGCGACGAGAGTCGAATTCGGTGCCGTTCGGATAAAGTTCGGTGGTGCGAAATGTGTAGGCCAAAATTCAGGTTGAGTTTAGAAAAAGTTTTTTAATAAAACAGTTTCAGTATATTAGTGCGGTCGATTAAGCTTGTTGAAACTTAGTTGAATGATTTTAAAGATATTTTTAGTATGTACGGTAATCAAGCAACGGTAAAAATAGAAAACGAACACCGAACATTTGGCGATTTTTAAAGTGGTTCGGATCCAACAATCTTACGTCCCATCTTGTCCGAAAGATCGGAAGCTATGTATTATGCTGAGATAGTCTCGAGTTGGTTTGTCTGCTGGACAAACAACTTGGTCTTGATATTTAGACTAAGCCGGTCTCAATTTACAAGGTATCAAACTAAGTGTTTGAAAAACTCTCCAACTATGAAGGAGTCCTTTACAATAAGGATCAGTTCGAGATATGAACTCCTTCGTCTAAGTCTATAGATATGATCGGTGAGCTTAGGTTAGAGGGATATGGAACGAGAAAGTGGCTTCTAGAGCGACAAACGGTTAAGTAAAGACTTAGGTTCATGTTCGAGTCGCATGGATACTAGAGGCTTTATGACTCGGGTTCGACTTGGTTCCTATGACGGGTATGTCGTCTTTTGTAGGAGATTACTTCTTTGAACTACTTGCGGAAGAGTTAAGGCGTTTTTAAGTTGCTCTTTTAATGGTCTATGTTTGTTGTTCGCTTGTGTATCGTTGGTTCACTCGTGAGCTTCAATTTGAATTGTATCCCTCTATTTATAGAGTAGAGGCAAGGATAGATCCATTGGAGACGACGATCCTTGTGTCTCTCTCTTTTGGGTAGCTAACGGCTCTTTCAAAGTATGGTTGCAGTGTCCTTTCCCTCCATTTCTGGAAAGTTGTTGACTTGCAGCTTTAATCAGAATATGGACAGCTGGCTGCTTGTCATTGGTCGAGGTTCAGGCAAGTAGGTGAGACAAAACAGACTTCAAGGAGATCTGAAGCTGACTACTCTCTTCCTCGTATTGACTCTGCTGATTTGACTTAAGAGAATCTGACGGTCGGAGGCTGTCCGTCGGCGATTCTTTGAGTCGATCTCTATTTAGTAGCATGCTCTGCTTAGTCGGCTCTACTGAAGATCGACTCTGAGTTCAGTGAACTACACCTGCTGAGTTCAGTTCCACTGACTCCTTTCAATATACCGCTCCTGCTGAGTCCAGTATCACTAAGTCTTCTACTTCTGGAATACTGAGGCAGGTAATCTACTGAGCGCCTGAACCAGATGAAGAGTGTCTACTGAATCTGAAATCTCGAGAGACAAGCAGAACACATTACAAGCGAGATAGGGTTTTGGGATCTTCAAATCTTTAGTGAATATTCAGAGCACGTGGCTGCGAGTTATGTCTCAAGCGGTGTGAGAACATTAGCTCAAGGGAACAAATGAAGTTCTGAGCCAAATGCCCATGATCTTGAGAACTTCGGTTAACCCAAACTCTAACTTAAATGTCTTTCTCTCACAACCTAGTCTTGAATTTACTAATACCATCAATAAAAATACAATGAAATATTTAGTAGAAGAAACAGCAAAAAAGACGATTGTGGTTATATGCTCATACTTTAAATTTGATCATTAGTGATCCATCTATAGGGGTAAGAACAAGGACAAGACTTTCACAAGGAGAATGCACTTTATACACATGCTTCATGTTTATTGAGTAACTCCAAAACATAAACGTTGGACTAAATAATGCGAGAATTTGGTTAATCGTCATGCATGAAGAGCTCAACCAGTTTTTACGGAATGAAGTTTGAGAGCATATTGACAGGACCCACGCATCAACATGTCAAAGGATCATAATCGGTCTTCAAGAACAAGCAAGATTGAGACAATTTCATGTTAAGGGAACGAGGCTAAGTTAGTAGCGAAGGATTAGTGCCAAGCGAGAGGATATAGACTTTTAAGTGACTTTCTATGTAGTTTCGGGATTGGAGATCATATGTCTATTCTAATAATACATGCCAATGGGTATAAAGTACACATTCGTTAAAGGCATACTAAAGAGGAAGTCTAAGTTAAACAACCACGTGGCTTCGAGCAAGATACGGTCTCATCAAAGCTCTATACGTGTTAAGACAGGATGTTGAGCTTGATATGACGCGCCTTGTTAGAATTCCTCATTCAAAATATATTTAGAAAGGTGCGGTAGATCGCACTATGAGAGTCGAAACTCGGAGAGGACATTCTATTTGTGCGAGAACAACATAGATTACATTTGGATCTAGAAATATTGTAATGTGTTAGAAGCTCGAGAAGGTGTGAAGGAGAAATTCGAGATGTCCATAAAGGGGAGATGAATTATTTCCTCGGACTTGAAGTTAAACAATCGGCAAAGGGGATATTCATCCACCGAAACAAGTACACTCGAGACCTCATCAAGAAGTTTTGTGAATTCACCCGTGAACATGAATCTTAAGATTGACCACTACCAAAGAGGGAGTATGCTTAATTCAATACGATTATCGTGCCATTATCGGATCATTATTATATTTGATTGTCAGTTGACCTAACATTACTTATGTAGTAGGTATATTCACAAGATATCAATTAAATCCGTAAAAGAGTAATTTGGAGACTGCGAAAAGTATTATGCAATATCTAAAATGGACACTGATATGAGTCTATGGCTTCATGCCGATGATAATTTTGAACTAGCTGGCTATGAGGGCTACGGGCTGCATCGAAATTCAACTTGGGGAATGTGTCGGTTCTAAGCAACAACCTAATTTCATTGTTCTTTAAGATACAACATTGATAGCGACTTCTACTACTAAAGCTCGATAATTGCTTGCTAGAAGTGTTTGTGCACAAATCATTTGGCTTTGAAAACAACTTCAAGATTATCGAGTCAATGCAAGATGAAGTGACCATATGCGATAACACAGTGCAATTCCAATCACTCAAAATCCAATTCTACAAACATAATGCAAGAACATGGATATCAGATACCACTTCATCGAGACCATATCGATAAAAAGAATATCATGATGGAGAAAATCCTTACGATATACAAAGGGCGGATATCCCGACTAAGCCCCTACCCGTAACACGATTTGAGAAGCGTGCGAGTTAAGCCTTTTCCTTACATTTTCATATCGCCATTTGTTTTGTTCAAGCTCTACATGCTCTAAAGACTTCTATCACTTTTTAGCTTGAGTGTACGATAATATTTTGAGTTTTTCTTGATAGCGGTCGCGCTAACTTACTCTACTTCCAGTGCAAACACTTTTTCTGTGATGCTCTTCCAACAATGGCGTAAGAACTTCTTACACATTGATTCGGCAAATCAATGAGATTTCCGAGAACGGATTATGTTTGAACTGTGATGGAATTTCACATATGTGGATTGGACTATATGAAGGACATGTATGATATGTTAATTGACTTAAGACTTGAAGAGTTCTTGATGAGGAGGCCTGAGATCCTCATGCCCAAATGAGTAGTAGAGTTATATTTCAACTTTTGTGTTAGTAATGATGTTGTTGATCATGGCCGATTTAAATATCAAAAACATATTCTTCGGGGAGGCAAGATGCATTATCGGAAAGTTGGTAGGATCAAGTTAAAAGAACAAAGTCACACATCTTTCCACCTACTCCGCAGAAGTCATCAACCGAGATATGTCTGAAGTTGGATGAGATTAATGCTATCTCAGTAAGTTATATGGAGCAGACAACACTTTCACCGCCACTTTCCACAAGTCGAAGCGTCCTACCCATGTATAGGGCTCCCCTACACATATAGTCGCTCAATGCCCTGCGAGCCGAGGAAGGTTCCTTTGAAGATAGGGCTAAGATAAGTTGGGTTGATTACTTCTTTAGGAAGCTTGGGCATAGTCTCTCGAGATTTAAGGAAGATAATAAAGATAAGGTCATGCACCTAGGGCCAAAGGGAAGCTTCAATTTGGCACCAAGTTTTGTTGTTGGATTTTTTTTTATTCTTGTGATGTGAACTTATTTTCAAATGCAACTTCCTTTGTAACATCGCAAGGTTAATTTCCAGAACATGAAGATGGCGCTAAAATCGATTGGTCTCCGACACCATTGGAAAACCCAAGAAGAAAAAGGTTTGTGATACTCTACTTTGCGTAGAGGAAATGGTCCCTAGAAAGTTATCTAATCCACCAGGAGAAGCCCCAAAACTGTCTATGCATACTCGAGAGATAGGTCTACCTAATTCGAGAGGATCTTGGCCGGTAGTTCATCATTACTAAGGCACTTAGCCTTTAAGATCTTCATTTGTTCATGATCTAAAGTGCGTTCTACTAAAGCTGGCTCGCACTGCTAATAGACAAAGCCACACGGTATGTAGAAATCTTGGTTGAAGAAGAAGCAACCATCGATCTCGAAGACCAACAAGGCAGAGAGCAGCGGTGACCTACCTCCAAGCTCTTATGCCCCTATCATTTGAACAATTTTTGCCAGCCTTCTTCCTAGTGCCCAACGGTGGTCGCTCGGCCTGCGTGAAATTGTGGTAGTCATCTCTGTTACATTCATTGTTGAGTGCAGGGGATATTGACATGATGATACGTGTCAACAACCCCGAGGAAAATCCGTCGGATTGTTCGGATTGTTGAACATCTTTTTCTTGTTTTTGTTGTTTTTCGGGGAAGAACGAGAGATAAAGCTAATCTAGAAGAACAGGAGAGAAGAGCTAAACTATGAAATAAGAACTTTGATTGATTTCTTGGATAACCATTACACTTCACACACATGGCTTAGTATAAGCCAAACAACTCGTACATAATGAAAAACATCACCATTGGAAGTAATAATTAAAGTAAGAAGCGGGTCCACACCACTTTTGACCAAGAAAATTTCCACCCCAACCTTCCTCTCGAAAGTGCGGTTTGTGACGGCTTCCTCTTTTATGGAGTCTTGTCCTCAAGACTCATCGTTTCCGACGGAAGTAGGTTGGACCTGCTTGCATTATTTTCTCACTAGTAAGCTCTCCCATGGTTGAAAAGCTGTAAATAACCACTTGATTCCCAAATCACAAATACCAGGGTTTATAACCAAATTTGCATCCGTAATTTACCCAAATTTGTGCCATGGCCAACAACTACAGTGAGTTTTTCTCCTCAACCAGTGGCTTTTAGGCGGAAGCTAGTGTGGTTTTAGCGAATAGGCTTTGCCAGCCTGGTTTGGCTTTCGCCGGAGCGTGACCTTCGGCACGACTTTGGCTTCACGAGAGAGAGGATAAGTTGGCTCCCACTGGGTGAGGCGGCAATTGTCTCTTCCACTACGGCGGCTTCTTCTACCGCTTGTTTCTCATGCTCGGCTTCACTAGCCGGAGCATCTTCTTCTGCAGCAGTGAGGAGGGAAACAGGCGCCCGGCGTCAGACAGGCGGCTATCTTTGTAGTGGGTCCTTTGCCACTTCTTCCACCGATTTCAGTCTCGGTCGCCGTCTCTTGTTTAAGAGTTGCCGGCTCTTCCACTATAGCGGCTTCTTTCTTAGGCTCGGCTTCTGAGCCGGAGCATCTTCTCCAAGTAATAGGATGGAAAGTTGTGTCACGAACTCTTGGGGCGGCGGTTGTCGTAGTGTGTTGAGTGGCGCCGGTGGGGTTGATACCGTAGCAGCGGTGGGAGGAGTTGAAACGGGGCATCTGCCGGAGGCTGGGGTTGAGACCGAGCCGGTTGCAACGGGGGCTTGCTGCTGGTGGAGTGGATACCGAAGCGGTTGCATGAGCATTTGCAATGGGGGGTCTGCTTCTTGGAGCTCGGGAATGAGGCTTATGGTAAAGCTGGATGAATGGTAGGGATTAGGCGAATTGATGAAATTGGTGTTGGGAAAAATAAATGGAGAGGTTTAAGAAATTTAGGCTTTGGGAGTTCATTGGAGGTGGGGTATATAGAGAGTATGGGTAGTGAGGATATGCCGTGTTTGAGGCGCTTTTGTGTTTAAAACACTTACCATATTTTGATATTAGTTGTTCATGGTGGTAAATGCTTGCTTTGAATCCATTCTTCATATGGGCAATCGATTGTGCCAGGGAACATTGCTCGATACCATGTTACAACCCGAGGAAAATCCGTCGGATTATGTTCGGATTGTTGGAACATCTTTTCTTGTTTTGCTTTGTTTTTCGAAGAAGAACAGAGATAAAGCTAATCTAGAAGAACAGAGAGAAGAGCTAAACTATGAAATAAGAACTTTGATTGATTTCTTGGATAACCATTACACTTCACACACATGGCTTATATAAGCCAAACAACTTGTACATAATGAAAAACATCATTGCAAGTAATAATTAAAGTAAGAAGCGGGTCCCTTTCCACTTTCTTGACCCAAGAAAATTTCCCACTCCAACCTTCCTCTCGAAAGTGCGGTTTGTGACATGTCACATGCCTTGTGAAAGCAAACAGGTAGTGGAGAGGGAAAGAAGAAGAATAGAGTACTGAGTGGGAATAATTTCCTTTATGTTGACCAAGTAGAAAAAGAGGAGGCAGAGGAAATGGTGCCCAGTTGGGAATGGCTTTAGTGGCTGATAAATCCTCACGTATCTATCCTACTTAGATATATGTTTTTTTATTATATGCTTTATGTTTTAGTTGTCTTTAAATAGAATGTAATGGATTGGAAAGCGGTATGAAAAGAAATGAATCAAGTTATTATTTTCCTAGATTAGCTTCTACCTCCTTGCGATTAGCTTTCTCTCTCAACTTACGTGTTTCTTCTCCTACAAACCAAGATCTACAAGAAAATATGCTTAACAATCCGACGAATTCTTCTCGAGTTGTTACAATGGTATCAGAGCCGCGATCTTTCAACGGTGGGCAAAGCGCCCGACGGAAGTTCCATAGGTATCGGCCTACGAGCCCTTCGGGAATATGCCGGCACCTCCCCAGCTGAATCTTGGGCCCGGCGACAGGACTGCCAAAACCACCAGATTGGATTCAACAAGGTTTTAATACCTTGGACACTCAATATCAAACCCTAGTTCATGCTTTAAACAACCCGGCTAATAGCATGGCCTATCCACATTATCCTTTTTCTCCCACACTCCCAAAACTCCAATCTCGGGTTACCCCAAACCCCCACTTGCAGAACCTAAACTTCATAAACCCCACTTTCACTTTCCCCAAACCCTCAATTCCCTAACCCTACCTTCACTTTTCCACAGGTTTTTTCCACGTCTCATCCCATTCACCCTAGACCCAAACTTCACCATTCCAACCACTACCCATTTTCTCCACAAAACGGCTACCAAGCCTCCCAATTTCTCCACGCCACCTAAATCTCTTTCCAAGAAGAAAGTGGAGGACTCGCCGGCTCCGTAGCAAGTGAAAGCACCGAGGAAGCAGTTTAGTTCCTGAGTGTGAAGAAATAGCTCCAGTGAGAAGCCGGCCCACCGCCAGGAGCCGAGGCTGATAAACAAGTCTTGAAGAAGTCATTGCAATGGAAGATCCAGCTAGCCATTGCGGTCGAGAAGCGAAGGGCGTGGCAGTTGAAGTCGAGCACGAGGTGGAGGCTCAGCCTGTTGAGAACCAATCAAAACGAAGCGACG
Source organism: Lavandula angustifolia (assembly GCA_028984105.1). NCBI lineage: Eukaryota > Viridiplantae > Streptophyta > Magnoliopsida > Lamiales > Lamiaceae > Lavandula > Lavandula angustifolia. The sequence continues at coordinate 22,911,147 of CM054825.1, forward strand.
AAGCGCCGGTAAGCCAAGCCGTTGCCGCGCCTGAGAAAAAGGCTGCCCCTACTTTGCAAAGCCGGAAGGCTAGGGCGTCGAGAGGCTGCTCCGGCGAAAGAAGATGTTGTTGGCAGTGGCAAATTTTTGGTAAATTAAGTGGAGACAAGTTTGGTTATAAACACAGGTATTTGTAACTTGGGAATCGAGGGGTATTTCTGGTTTTCTCAACCATAGTGAGGCAGAAAGAAGATGCAGGATATAGTAATTGCTCTCTGAATGGTGTGCATCGGACTCTTTCTACACTAATGTTACTACCCAATGGGTCAGAAGCTTTGCGGGATTACAAGAGTTTTGAAACGGAGGAATTACCCCAAAGTTTGTCATGTTTAGCTGATGGAGGCAAGAGAGGGACTAAAGTTGAATCATGGGTTGATGAGCATTACCGGAAGAAGAAATACCCTCCGGAATCCAACCTTGGGACAGGTTGATTCGGAAGGGTATGTCACCACCCTGCCAGAAACAGAAGGTAGTGGAGAGGGAAGGAAGAAGAATAGAGTTCGAGTGGGAATAATTTCCTTTATGTTGACCAAGTAGAAAAAGAGGTAACGAGAGGAAATGGTGCTAGCTGGGAATGGCTTTAGTGGTGATAAATCCTCCACGTATCTATCCTACTTAGATATATGTTTTTTATTATATGCTTTATGTTTTAGTTGTTCTTTAAATAGAATGTAATGGATTGAAACGGTATGAAAAAAAGAAATGAATCAAGTTATTATTTTCCTAGATTAGCTTCTATCTTCTTTAGATTAGCTCTCTCTCAACTTCTGTAAAGTTCTTCTCCTACAAACCAAGATCTACAAGAAAATATGGCTTAACAATCCGCCACTAATTCTTCTCGGGTTGTTACAATCGTGTTCAGACAATCTAAGTTCTTTCCTCGAAGCGGAGATGGAGTACTGAGACCGTATACTGGATATGGTCATCCATCTGATGGAAGCTTACAGATTGTATAATCTACGCACTATCATGCTCTTCAAGCTTTCCTTGAAGCAATACGAAGCCCCCTCCTACAATCAGAATTGATGAAGAAGATGATTAATGAGACAAAGATCAGGGTAGATTATTGATGTGACTTAGAGGGATCCTCGGTCCCTGACGGACTTCCCGAAAGGATCCACCCAATGAAGAGAAGGATTATTCAGAACATAAAAATGATGACGATTAGGACTCTGACTCCACCACCACCACCTCATACATCTATCGCATCTACATCCTCACATAACTTTGATCCAAGCTCCCTGCAAGGTTAGTGAAAATATCTTTTCGACTGCCAGGGACATAAAACCAGGAAATTGTTCAAGAACACACACTTTCTCCGAGAATTGGGAATATTCTTTCAGATACAATAAAAGAAGATAAAGAAGCTAAGCAACAAAGCATAAGGTTACATTTGCTCCCTGCTCCTGATATATCGTCTATTTTCAATAACTCTTTGGAAACTCCAATCCAAAGCAAGTCTCGAAGAAAGAAATTCTATAGAAAGCATTGAACACACATGCAAGAATCATTCTTCTAGCTTCACTGGACCATTTAGAGTTCCGCCATTCTTAAAATCTGACGACGACTTTTAGCAAAGTCCAGTATCGAGACACAACTTTCCTCGACCTTCTCGGCAAACTCTACAAAGAAAATCGCGGACACAATGTTGAAGTTTGATCCAAACTGATTATGCCAAGAATTGGGGAAGCCTACGGTGATGTTCTCATGGATGTTTGAAGCCCGAACTCAATCAGAATTTGCACCCTCTATCAATCGCTCAATCTCTTTATGCAGTTTATTCAGACTAATGCCAAATGGAGGGGGGGATGTAGAAAAGACAAGTGTAGATGACACAACTAATGACGTTCTTGAGGTTGAGAAGTCATCATATATACAGGCAGAGAAATATACAGCAAAGCACATGGAGAAAGCGACTGAAAAAGCTGTAGATACTGATCATAGGAAAAGAAAAGGAAGTACAGAAGGAAGCCACTACTGAGACTGGAGACTGTTGTTGCAGACTCAAATACAAACTCATGCTATAATCAGCGAGAAGGTAGCTCAGGAGTTTAGAAAGGAAACTGAATTATAAACCTGTAAAGAGGTATCCGGACCATGCTGAATCAAACAAATGATTTCTGCTGAAGAACTAGAAAAAGTTAGATTTGAGGAGGATCCTTTAAATTGAATGATATTCAAAGCTCCTCGAGTATCTACATGAGCAAAAGGAAAGAGGGTACGGGCAAAAGCTAAACTTCAGCGAAAAAGCAAAGAGGAAGAAGATAAGAAGCTCCAAGAGAGTTGAAGAGCGAGGACAGAACAAATAGCTTGCGACGGAAAAAAAAATTCAAGAACTTGCAGCTGCATTTGAAAAGGCTCTTTATAATAAATCTATGTCCAAAACTATCAAGAACCCAATGATCTTCATCGAGCCTGCAAAGACGAAGAATGTTTCTAATTGAAAAAATGAGCACGATTTTCACTCATCATTGATAAAGGAGCTGTACCCAGGCGTAGCCATAATCGATGAACAAGAGAAAGAGAAGAAGCAAAGAAAAGGAATGAAGTTTGCAAAGCAAATGAAGAACGAATCCGGAAAGCAATGAGCAAAACCACCAAGCAATGTTGCACCAAAGAAGAGAATTTTGGAAGAAGTTTTTTATCCCAATAAAGAAGAAACCCACTTTAGAATTAAAAAAATGTTTATACTTCCTTATGGTGGATAAAATGGATTCTTCTGGAATGGTTTACCTCTGGAGGAATTGGCAAAAAAAAAGTTCGTCTTGCGATACTATTATTGGATGTTGTGGAAAACAGATAAGCCTGACGTAATTCTGGCTAAAAAGATTGAGTAGAAAAATGGAACTATGGAAGCAATAACATATTAAGACAATTCACTGCTCACGAAAAGATAAAATTCAAGGCCCTGACAAAAAGGTTTTCCAGGACCCTAAGGAGTCAGGTTGGGGTTATTGATTTAATCTACGATTGAGAATGAAATGAAAGAAGCAGCTTTGCAGAGGAATCGGGAACCATTTGAAAAAATATCATGGCTTCTATCAGGAAACAGAGAGCAAGATATACTGAGATGTATTGGATAGATCACCTTAGAACCTGAACAAAGAACATACGAAAAGAGGGAGAACTTCAAAGTGGTGAAGAAGGAACCAGGGAACTAGACTAAATTTATATTCTCCGGATTATCATACTAATGCCAAAATCTCAGCTCGTTAAGTAAGCTTTTTATCACATGGGTGATTCAATATGTTGAGTACTGATTTCACTTGGCTTCACTTTCGGTTAACTAGACGATTCGAGGTATAGAAATATGTGCGGAAATATGTAGGCCCCAATTTTAGAGTCTCTTTGAAAAGCATTTTTTACTTGAAAACAATTTAAATTATAGCTTGCTTTCTGTTTTAGAAAGTTTTACTAAATATCAACACTTACATGTTTTGGCAAAAAGATTATGTGGTGAATGAATAGTAGGCAACCTAAGATTAAAAGAAACACAGAGACTTTTAGAGTGTGTGCTGGATACGCAAGTAGATCCTATGTCTACTTTCCTCATTTTTATGAGGTCTCGATTATATTTGTATTGAGCAAGTCTCAGTTGGGTGCTATCTCATTTGAACAAACCTCGACTTAGTTTTAAGCCTTCACAATGGTTGAACTCCCAGTTGTATGAAGATATTTCCAACCTAAGAAGGAGTTTTTATTGTAAGAACAGTTCAAAAAATTGAACACCTTGGGTTCTAAGCTTGTAATATATCTTTGTAGTTTAGGGAAATACGGGGAACATATATACAAGTCTAGAGTGAAAAATTAAGGTTTATGGAGTCTATTCTATCGGTGTTCTTCTGTGGTGATGCTTTTGAGATTACTAGGGTTTGTATGCATTTTAATTGCTTGTGTTTCACAGTATCCTTTAATCACAAATAAAGATCAGAATCTCTATTTATAGACGTGACTGGTGAATAGATCCGTTGGAGGGAACCTGGCACATGGCTACGCGACCCATAGAAACGATCTTCTTCAATTTGAATATGTAGGTGTGCCTTTTTGAGTTCAGAGACCGACTGCACTCATGTGAAAATAAGTTACAATGTTGCAAGGTCCTCATTGGTCAAGGTTAAATGAGAGATGAAACTTTTTTGTTCAAACTTCAAGATGAATCTGGAATTACGACTCCCCTCACATTATGCTCCTCGAACGCGTCTTGTACGAAATAATCTCTTCGACATTCTCCTTATCTTACGGTAGTGTGAGTCGCTTTACCGACTTTACCTCACTTGAAGAATATCTCTTAGAGTAAAGTGTGGACTGAGTCTTTAGACTGAGCTAGTCTCTGGGTATTGCTTGAGTAGCATCTTCTATAAGCATGGGCAGCAGCTGGAAAGCAACTACCTAGCCCTCTTGCAGGCTCCTAAACAGATGAGCTCCAATAAGCTTAAACATCTCAGCTACATAATATGGATTCATCAGTCAATTAGGGTTTTGGAATCATTGAAATCTTCTATCAGAAATCATCATGCAACAATTTTCTCACTTTTAGATGCCAAAATTAAGTGCAATCAACGGATGTTTTGAAGACTAATATAACAGAAAATAAAATCAAGCAATCATGAGTGTGAGTGTGTGTTAGTAATCACTTAATAATTAGTTGTGTGAATTTGAAACACAAGACCTTTAGACAATGAGAAGTTGTCATGTCGAACATAAAGTACTGGATATTATATTTGTATTGAGATGTTACAAGTACAAATATCAGACCCTGCTATGCTAAGAGATCTTCACATTTTGAGTCTTGAACTTTTTGAGCCCTTTGCTTGAGTTCTTGAGATTTAACTTCAAGGTCAACAAGTTCGTATAGACCATATATACTTTGTTGGAGGTCCATGGATTTCCCCTTATAATCATTCTCATCTTTTGATTTCAAAATCTTTAATTCTAGAACCTCTTATGATCTCCTTCTCAAAGTAATCGCGTTGATAAGTCTTCATTCCAACTTCCTTAGTGCCCGGAGAGACTTGAACTCTTGATCCTTAAGGGGGATTCAACTACAGCTTTTTCATTAGTAGCTAACATCATTTGCTAGCTCTCCTTCAGCAAGTCTAAAGCATCGGATTCGAATATGTGATCCAGTTTGAAATTAAGTGCACCCCATAGCTTCTAAAAATAGACGCTTTCAGCCTTGAGAACTTCCCATCTCCCATTCATCTCCACTGGGATCCCATTTATCTACATGAGAATAATGAACCAATCTTTAGATTAGCTTCGACTTCAGCTGCTGAGATACTCTCCTATAATATGTGGAGGTGGTGGGAATACTCCTATGTTTGACAATATAGCTTATCTCTTGCAACTTTTAGAAGCCTTTCTTGTTCTGTGTTAAGCCTCCTTCTTCAGTAGTCTTCTTTATGTAAGCCTCAATGTCTAGCCTCTTAGCTAGGTTACTTTTTTCTTTGTCCATTTATTCGAGATATCTTCATGAAGATGTTTGTTGTACCTTTACGGAGTTTGTGTATCATAAACGAGGTATCCTTAGGCAAATAAACGATTTGTTCCTTCTTAGTGTTAACTTCTTTTTGAGTCTCTTCTTTTGAGACATTCTTCAAGATCCCAGTTTTCTCTTCGTATGTGGCCTATGAATACTGGCGGCTATATCTAGTCCTCTTTACGCAACTAGATTTCTTTTACTCCTTTTCTCGAGGTTTCCATTTGTTCCTTGTTTTTTTGAGAAGAGGTAGCCTCTTCTTCTTCTTTAGTAGTCTTAGCATCAGCAAAGCGAGCTACTTCTTCCAAGTGCGTCATTGATAGGATCTTTGGCTATCTCAGTAGAAGTACCATCTGTAGCATTTCTTTTAGTTGTCTTCTGGCTGACAAGCGCTAGTCCTCTTCCTTCTTAGTCTTCCATCAGTTTGGCATCATCATTTGATATTTCCGTGATTGAATATAAGAATTTTGACTTTGAGTGTAAACTGATCATAGAGATTCTCTACAGATCATTCAGTCATTGGCAACATTGTGTATGTCTTCTCATAACTAAGCAAGCTTAGCGGATCTCATTTGTCGCATGATCTTTGAAAAAATCTCTTTATGCTGCTTTTGAGAGCGTTCAAGATCGGGCTGACAACGAGCCTCGATATTACGTTGAATGTTGATAAGAGCTTGATTGTGTCAGGAGATAATTTTATCAACTTGCTTGAATACGAAGCTAGTTGGTGACATGGCTTGTATGATCAAAACACGAGAAGCTTCCGCCAACATGTCAGAGAAGGAATTGGCTTGTGCTTCAAGATTTTACTTAAGTTGTTCTCCAAAAATGTTTTCTCTTGACATTTCAGGCTTTTGCAGCTTCAGGGTATAGTTTTTATGATGCTTGAGTGGGAAGTAGAATTGATCTATTTACTTCTAGCAATTATGCCCTTGATATTTGCATCATGAGCCTGCTGTATCTTTGCTTCCACTTCACGTGAACATCTTTAGCTAATAGCATATTCTTCTCTCATTGTCTATCAATCATGTTGTTAAGAAATTTAAATGTAATCTCCTTTATAGGTTTAGCTTGGTATGCGGACTCGGTCAATCTCTGTTCAGAGATGCAAGCTATAAGCTGAGAAGATAGCGCGTAGCTTTAGTAGAGAGTAATCTGGTCCCTTGATAGCAGAGGATGAGGTTGATCATCATCATTATTCTTATTAGAATCCTTGGCTGAGTCCTTCCCTTGTTCCTCCGGCGGCCGGGACGGGTCACCCTCAGTGGGCTCTGTAGGCCCTACATCCTTTGGTGATATAGGTGGTCTCGAGATTTTTAAATCGATCGCTTGTCAGTCAGATCTCAAGTGCTTTTTAACTCTCATGATCTTGAGTCACTTGAGTCTTCCTAACCGAGCAGGCAAGAGGCATTGCTACCCTTAAATGATCCATCAACATGATGTCGGAGGCTCTCCATAGCCTATTACCCTTTCTAATAGATTTCTCTTCAGTGTTGAAGTGCATCTACGATTTTCTGTATGATATGACCAAGTCTACTGGCATCCCAACTTCCGAGATCTCGGATCATGTGATGCCAGGCATGGATGGCAAAACCTTGACTTGAGTATCAAGATCAGAGTTGCTGGGATCCCGCTGTTTGAATATATACGCGCCTTCTCTTTGAGTACGTCGTATGCCTTACATAGAGTATGTGAGCTAAGCTCCTATCAGGAAGGTTTCAAATTTTAGTCTAAAGCCGTGAAGCAACTCCTTTTCGGTTCATTTTTTGAGTTCTGATGCATTGGAACTGGAGGAAGCCGAGCTAGTGGTTGGAGCAAGAGGCACATTTTCTGCTACTGATCATCCGACTGCCTAAGGAAGCTGATCCCTCCTTGCATCTAAATGAGTATCCTCAACCCATTGGATGAAGGTGAGAGGACGAGTTCTGCGGTTCAGTTTACTTGGGCTAACCTTCTTTCTGTGAGCCTTGCAGGGGAGATCTGCTGAGTGTAGTTTCTTGTCATATACCTTTCCTTTCTATCCCGCTTCATGGGCGACATGTTTGTTTCAACCAATATAGTATAAAACTCACCCTACGCAGTTTTTGGAAATACTGCATGTTGGCATTCTATGCCACTCTTGCCTAATGGCAAGCGTCTAAACCAACAGAAGTCTTTTCTTGTAAGTAAGATGCACTATGCAGGATTTGAATGTGAAAAGATTTTCAGAATCTATGTCCTGGATTACAGAGAGTGGCTTCTTTTTTAGACGTCAAGATTTGCTTTTCCAAACCAATGTAATGAGTAACTATGATGAGTCAAAACCTATGCAGTTTGCCGTATCCAGCAAAGATAGATATCTGACATGAAGGTGATGCGCCGTAAATCAGAATATGGAATGTCCCAGCTTTTACACGAATAGCCATTAAATTAATGACTACCTTACACATCTAAGATGGGAAATTAATGCAATACATGGTACTGAATCTAGATAGGATGAATTCCAGACTGAACCTGACTAGCTAAATCCATAGTAATCGGCCACGAGTTGATGAATTCGATATGATGAGTTTGATACCGAATTCAGATATGATGAGTTTGTAGTACCATAAGTCGCATACTTCAGAACAAAGTTCAATACTTTTGAGTGCAGCTACCCTTACCAAATGCTTTGCTTTACGAATCTCTTTAATTTTACAATTTTGGTGCTATTCTGGAAGCAATTTTTAGCCTTGTATACAATGTGTTTTCAGTTACTACTCTTTATTCTCTTACGATACCATATATATATATACCATACCTATATATATATATACACATATATACCATATATATATATATCTAAGCAATGTAATCCTTTATCTTGTGCAGTTGAAGTTATTTGCAGTGCTGCCGTAGATCACAGAGAAGAATCACTACAATTGGTTGACATGAAAGATATAAAACAGTTATAACAACTAAAGATAACTTTCAGATAAGTTCTTTGGTATAAGCTGCAGTTGAGATAAAAAGTGATTTGTCCCAGTTGTTCGTCTATACTGGTACTAGTGATGTGGTGTATTGAAGGATTACACAGATGTGTTCTCCGTGACTGACCTAGTGGAGAACCACTTCAGTGAATAACCAAAATCCAGTGACTCATTTGGTCTTAAGCTTGGATCAAGACTTGCAAGGCTGATGCATTTGGCTATACACTTTGACCTACTATGTGGAACTTGTGCCATTAGATGGACCGATCAGGGTATCTTAAAAGTTACTAGTGATGTTTACTTGTGTCTCAGGCTGCTTGTTTGTATCTTGCAATCCATAATCCTATAGACGGTTGATAATATCACCTGAGGGACTCGTAATGGAATTATCCCACTAAACCCAGTCGGTTTGATTAAGTTTCAGGTGAGTTAATAAGGTCAGAGTGGTACCATGCTTAGAAGATATATAGATGTTAATTCATTTAAGTTGTCAGCGTGTGGACTTAACCCAATTAACGGAGCATCTCTATCGTAAATAAGGATATCGATTAAGTGTAAAAAATACAAACACATGCTCAAGTTGGGATAAAGGGGTAATTGAACACAGAATTGCGTAGTGGAATAAATTTGTATTTATTAATTGATTTTGCTCCGGGCAGAGCAAAGATAATTAAATAATTTTGAGACCCGACTTTATTTCTTGTATTTGTCACGAAAGTCTTTGGTCCAATTAGTTGACTTGTGTTATTTATTATCTTGTTGGCAGATGAAACAATCTTCTCCTATAATACCTGGTTGGAGAGATAACCTCAGTAGTGTTAAAGTGCTCGGAGATATTTGCTTGAAGATTTGAAAGATCCTTAAAAACCTACTTTGACTGATGAACCCGTTCAGTTGTAATATCTTTATATGCCCTCGAGGTTTCGGGCTCCTAGTTTACTGACACTCTTCATTTGGTTCAGGCGCTCAGCAGATTACCAGCCTTAGTACCAGAAGAAGAAGATTAAGTGATACTCTTGGACCTCCAGTAGGAGCAGTATACTTAAAGGATTCAGTGGAACTGAACTCAGTAGGAGTAGTTCACCGAACTCGGGAGCTAATCTTGCAGATTCGACTCAGTTGGAGCATGCTGAATTTCGATCCAGACTCAAGCAGCCGCTAGACAGTCCTCCCAAGCTGTCAGGATTTTACTAAGTGCTAAATCAGCAGTTAAATGCAGGAAGAAAGAAGTCAGCTTGAGATCTACCTTGAAGTCTGTTCTATCTCACCTACTTTCCTTAACCTGCGACCAATGACGAAAGCGGCCAACTGTCATTTTATGATGCCAAAGCCCAAGTCAACCACATTCCTAGAATGGAGGTAAAGGACACTACAAACCATATTTAAAAGAGTCGTTAGCTACCCGAAAAGAGAGAGCCACAAGGACGGTCGTATCCAACGGATCTATCTCTGCCTGCTACTCTATAAAATAGAGGGATACTGATTCAAATTGAAGCTCACTTGTTTAACCTAGAAATCGAAGAACACACGAGCATTCACAAAGAACAACTTAAACTGGTTCTAAGTCTTTCGCAAGAAGTTCGAAGAGTAATCTCGGGCGAAAGACTGACATGCACTGCTTTCATGGGAACCAAGTTTGAACTAGAATTATGAAGCCTCTCAGCATCCAACGATTTGTAACACACAACCTAAGTCTTTAACTTAAGGTCGTAAGTCTCGTTATGCCACCACCTCTTCGTTCCCTATCCCTCTAACCCACAGTGAGCAGATCATATCCATAGCTTAAACGAAGGAGTTCAGTATTTGAACTAATCCTCATTATAAATGACTCCTTCATAGTTGGAGAGTTTATCAAAGCGCTTTAGTTTTTGATCCTTTGTGAACTGAGACTCTTGCTCAGTATAAATCTGAAGTGACTTACAAGAAGGAAACCTGGCTAAGAAGTACGCACTTGCTTGCCGTGAAGTATCAAAAGGAGAAGGAGAGGCGAGGGAAGCTCTCAAGAGTCGTTAGAGACTCCAAGGATAAAGACCCGGAAGCCAAGCACACCTAAGCGGGCACTCATAACTACACATACTTCGAATCAGGAAACACGAGGACTCGGCTGAGTCGGAAAAGACAATGGAAAACAAACAAGAGAGAGTCACTACCTACTACAACTACAAGAAGCTAGTTTGGGAGCCCAGCTGCTCGATATGACTGTCCTGAGCTCAGCACTGCTGTTTGAGAGCAGCACGCAAAGCTCGAAGGGAAGAAGTTCATTAAGGAAGCCACATGCATATATTGGGCCGCGTGAACTCTCGGACGGCCTCAGATGAAGTCGACTCCTTCATGGATTCATCGAGATGATGAGGCTTACATTCAAGGTCAAGAGCTTGAAGTAGAGACGTTGAAAAGTGTCCCATGGCAGGTAGCAGTAGGATGAGGTAAACTCTCATGCTCCACTCTTAACTCCTCTTCACACTATACACATACGACACTATTTCGGGTGCGAATGAGAATGCGGGCGTCGTGATCGCATATGAAGAACTACTCGGCGAGGCAAGTCAAATGAGTCCGCAACTCAGTAAGACCTTATCAGGAGGTTGGATACCCCGAAAATCGAGAATGAGAGACTTTCTCGAGAGTCAAAGTTGCTCTTCGAGTCGAAGGACTTGTGTTGAGACTCAGGGAGGAGATAGAAACTCTCGATGGCGAAAGTCTCGCATCAGGAAAATCGAGATCTCGAGTACTAAGCTTGATGACTTGACTCAGAAAGAGTGCTTTGAGCGGAGTCTACTGAAGTAAGAGTTGTCGGGACTTCAGGCCGAACATGAGCTGGTGAAGAAAAGTTATGATGTCTGGAGGAACCTGATGACAGAGCAGTACTTGGGCGCTGAAAAGAAGCTTTGAGGCGATGCTAGCAAGAAAGCAAGCCTAAATGCTGCAAGGAGGGATTCTTGGATTCAGCCATGAGAGCCTCTCGTCTCGCCCCTGCGCTCGAAAAACCGGCTAGCTTATAGATTGGTTCAAGGGGAAGATCAACGCAGAATTCTGAACCCCCTAGCCAAGAACAAACAAAAGATGAAGGCACCTCATCCCAGCTATCAGCATTCTGACAGAAGATCAGTACCAAATCACCCCAGTTCAGTCAAGGGGGAACCAACAAAGCAAAGTGGGCGATGGTCGTAGCGGACGTCCACAGCTGACAAATCCAGCTCAGTATGTGTCATATTACTATGATCCCATAGTCAGAAGAGAACCTAAGAGTCAGAAGAAGAAAAAGAAAGCCGTGCAGAAGGCAAAGGTCAGCAGTCCACCAAATCAGAAGATCAGGACTCCTGAACCTGTAAAGCCTCAGAAGTCAGCATCGACCAGTCCAGTGGTCAAGTATGTTGATCAAAGTGGGAAGAAACTGTCTGAGACCACCAGGGTCGTAAGCCAGATCTGGGTTTCCAAAACTAACATCTAAGGACCCAAAATTAAAAATAAAGGGTACCTTAAAAATTTAATTCTATTTTGTAGGGTGCAATGGACCTTTGGTATGTGGGCGGAGTGGATGCTCGTAAGACATATGACATACTGCTAAAAGGACCTGATTGAAGCACCATTAGTACTACTGCGAAGAAGGACCTGGAATCGAGTTTGGAGACAACGCAAAAAGGCTATACCAGGAAAGAAAGTGGAACATCAGCCATTGAACCAGTAACATGATTCAAGAGAGTACTATATGTTGAAGGACTTGAGCATATCTTCTCTGTGCTAGTCGAATTTTGTGATAACTTTCGAATAGTTTGATTTTTGAGCCTTTGGTTTCTATGATGTGTTGATAAATCTACGGGAAAGGGCAGTGTTGTCAGGTTCGCGCAAAAAGAATATCCCAGCGTATTGGACGGCCGGAACTCAAACTGAACCCGAAGCTTGTTTGTTGGCGAAGAAACGACAGTTTCGAACGGGTGCTCCGCGCACAGAAGACTTCCGTCATCTCAACTTCGCGGAGCTCAACAAACTAGCTAGAAACACTCTTAGCAAGAGGACGCCGAGCCAGTATTCAAAGCAAGACACTCGGTGTGAGGCATGCACGAAGGGAAAGCAAACAAGGAATCAAAAATCCTCACCGTTCCATCTCCTTCCACCGATGGATTCCCTTCGAGGTTTCCTTGCTACATAAAGGGATTTGATTCGGTCCCAGTCTCGCCGTGTGACGATCAGAGGCAAAAAAGTATGCTTTAGTGGCATTGATGACTACTCGCGGTACACAAGTAGTCATTTTTATTGCCATCAAGAGTCGACATTAAAAAATAAAGTTACCAACGCTTCGAAAAAAAAGCTCAGTGTCGAGAAAAACACCAAGATCATCAAGATACGTTCGAGACGAGTAACCGAAGTTCCTTAACTTCGATGGTGGAAGAGTTCGGAAAGCTGAGCAGGCATAGAGCATGAGTGGATGCCGCCGCCGCGCACGCCTCAACAAAATGGGGTTGCTTGAAAAGAATAGAACACTCAAAGAAGCAGCAAGAACCCTTACTCCCGAGACTCGGGACTCCCAACCAAATTCTAGGGAAGAAGCTACAAACACTGCATGTTATACTCGAACAGATCCCCCTCTTGACAAAGCGGCATAAGAAGACACCATATACGAATTATGGAATGGCAGAACCCCTTCTTTATCTTATTTCATATTTTGGGTGTTCGTGCTTTATCCACAATAAGGGAAGGATGGTGAAGACTTTTGATAGCAAGTCAGGACCGGGAGTCTTCTTAGGATACTCCTGGTCAAATAAACCCTTGAGAGTCTTTAACTATCGGACCTTTTGCGTGGAGGAAAGCCTCATGTTGTTTTTAAATGCAGTTTAGCTACGAAGACGGGAGCAGGAACTCTAAACCAGAATCTGAGGACATCGGTAAGCAGTTACACGATCTGAGCTTGAAAGATAAAGTTGAAAAGATCCAGCTGTGTTGGGATGATGATTCAGATGAAGAAACTAAAGATAAGTCTCTGAATCTCAGCCAACAGCAGAAGTAGCTGAACAGATTGACTCTACCAAACAGAGTCAATCCCCGCAAAATGGTAACGCAGGTCGATGAAGAAACTAAAGTAGTAACCTGCAGACCTCTACGAGGATAATAATTCGGGGAACAAATGAAGTTCCTAAGCTAAATGCCCACGAACCCCGGTGACTCCAGATAGACCCCAACTCCAGTAATCTTGAATTGCTTCAATCTAAGAATAGTACAACTGAAATGCCTAACTCACCTACTATCTGTGTTGAACAAATCTCAGATGAAGAGTTGAAACATCGTTGATCGTGGCTGGACGCTCACATTTCTGATTTAATTATTGGAGATCCTTCAGCAAGCGTAAAGACAAGATCCGGTTATCGTGGGAGAAAGCTGCATTATATTCCTTCTTCTTGTTCGAAGAACCTCAGGTCGGTTGAGGATGCACTTAAGGACGTTGATGGATCATAGTCATGCAGGAGGGAGCCTCCAGATGTGCACTTGAACGGCGTGCTGAAAGAAGAAGATTATGTAGAACAGCCTCCCGGTTTTCAGCAGGGACATCAGGTATACAGACTCAGAAAGGCTCGTACGGGTTCGGCACTCGTAGATTACATGCCTCGGTACCGGGCAGTGAGAAGACTCCAGTAATATTAGACTACAGCGGGAGCAAGGGGAGATTATGCGAAAGGAGTCCAAGTGGACCCAAACTCACCAGAGTAGTTCATTTGAACTCGAGTTGATGTTAGTAGAGCCTACTCGAGCAAGAGCATGCTACGAATAGTAGATCGACTCAAGTAACGGCTAGACAGGGTCTTCTAAACCTGTCGGGATTCTCTAAAAAGTCAAATTAGCATTGTCAATACGAGGAAGAGAGAGAAGGTTAGCTTGAGATCTCCTGAAGTCTATTCCGTCTCACCTACTTTCCCCGAACCTCGACCAATGACAAGCGACAGTATGCCATCTTCGATTAAAGCCGCAAGTCAACAACTTTCCAGGGAAATAGAGGGAAAGGACACGCAAAACCATACTTTGAAAGAGCCGTTAGCTTTACCCAAAAGAGAGAGACATAAGGATCGTCGTCTCCAACGGATCTATCCTTTGCCTCTACTCTATAAATAGAGGGATAAAATTCAAATTGAAGCTATACACGAGCACAAAAGCAAACAATAAAACACAGAGCATTTAAAAAGAGCAACTCAAAAATGTCTTAAGTCTTCCGCAAAGTTCGAGAGAAGTAATCTCCGCGAAAAGACGACTTATACGCTTCATAAGGAACCAAGGCTGAACCAGAATTATATAGCCTCTAGTATCCAAGCGACTAAACACGAACCCAAGTCTATACTTAGCCGTTCGTCGCTCTAGAAGCACTTTTCGTTCCCTATCCCTCTAACGTAAGCTCAGCTGTTCCATATCCTATAGCTTAGATGAAGGATTTCATAGTCTGGACTGATACTTATTGTTAAGGACTCCTTCATAGTTGGAGAGTTTTTTCAAACACTTAGTTTGATACCCTGTAAACTCGAGACTTCACCAATATAAATCTCAAGACCAGTGTTTGTCCAGTGTACAAACCGACCGAGACTATCTCGTATAATACATAGCCTCCCGATCTTTCGGGACAGTGGGCGTAGGGATTGCTGGATCCGAAACCATCCTTTAAAATCGCCTCGTGTTCTGTGTTCAGTTATTTCTTCATTGCATTGATTCATTTGTGCATACGAAAATATCTTACAAATCATTCAAGCCCGAGTTTCAAGACAAGCTTAATCGATTTGCACTAACATACTAAAACTGATCTTGAATTCTGACTCTAGTCACCTAGCGAGACCTCCCATAAAGTCGAGTCACTCTGCCACGCGATTCGAACAGCTTATTTGGTCTGCTTGAATTAGTTCGATGCACAACACCCTCTGAAAATGACTGTTCGCGTCTAAAAAGTTGAGAAAATCGGTTTCGGGTGTATTCACCCCCCCTCTACACCTGAACGTTACTCTCGGGACCAACAGAAGGCCATAGCAGATAAAATTGATGTCAGAATCCCAGCTCCAAGGATCATGCCTCCCCTACTGAAACTAGATGACTCTGTTCATTATGGAGTAATTGAGAAAAAGAGATTAAAGATCTTTGCTCAAGCAAGACACTTGGATGAAGATAAAGCCTGTGACTTGCCGGAGATACTGAAGCTGAGGAAGACCACTTACAGAAGATATGGACTGCCTCTTCCTGAATCAAAATCACAAGACTTCGAAGACAGGATTCAACAGTTCAGGAGATAGATAGCCTCTGTATTTCTTTTCTGTTCTGTTTTCCTAGAATAACAGTTGATGTATCTGTACTGACCATTCATTATATATAAAACATCACTGTTGTTTGGCCCTGACAATTCCTTATTGTCTATATGGCCTTGTTTGTGTTTTTACTTAACACACAGAATCACTGAAGTGATTACTAACTCACACACTCACTGAATATATATATATATATATATATATATATATATATATATATATATTATGTCAGTTTTTTTTTACCTTGTTAGATTCCAGCCTGTTAGATTGCATTTATGGGGGGAAATGTTGTCAGAAAGGGAGAAATTGCTGATTAGTTTTCTGTATAAGTTCTGATATTTCTTCCCTGATTCCCTCGGTAGTCAGGACTTAAGGAACAACTCCATTGATTCTACTTGTAATACTTGTAAGGAGCTACGTTTCGATAGTCATAGTGTTAGGGTTTTTGGCATCATCAAATGGGGAAAATGTTGGGAGATGATTCAGTCTTCTCACAATCGGTTGAGAGATAACTTAGTAGCCTAGTGCTCTGAATATTTGCTAAAGATTTGAAGATCCCAAAACCCTACTTTGAGTGATGAACCATTCAGTTGTAATATGTTGTTCTGTCTCTGAGGTTTCAGACTCAGTAGACACTCTTCATTTGGTTCAGGCGCTCAGTAGATTACCAGCCTTAGTACCAGAAGAAGAAGACTCAGTGACACTGGACTCAGCAAGAGCAGTATACTGAAAGGAGTCAGTGGAACTGAACTCAGTAGGAGTAGTTCACTGAACTCGGAGCTGATCTTCAGTAGAGCCGACTCGGCGAGGGAGCATGCGCTGCGAATTTAGATCGAACTCGGCAACGACTAGACAGATCCTCCAACTGTCGGGATTTACTAAGTCTAAATCGGCCCGGTCATACGAGGAAGAGAGAAGTCGGCTTGAGATCTACCTTGAAGTACGTTACGTCTCACCTACTTTCCTTAACCTCGACCCGATGACGAGCGACCAGCTTCGTCATATTCGATTAAAGGTGCAAGTCAACAACTTCCCGAGAAATGGATGGAAAGGACAACGCAATCATACTTTAAAAGAGCTGTTAGCTACCCGAAAGAGAGAGCCACAAGGATCGTCGTCTCCAACGAATCTATCCTAGCCTCGACTCATAAATAGAGGGATACATTTCAAATTGAAGCTCACGAGTGAACCTTGAAATCGAAGAACACACGAGCATTCACGAGCCACTCAAACGTTCTAAGTCTTACGCAAGAAGTTCGAAGAGTAATCTCCGTAAGCCGACATACCTGCTCATTGGGAACCAAGGCTGAACCGGAATTATAAAAGCTCCCAGTATCCCAAGCGACGAACACGAACCTAAGTCTTTACTTAACCGTTAGTGGCTCTAGAAGCCACCTTCTCGTTCCCTATCCCTCTAACCTAAGCTCAGCCAGATCCTATCCATAGCTTAGACGAAGGAGTTCATATTTGAACTAATCCTTATTGTAAGGACTCCTTCGTAGTTGGAGAGTTTATCAAACACTTTAATTTGATCCTTTGTAAAGCGAGACTTGCTTTCGGTATAAATCTCAAGACCAGTGTTTGTCCAGCGTACAAACCAACTGAGACTATCTAAGTATAATACATAGCCTCCTGATCTTTCGGGACAGTGGGCGTTGGATTGTTGGATCCGAACCACTTTAAAAACTGCCTGGTGTTCGTTTTTCTATTTTAAATGTTGCATTGATTACTGTGCATAATGAAAGTATTTTCTTAAATCATTCAACTGAGTTTCAGCAAAGCTTAATTGATCGCACTAACTACTGAAACTGATTTATTACAAACGTTTTCTAAACTCAGCCCGAATTTGGGCCTACACATTTTCGCACTACTGAACTTTAGCTGAACGGTACTGAATTCTGACTCAAGTCAGCTAGCGAACCTCAGTAAAGTCAGCCACTCTGCCACATGATCCAGAACAGCTTATTTGGTCTACTGAACTCGTTCAATACGACACTCTCCTAAAAAGGATTGCTCGTGTTTGAAGTTGAGAAACTTGTTTTTAGGTGTATTCACCCCACTCCCCCCACCCCCCTTTACACCTGAATGTTTTGTCTCGGGACCAACATGTCTCTAAAAATCATTATTAATAGATTAATGTATTTTGTATTATTTAATAATATTATTTATCCGTTATTGATTGGATGGGCCAACTAATTGATAATAAAAATAGACCAACATTAATTTATTATGTTATGGGTTAATTGATTTGGAAGCCCATTAGAAGTATATTTAAATTAATGGGCTATAAATTTTAATATAATATAAGCTTTTGAAGCCTGTATATATTAGTAATTTGCTCATAATCAGAACACACAAATATTCATACTCATATACAGCGAACGCGGAGTAATAGAGAGAGACAATTTATATATTATCTTCGGTTCTCCGACCACGCGAATGAAGAAAATGGCTTGGACACACATCGAGAAGGTGCTGAGCAAGAGCATTAATCGAGCTACAACAACATACGAAGGAGGTAGGTAAATCTCGTTCCTTCACTTAATGAGTAGGGTCACTAGGATCCGGAAGACCTACATCTATTAATAATTCTTTGAATCGATTTGAGTTAGAGGTTTGGTCAGTATATATGCCCTTTATTAGTTAGTATGAATCTTCTCCATTCGATAACCTTCTTTTCGACATGATCATAAATGAATGAATGAAATTGTATTTGATATCCACATGGTTGCATCTTGAATGAACAAGATTATGAGTCACTGCAATAGCAGTGGTAATTCGTTCTTATTCAATGCACATTATTCTATATTCTCTGCCTAGCATTTAATTTATGTCATATCTCATTGCTTAAACCCTATTTCGCAGCTCTTAGGATTTTCACGTCACTTGTAATCATTACCTACTTTATCTAAGTAGATTTGACCTCTCAATCTCACACACGATCCATCCCAAAATTTTGATTCCTAAAAAGACTCATCGTTATCTATATACCTTCTCACATTCGCCATTTTCTTAATCTCAAAGATACCTAAAAACCTCTCTTTGCTACTTTCCGTATCCTTCTTTGATCTGCATTCATTTTCTTCAATCTAAGTAGATTTTAAGGTATTTTTCTTCAAAAATAGTACATTGAGTTACTGTATTTTCAAGTAAAACTATATTTCTTGCAGATTTCCAAGTAATGGCTGCTCAACAACCAACGAGTTCTTCTTCAAAAGGCAAGAAGGAAGAACCCTATCTTCCTCCAGATGTTGACTCCATTGTCAACTCGTCTCTAAATTATGAGCCGTCAATGCCCTTCAATCGGTGTGCACTGGCCTACATGGACAAGATATACTCCATGCTTCGTCAGAGTGTGCAAAAAAACTTTCTCACTTCTGTGCCTGTGATGAGCTATGAAAAGCACATGATTGCTTTCTTCTACTACCTCTGTGTCATGTGATGAGCTATGACAAGATATACATCTCTCATTGTATCACCTCCAGTGTGGGCTCCTCATGAACAATTGTCGATGGCTAAGATCAAATTATGGGGGCCATCTACAAAGGGATTGAGGTAGACTGGGCTGCATATTTCTTGACGTTGTTCCAAGCCGAGGCATCCAAGTTTATTACCGAAGATGCTGATCCCACCAGGTACTTCAAGAAGTACAAGCAACTTTTACACGAAGGTGTCCTTTCTAGAGCAGGTCCTCACTAAGCTTGATTATGTATGGGACGAGATAGAGAAGCTCGACAGGAATATAATAAAATTTGCCTCCACTACAACTGCCAAGATCTTGATCGGAGCGAATGAGACAGATACTATTGAGAAAGTCCAGAAGCGGGCGAAAGCTTCTGAAAGAGGATCTGGGTCAACGTAACGATCCAAAATTTTCAATATAAATTTTATATCATTTCAGGCATGATATCTTACATTCTACAAGACCCGCTATAGGAATTTTTTTTAAAGACTTAAAATCGTGATAACATGGTGCCATGCATGTATAATAATAGTATTTACGTAAGGTGAGCATGCTACGTGCTTCTCATTATTTTTTAAAAATACATATGTCTTATGTATTTTCTGCAGTGGTAGTAACTAGGTTGGGTTATTTATCAAATTAAGCATCAGCAATAATAATAATAATTTTTATTTTTATTTATTTTATTATTTCTTTTATTTTAGAAAAAGTGTGTGGTTGACGTAGGGTTATAGGAAAAGAGATTGTATATGGTTGAAGATTGGGTTATCTATTTATTTAGTCTTTGGCGGTGCATTTCCGTTAGAGAAAATCTTGTGATATTAATTTTTTTATCTTGAGTATATCTTATCTAGGATAGTATAATAAAATTATGGATACGCGGTTCCACAAACATACAACATACATATCATCTTCATGAAAACTCTTCTTCATCGTCGCACATGCACTAGTTAATTGTTAATATTTTTTTTCATTTCCTCAAGAAAACTCATTTGACGGTCTCTTCCGGTTCCTTTTAAAGGTATCTCAAATCCTAGAATTTGAATGTTTTTTTAATTTATGAATTTGCATGCCTTGTGTACAGTATTTTAATAGAAAAGAAAGCTTATCACGATTTGCCAGAATTATCTTTAGGTATGCAACTTGAATTTGCTGTTCTAATTATATTACATGCCGGGAGTATTATGAAAGTAAATTAAAAATTAATTTAAATTATTAGGTGTGATCTTCAGACTACATCGGTTTATATAACTAGGTGTTCAGTATAATTGGGCCTTGATAGTAAATTTGGGTCGATCAATGATCCATGAATCTATAGCAATTATTGCTAATTTGCAGAGTAGAAATCTGTTTGTGACTAATGTGGCTTTAGGTGGTGATTTTAAGCATGTACTTATTTTCTAGTTTAATACTATTATAAATCGGATTTCTTTTCTAATAAATGTTGCGTAACTCAATTTAGATTAGAAAGAGGATTCAAGAAGTATTTCTTCCATGAATATAATTGTTCTGTCGAGTGTCTATCTCATTGATTATATGTGAAAATAGATTTAGATAATGGTGAATTGTTGAAATACACCAAGTTGCTGCCAGAATATTACTAAATGTCATGTGCTTAGCATACGGCTAGTTAATGAAGTTTTAGTTCTTTATTATTGATGTAGGTTGTAATGATTCCGTGAGGACATAAAACAAAAATATTCCAATAGAGTTATTGTACAAATAAGCTATGCAAGAAATAGTGATTTTGATCTTCTGACTTAAGGAATTTATAATAAGGCACACTTTCATGAGTTATCGTGATTACGTGATAAGTATAAATATGAATTTAAGTTTGAGCAATATGATAATTCGGTATTAAAATGTTAGGGAGATCAGTTTTATATTCTAAGTGACGGTTTATGAATAAATATGCATACATCACATTTCCATGCATAAGTATTAAAAACAATTTTTTTTTATCATAGGAAGGGCGCACAGGATATCAATTATTTTTTTCAAGTCAAAGTTAAGGTGGGGAATGTTACATTTATCTTTATTATATATTATATTCGATATTTCATGTTTTGACGATAGACATGTAAAAAAGTGGTCTTTGTGGCCAATACAAGTTCATGTAGTACGTGTGGCCAATACAAGTTCATGTGGTGCGTGTGGCCAAATTACAAGTTCAAGTGGTCTGTGTGGCCAATATACAAGTTCACGTGGTCCCGTGTGGCCAAATTACAAGTTCATGTGGTCTATGTGGCCAAATTACAAGTTCATCTTACATGATCTAGTCATTCATATTTATATTTGATATAATCTATAGTTTGGAAAAATGTGTTTCCAGTTGAGTAGTCATACTCGACCCACTACCTTAACATTTTTTTTCTTCAAGAAGTGGTGCGGTCGATGCGTAGAAGTGATGGTGGTGATGGTCACACGGAGAAGATTTTATGTTGTATCTAAGTTATTCTATTTAAAGTTTTGAATTTTGCATTGTTTTAAAATTGATAGGACTAATTTGCTTATTATTGCGAGATTCCAATGTTTTCCCATTTGGAATTTTTTTAAGGTTTAGAAAAATACATATGTGAAGATGTTTATTCTATGAAATATTTTAAGAAAGGGTTTAAAGTATGCATGTTAAGTATGTAGTAGCGTCCCGGTTAAGTTATTAAAATTGGGCGTTACGGTCAAAATCCCAAACCAAGAGGAAAGTTGTTTCCTCTCCAACAGGCAAGAAATAGTAGGTGCCTAAGAAAACAAAGTCTAACAAATCAGGATTGACAACTGATTGATAAGTCGGTTACTATCTCCACGCCTCTCACGGATCGAGACCATCTTAGCATCTAACCTAGTCGTTGACCTCTTCAAGACGATGGACTCTCACGAACCCATGTGCACTAGGAACGGAGGTGGTTCCTGACATCTAGCCTTCAGCAGACCTCCCTCCTACTATTACTAAGCCATAAATTCCTATTCGTGAAACGAGTTAGGTAACTCAGCAGGAACCATAACACTCAGCATCCAGCTCTAGCTCGACAGAATTCCCTAATCTTAGTGCCTATCATGTACCGAAGTTAGCATACATTGCTCAACAGTTAGTAGAATCAGAACCTGGTCAATATAAGAAGCGACAGTTAGTAGAATCAGAACCAGGTCATTCTAAGAAGCGCCTCGCCAGAGCTCAAAATTATGAAATACATTGCAAACTTCAGCGACACCTAAGATTGATAGAATAATTCGCTCAATAACTACATCCCCAATGAAGACTTTCGTGTTGTCATTTTACTATAAGTCGTCTTCAGTTCCTGAATCATCTGCTCCTCCTCCTCCTCCTCTTGAGCTGGACCATGATGATAATGATCAAGTGATCAAGGTGATGACCAAGGCAATCACCGTGATCCTGATGTTCCTTTAAACATCAGATCATGCTTCTACCTCTCCTACTCCTATGGAAGCTGGGCGACCTAGCCCGATTCGAAGAGCCGGCTACCCGCTTCCCCTTCAGGATCAAGAGGTTCCGCTTGCTGATTGTCGTGAATCCACTCCCATCTTGACCACCGAGCGTTACGAGTCTGACTGCACGACGGATACCGCACCCTTATGGATAATGGGTGGTCTTAGTACTTCTGTTATTCCTGAGCTACTTAAGTTATTTTCAGAAATGGTTGATGCGTAGGCAAAAATACTTGTTGATCACAGTACTGCCACAACCGCCATTGCAGATTGAATGGGATGCTGACAATAGTCGAGACTACTTTACATGGCTCACTATCTCATTTGGTAAAGAAAATCTTAGCAGTTGATGATTTTGAGAAGACACAGCACATCATCACTACCAAATCCGAAGATATGATTGATTGCATTAAGAGGTGTATGTATCACGCCATAAGGGGCTTCCTGCAGAAGATAGATGAGGATCTAAAAATGGTGATTCACTGAGCTCTCTAACTTATTTGATGAAGTAGCACAGTTCCCGGTTCTCACATCCGTCGATTCCTTGTGCTTTCACCCTCCTAACTGGAGGCATGTAAAAGCGAGATAACGGGGCGATGCCGAATGAGAAGGTTTGCTAAGAAAGGGCAGCTTAAGAAGGATGAAGAAACTGCCAGACGTTGAAAGGCACAACAAGAGGCTAACATTGAAAAGAGTAAACTTGGAAAATCTACATCCAAGTACGCCTCACGAGAAGCCTGAGCTTTGCCAAGAGACCCTCTATCGGTAGTCGAGAACACCGCTGAGTTCTTGTACCATATTTCTAAGATCTACGGGCGTTGCGAGAAGGGACTTTCGACCTATCTAGGAATCTCTATTATGTAAAGAATCTGAGATATCAGAATCAGAGGATGAAGCCTTGATTGCGCTTCAGATGGAAATAGATCCTAACAGCACTCAAGCCAAGCTGAAAAAGAGACTAGATAGGAAGATGGCAAGGCAGAAACAAAGAGATAAATGGTGGAGACAGAAGCAATTACGACATTATCAAACGTAATGAGAAGATCATGATTGAAATCAAGAGAAGAAATGATATAGTAATTAAATCAACCACTCCATCTGTAGCCTCATCTTCTCCCACTAAAGATGTTTGGGAACCCAAGGAAAAACATCCAAAGAACCCATCGGTTTAAATTTCCATAAGTTGATAGATGGGTACCAATGGAACTGTCGAGATTTGTGGAATATTATGAAAATTACCTTCATCATGTGGTATAACGGGTGGAAAATGTTCGAAGGCGTGCTGCTGATGATATCTTCATAAACTAGGCGAGGACAACATGATCCGACGTTATTCAAGAAGATCAAGGCCCTTCAAAAGAGACATTTCATGCCGGCTAGTTCTTTGTGATGGAAGCATTGCCCATCATGTAACGAGAGAGTCTTCTTCGTTGTGTCTACATATTCGGCTTGGGATTCGCTTGAAATCTCGTGCATACACCTACAACATAAGTTATATAAGGTGCTGCTTGCTTTGTTAGGTATAGTAAGGAACCAATAATAGCACGATAATCAATTGAGTTAACGAAACTCCCTCTTTATCAAGATCAATCTTGAGATTGGTATTCATGGGTATCTTCAATTATTTGCTTTGGATTCACAGTAGAATTTTTTGATGAGATCTCTAGTGTATTTAGCTTGATTAATGAATATTCTCTTCTTTGATTGTTTTACTTGAAATCCAAGGAAATAATTCATTTCCGCATCATCGACATTTCAAACTTCTCTTTCTTCATCTGCTCCAATTTTCGATACATGGTCAGATTCCTGGATCCAAAGATGACGTCGTCCACATAGATCCGCACTAGTAGAATGTCATTGTCGACTTCTTGATGCATTGAATAGGGTGTGGTCTACTATCCCCTTTGAAAACCTTTCGAAGTAGAAAGTCGATAGGTATCGTACCAAGCCCCGGGTGCTTGTTTTTAACCCGTAAAATGTATACTTGATGTCCTCATGTTGATAGTCGGGCCGTTGTTCAGACTTCTTCCTTCAATACGCGTCTTGGGTTTGTATATTGAAAGCAGTTACGTATTTGCTTGTATACAATGTTTCTGTTACCACTATTAGTATTCTCCTATCGATTATTATAATTGCACAATTTAATCCTTTTATCTCACATTATTTAGATCATAGAGTGTGTTGTAGAATCACAGAAGACGTAGTGATTAGTTGAACTAGTGAGATATAAACAATTGTCCACAACCGAGGCAACTTTAGGACAAGTTCTTTGGTTTCAGGCTGCTATAATGTAGATAAGAAGTGACTTGTCTTCTTCACTTGTCTATGTTGATATTTTATGTATTGATGGATCACATAGAGAAGTGTTCTTCCTATCTGACCCGTGTGAAGAACCAATGTCTAGGAGACTCCAGTGATCTTAAGCTTGATGAGATTTCTAGCGGAGTGCACACCACTAGCTATCACTTTGACTTACCATGGGTGAGGGTCATCGAAACCGTATATCTTTGTATCTTGGGTGAGTGTTGTTGAGTGTAGCTCGAGTGGTTATCTGCATCATGCATCCGTATCCTATTATAGGGTTGATGATATCCCCTTGAGGAGCCCGAAAGGATTATCATTCTAAATCCTGCGAGTTGATTAAGTTCGGGTATGATAATATGGTCGAGTGATACTACACAAGGATAAAATATTAATTATATTAAGTGTCATTAAACTTTAATCAATTAATGGATATTCGATATCTTAATCACGGGGAGTAGCTTGAAGTTAAAAATATCAAGGCCCTCGACTCAACTTTTTGGATAAAGGGGGTAAGTCAACATAAATTCTTTAGTAGAATGAATCTATGTTTGTGAATTAATAATACTCTTGGCCGAGTATGGAAAATTAGTTCACTTGAGACCCGAACACTTTATTTCTTGTATTAGGGTCCCCGGTTGCGTACCTAACATATGCCCAATCTTATCTGATATTTTCTCTCGGACTCATTTAGGCCGCTAATTACTGAATTGTTTGGTCCTTTAATGGACTAAAATAATTGGTAATGGTATAGTGCCCCTTCACTATTGGATGGGGGTGGGTTTCAAAGGGCCATTGGGGTTCCTTTGACCAACTCCTTATAAATAGGGGGCAAGGGCCACTTGTTCACAACTTGGTTTTTTAGTTTTTTTCGTAGTGAGCTTTCCTTGCGTCTCAGTCCATCCGGAGTTTGAAGCTTAAGCAAGGGAACAGTCCACAAAGACCTTTTCTAGATCGAGTCGAAAAGATCGTATTGTAGGACGATCGCTAAGGTATGGCATTCTTACCCTACTAACTGGTATTAGAGCTAGATTCCTAGCTCTGCGTTCTTTTGATTGAATGGATGAGGTCAGTTACGTGCACGATCATGTCATGCACATGATTAATCTCTTGGATAGGCTTGACTTGCTCGGAGGAGGTATGGGAGGTGAGGCCAAGTGCGATATCATCCTGCATACTTTTCCCAAGTCCTTTGAGAACTTTCGCCTCATCGCTGTGATGAACAAATAATAATTCTCACAAGTGCACGAATCGGTGTAATACCTAATCTAGCAACTCCCGAGGTCGATCTCATAAGGACTCAGTTGGGTTCTAATTATCCTAATTATTTCACAATCTATTTGGTCTAAACTAGGTTTAATTTTTTCTAAACTACGAAATTAAAAATAAATAGAAAAAAACAAACAAAGTAAAGCAAAGCGGATAATGGATGTGGTTTCAAGTTTGATGAAGAGTGCGAGGTTTAACAATCACTATGTCTAAGATGATCGATTCATTCTCATTCTCTCAGCTAGCATTTATGAATTTATTTTGTTGGTTCATCCACTAAGGCTCTCAGGGATTCAGTATGATGGCGGGAGATTCTCTGGGGATTCCGTATGTTGGTCCGGAGACGAGGATCAGGTGTAGAGGGGGGGTGAATACACCTGAGCTGTTTCTTTTCTCAAACGCCGAAGGACAACCGAGCTGTTGGATTCAACCGATGAACGATGCAGAGATAGTAACCTTCGATCGCGGGTGGAGAGTGAGCCAACTACTGAATCTCTCCTACCGACTTTAGACAGTGGTTGATTCTCGATCGAAGACTTTGTGCGGATAAGAGTGTGGGGCCCGGAGATGCGTCTCGGTTGAAAACGTGATTTTCACAAGTCAAACAGGTTTTGGCTAGTGCACTTTATGAATATGTTTTATGCAAGATATGATTTTGTAAATAGTTTGTATGCGATGCAATAAAATAGTAGACAACACAAGCAATTTTTAACGTGGTTCGGATATGCAAGATCCTACGTCCACGGTCATGCTGAACAGGAGGTCTTGTTAATTAATGCAGAGCAAGCCTCGGCCAGAGGTATCTGTGCACTGGGACAGGACCCTTCTAAGTTAAAGTCCTTAGTTACTTTTACAAATCAAACCGAGGTTTGAAGGGAGGGGAATTTCTCCAACTAGGAAGGAGTTCTTACAATAAGAACAATCACTAAAAGTGAACTCCTTCGAGAATCTAAGCTATAGATATGAACTTTTGAGCTTAGCTAGAGAAGAGGGATCTAAAGAACTCTAGAGAGAAGAACTAAAGGTATTCTATTGAGCAAGTTCTTGTTTGGATTTATCTTGAATGCGCTAGAGTTATTTCAAAGCTTGAGCGTTTTATCCCTTGATATCTGTGCGTGGTGCTGGATTTTCTTCTCTATTTATAGTGGTGACCCGAGGCATTTGCCCGTTGGAGAGGACAATGCCACGTGTCACAACCTTCCAAAGAAAACGGCCATATATTCGAATTGTTGCGGCAGAGTTGTTGATCTGTTCATGAGAGCAGCTTTAGTTGGTCGGGAGCGAGATAATGCGTTAACGACTTCTCATTGGTCGAGGTTTGTGGTAGGTGAGATGTGTCGACATTGGTCTTCATCGGAGTTGACTCTCACTTATCCTCGTATGATCTTCTGCGACTTTGAGTGATGTTAATAGCTGGGTCGTTTCTGCCTCGGATACAATGAGACTTAATGCAGTCTCTATCTTCTTCGTCGAAGTTGGGCAAGATGTATTCTCTTTTGAGTGTAGTCAGTGATGACTGCGAAGAGTGCGAGCTTTTGGATAAGGTTCTTCTATTGATATCTGTCAGCTGATAAGGTATCTTCTACTGAGGTGAAGATCAACTGAAGACTTAAGAACACAAGCTCTTACACTGATGACGTAGGGCTCTGGAAAGTAACTTCCTACTGATGATCAATCCAACATTTTACCCCGTACAGACATAGACAAGAAAGATAAAGAAAACGAAAATAGTCCAGCCTGTATTACATCATCTAGTCCTATCGACACTACACTTTACTTCGATACCGAGTTGGGGTTTTGGGATCTTCAATTCCATAGCATTTAATACTACGATTTCCCCAATATTATTTTGCCTAATAAAATGCTAAGTATCATTCACGACTCATAACCCAACAATTTGCCCCTAATCGATGATGCCAAAACCTCTATAAATCTAAGTACCAAACTACCTCAACAAAGAAAGACTTCGAGTTGAAAAGAAACGAGCAAATAACTTCCAAGGAAATCAGCGTTAACGAGATGGGCACATCAGAGAAACGGTTATGTGTGAGTGTGTGTCAGATCACTTCAGTGATCAGTTGTGATAGACATAACACAAACAAAAAGCCGTAAGACAATGAGTGATTGTCTGGCCAGAAGAAGGAACAGTTTATATATGAGATATGAGTTACAGGGTTCCTATCTTCTATACAACATATGAAGACAGCTGCTAACGTCTGAACTTCTTAGTCTTGCTCTTGAAATCCGCAGACTTGTCAGCAGGAGGATCCAAACCATAATACTTGTAGATTCTGGCACGCAGTGTTTAGATTTCCTCAAGATCGCTTGGCGTGCGGAGAACTAAGATCATGATGTCGTGCTTCGCGTCGACCTTGCCCTTCAATCTCCTTGGTGCATAAAACACCACGAATGGTCCTGGGAGGAGGTACTCTTCTGAATACAGGAGCAACTAGTGGCAGTTTCTCCTTAGCAAGAATCATATGAACTTGTGCTCTGAGTGCAGCGTTTGATTTATGAAGAAATTCATCGAACATTGATTTGCGGAATCTCAATAGGATAGCATTGATACACATAGTTCCCTTTGATGAACTCGATCTTGAGTTCCTCCCATTCCTCGTTCAGATTCCATGGTATCCACTTCTCTACGTGGCGGTGAGGGGTTTCTTCGATATGTGGTTCACGGAGCGCCTCGCTTGTAGTACTTGGATGACTGGGTATCTATTTCTTCAGGTCGATGATCGTTCATTGTCATCTTGTCGAGAGCTCGGTGATCTTGGCACAAATCTTCCGACCTTTTCTTTTCTTTGAGGGAAGTCGCTCAAGTGTCTCCTCTCCGGGGAGATTCGATCCCTTGCAGGCGTTGCCTCCCAGTGGCTCTTGTCCTCCGCCTCCTGCTCGGAGGTTGGTTTTTGGAATGTCTGCCATTCTGCGAGCAAGGGGTATGTTGTCTCGTATCGGAGATAGCCTCATCATCAGTGACTGCTGAGCTTCTTCTTCTTCGAGCATCCAGAAGCTTTTGGGTGCGCCACTTACCGATTTTGCCTACAGAGTTTCCTGGGCTTCTTAGCCTTCCGGATCTCTTTCTTCGAGGGCGTTGCTCAAGGTCAGCTGATCCCCGAAGTTGCTAGGCAACTCTCTTATCGAACTCCTCTCCCTTTGCTCCGCTTTAGATCGGAATTTGGGCGTCGGGGAAGGCGGTGGGGTATTTTCGATAGCTTTCTCCTTCCCCCGGCCTCCTGGGTGGCGAGTAGTTCATCATCTTGGTCGTTCTTGGTCCACATACCTAGCGACCTCCTCAATGTGCCGAGCCGAGGAAGATCCTCCGCTGCCTTTCCGGCACGAGTCATGGGTATGATGGCCGGACATGTGGACTTCGGGAGTGGGTGCAGGGGTGGCTTCCGCAGCTGAGAAGGCGAGCTTTCACCATGGCAATTTCTACAAGTTCTTTTGCGCTTTGCTCCCTTATCCACTTGAGCATTCTCTCGCCTCATTCTTATCTTCCCCCTTTTTGGCATCATCGGCAGGGTCGGACGAGCATGTGATGGCGACACCTCCTTCTCTAATTTGAAAAGAATATTTTTAATGGAGGTGGCGGTGGTGTCGAATCCCTGACAACATCACAGTAGTGCTCTAAATCTTTCTCTTGGTCAAGCACGAATGTCCACATTTGATCTCGAGCTCCGGTCTCTGTCTCGACGGGAGGGATTCGTATGGGAAGCCAGCGTCATATCGACTTGAATGAGCTTGAGGGCCTCCGCTTTGAATAGTTATGGCTTATTGTCTCTTGGAGGTAGCCGTCTTGTTCAGCTCAATCCATAGTTGTTGTTTGGTACATTGCCGAGGCTCGAGTCAGTAGCTCAGAAAATTTCTTATGTTGAGCTTGGAGAAGCAGCTGACTACGAGCGGCTAAGTCCGCTCTGAAGCTGCAAGGGCGGTCTCGAACATCTCCCGAATATTGACGTATAGAGTAGGAGCTTGGCGATCTTCTTTACCTCGGCGGCAAGCTTGTCAACTGTCTCAGTCTTAGACTTTATGTACTTAGAGCCCATTTCGAGGTGAACGTCCTTTGCAAGGAGACGATTCTTGTCTCCACTACTTTCGATGGCTCACGGTGACGGACTTTCGGGACACGGAGCGGATTGGTTGAGCTTGATAAGAGCTGGTTCCGAGCCTCTGCTCGTAGAGTCTTTGCGAGTTGTTGCTTCTTGGGACGGGTTTCGACGCTTAACTAAGGCATCACCTGATGTCGACGGGGTGGTGGTGATTTGCCGCTTCTCGGGGAGTTTTACCCTCAGCAGATCCTCCCTGGTCTGCTTCCTTGGGTGCTCGATCCACATCATCATTATTATCGTCATTGTCATCGTCGTGATGGGATGGCGGCGGAGGCTGCCGGCGTCGTGCTGTTCGAGGGATCTTAAGGCGAGTAGATAAAAGCATTGCGGCTCTCGAGATCCTCGAACGAAGTGAGATCAGGTGGGTTCTCCAAACCCGATTGCGGCCGAATGCTCTGCTCCTCCATCAGTAAGGACAATGCTGACCGAGTTCATCGGATCTTCGAGAACATCCCAACTCAAGAATCTCAGCAAGCATCCGTGTCCCTTACCCCGATTGCGAATCGACCGGATCCGGTGTTCTGCGATTTCCGGGATCTCGTGCTTGTCACTTCTCCTGTGGCTCGAAGACTGAGCCGCCCGGATAGTCGTCCTTTCCGGAGATGTCTCCCACGGTCGGTTCGGCATCATCCGACTGTGTCTCCTCGGAAGTTGATACGCTGGACTTTGTCTTTGAGCGTGGCACCCTGAATGCCTGTGTCCGCGTCTAGTGTATTCTCCTCCCGAGTAGGTGGGGGGAAAACAGTAAGTTCTGTGGAGCCTTTGATGCTCCAATCGTAGTGCCTTTTTCTTCTTAGGGAGGGTCGGCGCGAGGGGGCAAGTCGGCAGTAACCCTTTTACGTGCGGTGGCCTGCTTTGGCTGACTTCTCGGCCCCAAAGGGCTCTAGTTTTGAACTTGACGTGAAGCTTGCTCGTCCGAAGTATCTGGAATCAACAAAGGCTGCATGATTCGATGCTTTGAGTCCTCAATCAAGTATGGACATCTTAGTCCTGTCACGAGAAGTTTTCCCACACTAACGAGTCTTCTCTCTTGTAGTAGGCGTAGCGACAAACTTTTGTGCCTAAGCCTCTCGGCTCAACCCACGTAAAATTCTATCCAGTTGACCTGGACTCCATCTTCTATAATCATCAGCAGCTGGAGTCGAGGTTTTGATAGTTGATCGAAGGAACCAACGGAGCTCGTCGGTATATGCGTGACGATGTAGGCGAGCCCGCGGTACTACGGGGTAGAAGGCTGGTTCTTTGCGCGCGCAAATTTGAACGTGATGTCATCTCTGCTGCGAGAACCTTTGGACATAGGAGTTCAGCTCCTTCTCCTTATATCCAATCTGGGGAGATTTCGTGGGCCGGAAGATCAAACGATGCTTGCAATGCAGCCTGGATGTCGATGACGTGGTGATCGGACTCCCACTTCTAAGGGGTCACCTCCCTCATATACGCGAACCCAGGGATACTTCCCCGTCCGTATCCTCTATCGATCTCCGAGTTATAATAAACCTGCGCCACTTATCGAGGGAGATAAGCCTTTGGATGCTTCGTAACAAAAAGCTCTAGGCGGGGCGCTTCCCGAGCCGTGTAGATGGGCTCAAGGTATGGAAGCTCTGCTCGATGAAGAGCCATCGTAGGCTCAAACCGGATCTTGGACTTGATGATCTCTTTAACCTTCGGTGGGGGTCATTACAATCGCCACGTATATCTCAGAAAACTTCGTTAGCACTTGAAAATAGAGTAAGTCGGTAGAGTTTTAAGTAGAGAACAAGGAAGATGCAGAGTATTACGAGAGCTTGAGAGATATGCATAGCGAGTTAATAGAAGATGAGAAACCGAATGCGAGAGAGCTCTTGAGAATACAAATGGCAAAAAAGATAGATTAGAGTGATGATCGAGAGATTTTATAAGATATGCATATCAATCGGTTTGATCCAGTGAAATTCAATCTCGCGTTTTAATGACGGCTGTGATTTGATGTTATAAACGGAATGATTACTTAGGCCGCCTATCTAGACCTACGTAGGATATGCGCAGTTAAGATAAGGTGAGAAGACATCCATTAAATGCGTTGCGAGGCGAGAATTTAAAAGTCTAAGTCTTTTAAATGAGAACGGTTTCCTCTGCGACATAAACCTTAAAAATTTAATGGCGGGAAATAAATGCTCATTAACTACTGAGTGCAAGAGACTGATATAATAAATGCGAACATGCTTCTGATAAGATTAAGTATATAAAACTACGCAAACCTCTTCTGAACTTTTACGATCAGATTAAAGTCCGGTTACCGTTAAGACTCAGGAGGACATTTGATGTGCTGATGACCACGTTCCCCCTTACTGTGTACTGTTTGATTCACCCGACTGAATCAAGTACTGAGTTTTCTGACCTGTCGTACTGTTTCCTTCTAATGACTTGATTCAGTAGGATCCAGTAGACCTAGCTCAACTGATAATTCTCTAAATCTGTTCTCAGCTAGTGGTTTTGTCAGTATGTCTGCCCTTTGCTTATCAGTATGGATCTTCTCCATTCTGATGTCCTTCTCGACATGGTCTCTGATGAAGTGGTGTCGAATATCCACGTGCTTGCATCTCGTATGGAGAACTCGGGTCCGAGTTATAGACTCGCATGGCCGTATATTCGAATTATTGCGAGCGGAGTTGTTGATCTTGTTCATGAGAGCGGCTTTAGTTGGTCGAAAGCGAGATAATGTGTTGACGGCTTCTCATTGGTCGAGGTTTGTGGTAGGTGAGATGTGTCAAACATTGGTCTTCATCGGAGTTGACTCTCACTTATCCTCGTATGATCTTCTCTTGACTTTGAGTGATGTTAATAGGCGGTCGTTTCTGTCGGTCATGTCAGTAGACTTGATGCGGATCTGTCTTCTTCGTCGAGTCGGTCGACAAGATGTATTCTACTGAGTGTAGTCGGCTGATGACTCACGGGGTATTGAGCTTTGCATAAGGTTCTTCTCAACATGTTATCTAGGTGATAAGGTATCTTCTACTTGAGGCGAAGATTAGCTAAAGACTTAAGAACACAAGCTCTTACACCGATGACGTGGGGGCTCCGAAGTAACTTCCTACTTCGAAGATCAATCCAACATTTTACCCGTACGGGACATAGACACGAAAGATAAAGAAAAGGCATTTACATCATCTAGTCCTATCGACATTCTACACTTACGGATCTGAGTTGGGTTTGGGAATCTTCAATTCCATAGCATGAACACTACTGATTTCCCCAAATATTATTTTACCCAATAAAATGCTAAGTATCATCTACCGACTCATAACCTGAACAAGGTACTCAATGACTTGGTCGCAGCGAAGGGAGTGATGGGCAAGGTGCACTTGTCTTGAACACTTCCACCCTAGGGCGAAAGTTTCCCCTCCGAAAGGTGGAAACTAGAAAAAGAGGCAACAAGGGCGGAGTGTCCAAGTCAAATAGTGGGAGAAAGCATGTGGGCCCTTCGGAGCGTGACCGGCTTCAAAGGGAAGGGCGGAAAGTGCTATCTGGTGCGGCCTAGATGGGCATTGGAAGGCTGCTTACCCTAAGCTCAGGCAAGAACAAAGGTACTCGAATTGCTCTAGAATGCTTGAAACCTGTGTAGGTTTCCTCTTCTACCCATGAATGGGTGAGTGGATTCGGGGGCAACTGATCATATACGTTACTCCTTGCAGGGGTTTCGTAGACAATAGATCTAAGTGATGGCGAGGTGGTGGTCTCCAGTGGGCGATGGATCAAGGTTCTGGCACTTTCGCCATTGGAGATTTATCTTTTCATTTTCTAGATAAAGTATTAGTATTAAGAAATGTTTTGTATGAGCCAGACTTTAGGCGGGATATGATTTACTGTCGAAGTCGTGTTTACGTAGGATGGGTATAAATCTATTTTTGATGATAGTGTTTCTATCAAGCGAAATGATTGATTTCTTCGCGGTGGCACATTAAAGGGAGATCTTTATACTATATCTAGTGAACCTTTACCTTGTTCTTATGTTGCAACTACATCATCACCCCTAAGAAGAGGAAACATGGTCTTCTAGGGATAATCAAACATATCTTTGGCATCTTAGACTAGGTCACATTAGTGCTGAATAGGATTCAAAGGTTGGTGAAAGATGGCTCATTGGACTCTCTCCAAGTTGAGCCATTTGCAACCTGTGAATCCTGCTTGGGAGGGAAATATGGTAACCATGCCTTTTAAGGCAAAGGGTAATAGAGCCAAAGATGTGTTGGGATTGATTCGTTCGACTTGTGTGGACCTATGTCCACACAAGCTCGTGGAAGGTTATGAGTACTTCATAACGTTTATTGATGATTACTCAAGATTTTTGGGGTACATTTATCTTCTTCGCTACAAGTCTGAATGTTTTGAGAAATTTAAGGAATATAAGGCGAAAGTGGAAAAGAAGTTAGATACCAGTATCAAGTCACTTGCGATCGGATCGTGATGGGCGAGTACCTCATCCACCATTTCAAGAGTTACTTGAAAGAATGTGGGATTACATCACGTTGGACATCACCAGGAACACCTCGAGAGAATGGTGTGTCGAGAAAAGAAGGAACCGAACCTTATTGGTCATGGTATGATCGATGATGAGTTATGCAACCTACCTTGTTTCGTTCTAGGGATATGCTTTGGACATAACAGCATATTTGCTTAATCTAGTGCCATCCATTCGGTGTCTCATACCCCTCGAGTTGTGGTTTGGGCGAAAGCCCAGTTTCAACCACTTAAGGATTTGGGGGTAGTCCAGCATATGTCTTTTGAACAAGCAACCCGACAAGTTGGATGCTATATCCGAAAAGTGTGCTCTTTGTAGCTATCCCCAAGGGAACGAAAGGTGATTATTTTTTATAGTCCTAAGGATCAGAAGGTTGTTATTAGCACGATGCGAGATTTCTTGAAGAGGACTATGTAAATTATCACAAGTCCAAAGTCGATATTATCCTTGAAGAAATTCAAGGTGATCAAGTGTCACTCAACAAGCGTGTGCAAAAAATGTTACCACAAGTACCTGCACAACTGCTAGCACAGAGCCGGTGACCACTAGGCATAGTGGGAGGGTTATTATACAACCTAATCGATACATTTTCGTGGAAGAAACTTCGGATCCTCTCCCAACAGGGACGAACAAGATGCCTATGTCGACCACTTGGACTTACGGCCCGCTAAGCAGTAGGAGATCAAGATGCGGGAATCATGGAGAAATCTCTATGGACTCGAGTATGAGTCCATAACTTGGTATGAATATGTACGAGAGTCACGTGAGCTACGTGGCTGGCTGCAAGGCCATTGTGTAGTAAGTGGGTATACAAGAGAGCGAGGTCCGATGGAGAGGTCACGGCTTTTAAAAGTTAGTCGGTGCTTGGCAAAAGGATTCACTCAAAAAGAAGGTATCGATTATGAGGAAACCTTTTCGCTTATAGCGATGCTCAAGTCCATCTTAGAATACCCCTAGCCATAGCTGCTCACATGAACCTAGAGGTTTGGCAAATGGATGTCAAGATTGCTTTTCTAAACGGTTACCTTGAAGAAGGTAGGGACATCTATATCGCGGCAACGGAAGGTTATGTGAAGAAAGGCGAAGAGAATCTTGTGTGGAAACTTAAGAAGTTCACTTATGGACTCTTAAACAAGCTTCCCGATCATGGAACATTCGCTTGACGGCGATGTGATCAAGTCTTTGGGACTCGTCCAGTATGAAAGTGAAAGTTATGTGTACCGTTATTGTGTCGATGGATCCATGGTTTCCCAGCATTTTCTCAAGTGCATGCGTTTAAACGGACTCGAGATTATAGGCTTGTTTACCCGAATCTGATGATCTAGTACTGTGGGTTACCAGTTCCGATTTCAGGATAGATAGAGAGCAAAAAAGTCTACCTCGAGCTGTGCGTGTTTACCTTGGGAGGTGGAGCCCTTTCATGGAGAGAAGTGTCAAGAAAAAGTGTATTGGCGGCCTTGTACTACCATGGAGGCAGAGCAGTGTTCTTTATAGAGGCTTCTAAAGAGGCGATTGGCTTAAGAGCATTCCTTCTTAGATCTTGAGATCGTTCGCTCAGTTTGCCTAAGTGTGTCACGATCTGATTGGCGTGATAATTATGGTGCAGTTGCAAACTGTGGGCAGAGATCATATAAGGCGTCTAAACACCTAGAGCATAAGTACCACATTATACGAGAATTCATACGTTAAGGAAATGTGTTGCTTGAGAAGATAAGGACCAGGGGGATAACCTAGCAGATCCATTAGCTTCCAGAGTCTTCACCCACAAGGGTCATTCGAGATGCGTGTTGGAGGGTTACAGGCTTGTGTCGACTTGCCCCACTTAGTCCCGAAATCTTAGTATAAGTGGGGAGAAGTGATAGCTAAGTTATGTTTTGAGACACGTTGTATACTTAAGATTTGCTTTAAGTATAAGTGGGAGAATTGTTGGGTTTGTATACGAAAGCAGTTACGTATTTGGTTGTATATAATGTTTCCTGTTACCCCTTATTATTATTCTCCTATCGATTATTATAATTGCACAATTTAATCATTTATCTCCACATATGAGTTAGATCAGACAGTGTGTTGTAGATCCCCCCGAAGAGCGTAGTGATTGGTTGAACTAGTGAGATATAAACGGTTATCACGGCTCGAGACAACTTTAGGACAAGTTACCGATTTAGGCTACAATGTAGATAGGAAGTGACTTGTCACTTGGTCACTTGTCTATGTTGATACATTTATGTATTGATGGATCATGAGTGAGACGTGTTCTTTTATCGGCCTCGTGTGAAGAACCAAAGGCATCGAGAGACTCCAGGTGATCTGCGCTTCCAGTGAGATTCAGGTGAGGTGCAACGCGACTAGCTATCACTTTGACTTACTATGGGTGAGGGTCATCGCGAGCCGTATATCTACGTATCTTGGGTGAGTGTTGTTGCGTGCAGCTGAGGTTGGATTTATTCACGGATTATGCATCCGTATCCTATTATAGGGTTGATGATATCCCTTTGAGGAACTCGAAAGGTTTATCATAGCCTAAACCACTGTAGGTTGATTAAGTTCGAAGTACGATAATAAAGGTCGAGTGGTACTACTCAAGGATAAGATATTAATTGTATTAAGTATTAAGTAAACTTAATCAATTAATGGATATTCGACTATCTTAAATCTGTGGATTAGCAGAAGTTAAAAATACAAGTTGTGACTCGACTTTTGGGATAAAGGGGTAAGTCGACATAGATTTTTTAGTGGAATGAATCTATGTTTGTGAATTAATAATACTCGGCGAGTATGGAAAAATTATTCTACTTGAGGTCTAGCTTGAACATATGCCGAGTTATATGCAACATTTTCTCTAGACTCAGCTGCTAGGTCACGTAATTACGGAATTGTTTGGTCCTTTAATGGACCCAAAACAATTCTAATAGTATAGTGACCCCTTTCACTAATAGATGGGCTTGGAGGTCGAGGGCCCGTTAGGGTTTCTTTGGACCAAGCCCTTATAAATAGGGGGCAAGGGCCCTTGTTCACAACTTAGTTTTAGGTTTGTGTGTCGGGAAAGAGCTGAGTCTAGTGTTTTTCATTGTGAGCTTTTGCGCGTCTTCATCCATCCTGGAGTTGGAAGATTGGGCGCGGGAACAGTCCAGGAAGACCTTTTACTGGATCAGTCGAAAAGATCTGTATTCTAGGACGATCGTTAAGGTATGGGATTCTTTCCCTACCTGCGCGTTCAATGAAAGCTTACTTCACATCCAGAATCGATAGGCCTATGGTGCTCTATGTGTTCAATATCTTCAGAAATAGAGCGAATAGCTTACATATCTTTGCAATTCGATGAGCGTTTCATTGAAGTCTCTTCATACGCTTGACAATATCCTTTGGCAACAAGTCGAGCTTTGTTCCGACTATGACATTTTTTTCATCTCGCTTGTTTTTTGAGGACCCACTTCCCCTTTCCCATCACGTGCTGATGTGCAGGTGCAGTCCACAAGCACCCGTCGTCGTTTACGGTAAACGGGTTGAGCTCCTCTTGCATGGCAGCAATCCAGTCAACGCATCATTCAGGTGCATCCTCACTCGAATGAGTTCTTGATGTAACGAAGCATGAATATAGGCGCTTTCTCCCCGGCAGATTTTTGATCTTCTCCTTGACACTTCGCTTTAGAAGGATCTCCGATTATAATATCTGGACTATGAACATCTAACCATGAACGACGTGTAAGTCTTTATTATTTCATCACGAAATTGATTCTACATAAATAGTAGGAGTATAAGAATTTTCGGTAGTACAATTTCGTGATTGAAGCGGTCGGTAACAACGGTAGGATCATCTGAGTCGCTGGGTTCGAGGGCGTCTGGCTCTAGGAACATTGATAGTTCCCCAGGTTGGTATTCTTAGTAGAGGTCTCAGTTACCATTGGGGCTTCCTCATCGACTTGAATTACACGGGATTGATTCCCGTTCGAGTAGAATCAATCTGTTCAGCTATATTCCTGTCTTTGGTTGATTACGAATTTCATCGTCGAATCATCATCCCAGCAATGATGGGGTGTACATGACCGCTGAGGTCGCGTGTTGAATTCCTTCAGCTTCGCAGTAGTCTTTCATCATTGAGTTCGAAACTCACTATTCTACGATCGAGCGGATTCTTTGATATCTTGATATCCTTTTTGGCGCTTAGCCGTTTGATAGTTTTGGCAGTTCAGTTAGACGTTAGATTTGTTGGGCGATGAAAATCACCTATTCTTTCCTACGATAGCGTCATTGGGTATGACCCGACCCAAATAGATCCATGTGGAGGTGCTAAAGGATCCCGTCAGTAGAAGATGACGAGAATAGGTGGATTGCTTGATTTTGTTTGCTTCCCCCTTCATGCATGCTTGAGTTCTTGTGTCTCTTGAAAACTTCGTTGGGCAGTCCTCGACTTTAGCATCCATTGCCCACTTGTTCATTGTCTTGAAGTTGAGATGGCTTAATCTTCTGTGCCACGCGATGCTGTCATTTTGTCATCTGACCCCGTGTGTGCCACATAACAAGCGTAGCTTCATATTCAGCGGTATTCCACTCCCCGATCTGCATAGTAGATATTTCTTCTCCGCGATCTGATAAGACAGTTTTTCTGCAGTTTGTCAAGAACTTCACAAAATCTGCGTTAAAGAGTCACTCTATGGAGTTATCACGAGAATTGGCTTGGATCTGAAAGGATATTATGTTGAAGTCCTTAAACATATGATACTCCGGGAAGCTGTTGTAGTTCCCCATCTTAAGTGTTCAGTATCCCCTTGTGTATCCTTTGGAGTTGTCACCAATTCCATCGGCTCCTTCTTGCTTTGAAAATAGTTGGTCGGAGATTCTTTTGATGCGTCATGTGTCTTGAGCATCTGCTAGTCCACAATCCAAGGGTCCTATAACACCTGCAAATAAAAACGAGATCCAAGTACCCTTTGGGATCGGCTTTGGGTCCTTAGATGTTAGTGGGTTTTGAATCCAAAATTGTCTGACAACCCTGATCGTTTCAGACTGCTTCTTGTGCTTTCAATCAGCTGATCTCTCTATTGAACTTGGAGATGCTTGACTTTTTGTTCTTCCGAGGTTCAACTTTCTTCTTCTTACAGACCTTTGGGCTCTTGACTCTTGGCTTATAATAATACGATCCATATTGAACTGGATGAGTCCATTGGGGTTTGGCCATCTTGTTGGCCCTTCTGACATTCTTGGTTCCCCCTAAGTTGGATCTGCGGGTATTTTGGGGCTTAAACCATGGGGTCATGTTCTTCTTCTTGGATTTTGAGGTGTGTTCATTTTTCTGTTTATTCTTCGCTTGGAGGGTTTGAAGGTTACTGCATGCTTTGGTTACCCCTTTTGATGAACCTATCATTGCCATTATTCTAAGCTTTTAGACGCTTAAGGTAGTTGCTTTTATAAGTATAAACATGTCCTTCCTTCGTGGTATAGTCTCTGTGATCTCAACAACTTCTCAAGTTTCTCCTTAGCTCCCGATGTACTACTCAGTCATCAAGGTTCTCCAAATCTCATCGCTCTTCCTCAGAGCTCATACTCTGCTTTGGATTTTGCAAGCTTATCCTTAAGGCTTTTATTTCGGTCTCTTTCTTAGAGATGTCCTTGGTCAATGCGAGATGCGTGATTCTTGTTGTTGAGACTTGGTCATCAGAAAGTTAAACTCTTCCTTCTATCTCAGCACAAGTCCTTTAGACTTAGTAGAGTCCTGACTTCTCATTGAAAGTCTCTGATTCTCAACTTTTAGGTGTTCCAGCTCCTGAATTGTCTTACAGAACTGTTGGCTCATCTGGATCTGTTCCTCAAGCAGATCCTTATATGAAAGAACCACATCTAGAGGTTCACCTGCATTAGAGCTTGTATCGTGTGTGCATGGTGAAGAGGGCGTATATTGGAGTCGAGAATTTGCCTCAACCTCTTCTCCGGCCATAAGACACATTTCCAATGTCCTGCCTTGATTGCAACGAATGCGGCAGCGTAACACCAGATGATTCCATGAATAATTCTTGATCGCGTTGAGCAGGCATCAGGTAACTCTCCGACGATGTAGGCTTGCCTCTTTTCGACAAATTTGTCTGCTGGCTTGTCGTTTAGCTCTTTCAAATGTTGAGAGTTTTGGAAATTCGTATTGGTAATGTCACGGCTTCTTGCGGTTTGTAACATAGTGAGATCTTGTCTTCCCTTTTAGGTGTCTGTTATGTCCAACTGAGGTAGCCTCGGCATTCACGAATTCGGGTAGAGATTTAGATTCATTTTTCGAATGAGCATTCTCTCTCTTACCTTGATATCTTTGGGAAGCCTTCTTCATCTTCATCTTTCGAATTTGTCCTTCTCCTTCGGTATTTCACCGCAAGGAGAGCGTACTTCTTAGCCAAGTTGTTAGCGGTTGGTATTGGTGCTTGAGCTTCCGGTGGCCCGACTTGTGGTTGACGGACTTGATCCTGGTGTCTTGACGATGCCTTGTAAGCATGATTCATTGGCACTTCGGTCTCAGCACTCAGGGGTATGTGGGAGATTAAACTCAAACTCCTCTGCCTTTGAGTCGAAAATATGTAATCGGGAGTAACGAGTTTAAGTTAATTCTTCATCAAACATAGCAAAAGTGTACCACTTGGGCTGCTAAGAGCCATTAATATCTTTGTGTTGGTCTCCATGTTGCTTTGAATGTTCTCCCCAGTTCGCGATGATATTGATTTGATTTATTAATCGGATTCTGAAATCATCAATAGAATCCCCTTGAAGCATGGTAAAATGCTTCGAGTTTTTGCAGCTCTAACTCCAGGTTTGTTCTCTTTGATTTGTACGGTTCCTTGGTTTAGTACGGTGAGAGCATCCTAAAGCTCCTTTGTTGTCTTGCAGTCGTGCACCCTTCCGAGATATGAGTCATTTTGAGAGTCATCACGTTTGTGCAACTTTCTCTCTTCGGTGTGAAGAGGCTCTTTGTCCTTTGGAACCTTTGGGCCGGTTATGGCACCTGCTTGCTCCCTCTGCTACAAGCTCGGCGCTGTCAACCATGGGAACAATAGATCCTTTTCTCTAGGACGTCATTCTTGCTGCTATGCAGCGATGTTAATTGTGCTTCCATCCTCACCCGCCATACCGCATAGTTTTCCGCTGAAAACATGGGTACCGTCCTTATACCTGAAATTTCAGACATATTGAAAAAAAATATGGAATATGATGATATGAAGAGATGCAAGTGCAGAGAGGAAAACGATTTTCGGGATGCGTTGAGTTAGACTAGTATTCAGATAACGATCATAAAAAAGAACACAGCTCTGATAGCAAATGTTGGTCCAGAGATGAGCTTCAGGTGTAGAGGGTGGGGGGTGAATACACCTGAATGCAAATTTAAAACTCACAACGCGAAAGTCAGCTATGCTGAAGAAAGCTACTGAACTAGTCAGTTAGCCAAATATGCTTTGCGTGGGCAAAGATTCTTCTACTGAGTAAAGTTTTATGACTTATGTCTGTTGGAATTTTGTATACTGGAAGCAGTTTTTATACTTGTATACAATGTGTTTTTGTCTTTACCACTATTTTATTCTCCTATCTGATAAATATATATATTTGTACATGTTATCCTTTATCTTGTATAAAGGTTAGATTTGTGTGGTGTGTCGGGTATCAAAGAAGACAACCTGAAGTGGTTGAAGCTGACAAGATATAAATAGTTATCACGGTTG
The DNA here is from genome assembly GCA_028984105.1 of Lavandula angustifolia. Classification (NCBI taxonomy): domain Eukaryota; kingdom Viridiplantae; phylum Streptophyta; class Magnoliopsida; order Lamiales; family Lamiaceae; genus Lavandula; species Lavandula angustifolia. Next base: position 22,953,659 of record CM054825.1, read on the forward strand.
AGACGACTTGCCAAGATAAGTTGTCGGTTTAAGATGCTGAGTTTAGATAAGAAGTGGCTTGTCTTAGTTTGCTTGTCTTTTACTTGGTACGGCGAAGGTGGTGTATTGACGGATCACGTGAGATGTGTTCTCCTAATTGACCTTAGTGGAGAACGAAGATCTCGGTGACTTAGGTGGTCTTAAGCTTGGTAAGACTTCAGGCGAGTGCATTTGGCTAACTATCACTTTGACCTACTATGGTGAACGTCATCCATAGCTGGATCTACGTATCTTGGGTGTTAGTAGTTATTTGTGGCTCGGGTTGGTTTTTTCGTATCTTGCGGCCGTATCCTAGTAAAATCCCCTGAGAAATTCGAAAGGATTAGCACACTAAACTTGCGGTCGGTAAATTAAGTTCAGGTGTATTAATAAGGTCGAGTGGTACTGCTCGAGGGAATATAAGATGTTAATTAATTTAATCTATCGGTGAGCTTAATTAATTAACGGATATTTCTATTTTAAATACGGAGATCAATTAAGTCTCAAAATACAAGTCCTTGCTCGATTTGGGATAAAGAGGTAAGTCGGCAAGGATTCTCTAGTGGAATGAATGTGTGTTTATTAATTAATTTTGCTCTGGGCTGAGCATAGATAATTAATTAATTTGAGGCCCATCTTTGTTTCTTGTATTAGATCCATGATCTGGCTCAATTAGTTGCCTAGTTATTTATTGTCTCTCATAAATCATTATTAATGGATTAATGTATTTTTACATTATTTAATGATGCTATTTATCTAGAATTAATTGGTTGGGCCCGATTAATTGATAAATATTAGTAGCCCGATAGATTAATTAATTATATTATGGGCTAATTATGTGGAAGCCCATTAGAAATATAATTAAATTATTGAAGAACGCTATATATTAATATTATATTGGCTTTTTGAAGCACTATATATATTAGTATTACGTTCGAAAACAGTCACACACATACACATTATACATGCGCAGCGGCGTGAGTAGTGAGAGAGACATAAATCTTATTTTCTCGAGTTCTCCGACCACCAAGAGGGAGAGGGAAAGGCCGGGACACGAGATCGAGAAGATCGACACACGGCAGAACAATCGAGCCGCGACAACATACGAAGGAGGGAAGGTATCGTTCCCTAACCTTATATTTCCTTCAATGTCGGCAAGACGGTAGTTCGAGTATCGAAGTTGCGTGCGGAAGTGGAGGCCCTAATATAATCGTCTCGATTGACGAAAAGTCGTTTTATGTTGTTTGATTAAAACTTCGAGTTTTATGAAAAATCGAAGGTTCATCATTCGGCTAGGGGTTTTGGGATCTTCAAATCTTATTATCTTGAATCGCATCCAACAACCTGGTAAAACTTTCTCCCTCAATGCATTCCGGAAATCCCATTGTCATTGATAATCTCCCTCTTGGACATGAAAACGCTCGTAGAAACACGAGGAGCCGTCGATTTCCGTTGTTACGAAGAACTTGTAACTCAAAATCCCTTTTTCAGCACACTCCGCTTCAAGGTAAGTGGAACTTTTTAAGATCTTAAATTCTACACAAGGGAGCAACCTTGGTGGCGAGATTTGCCCTGGTTTCATCATTGTGGAAGGGCGGAGGCAGATCTAGGGTTACGGAGAGAGATGCTTCAGTGGCTCTTCTTTTGCATGAGAAGAGAGAGATTGTGAACTATAGGGTTTTCTTTGCAGTAGAAATTACACCCTTACCTTAAATGATAAATTACTAATCTATCTCTCATTAGTTACTAATATTCTTCCATTTTGGTGGGAAAAATATTGTATAAGGGGCGTTAATACTAGGACGGAGAAAGTACAATAAAGATTATGTAAGTCATCACTGCAGTAATAATTAATTATAAAATAATATTAACTGAAATAGTTCTGTCATGTTTATGTCGATAACATACACAACTTGTAGCTGCCGACACCTTTAAATAATATAATCCACCTAATATTACTAACTGAAAAAAGGATACTACTCGGATTTTATCAAACAGCTGCTAGAGTTGCTACTAGCAATTTTTTTTTTTTTTGGTGTGGTTCATAGTTGAGAAATGGGAAAGGAAAAAAAAGTGTTTTCGACGTGTTTAGATAATTTTATTTTGAATACAAGTCACATTTTGTTGTTGATAATATAATTAAAATAAAAATTATATATTTCAAGTACATATCAAGTGAAAATGAATGCGTATTTTTAATTTTTTTTATCGGAATATGATTACTATATACTCCATCCGTCTCGCTATTATTGACTTCTCTTTCCTAATTGGGTTGTCCCGCTATTGTCTTGTCATATTTCTAAAATAGCAAAACCTACTCTTAAACAAAAAAAATGAATTGGCTCCTCCCTACTTAATACTCATCCTCACATTATCATACTCCTCTCTCCAAAAATCCTATCTCTCACATGGGATTTTCGTTACACTCCGTACTTCGAAAATTTATGATTTCTTATTTTTTGCAAACTTATGGTTATTTATTAAAAATACAATATGAAAAAAAATAGAAAAAAGTAATTGCCTAAACTATACCCTGCAAAAATTTGGATAAAGTATCATTTCTTCCACTAACCACACCTATAAAATTATGTTAATTTCTTAATACAATTAAAACTCATAAAATACACACTTAAATAAAGTTTCTTATTCTCCATCTTTGAAATCAAAGGGAACAGTAATAGTGGGACGGAGAGAGTATGCATGATAAAAAAAAAAAAAAAATCTGGATTAGTGGATTATATGTACATCTTCTAGTGTAAGATACAACTCTTTAGTTTGATTTACTAATGGCAGTTTTTCTAGCTGTTTTTAATTCATCAATCGCAGGGTATAAAGGGATTTAGCACTGTCAGTTTTTAACGTCAAAACAACTGTTCATATTTTAAGTGGTGATATATCAATATAGATATAAAAGCTAATTAAATACAAAAAGTAGTCATTAACTAAATTTATATGCACAAAACAGTCAAGTTGACTCCAAATACTTTAACTTTCACGTCTATTCTAATTGAAAATTTCTAACACCAATTAATGACACAGAAAATTGACTTCCATCGTCGATGACTCTCGGCACACCTTAGGCACACTCTCGACGCACAAACATATTAATATAAAATATATTAATCACATTTCCTTAGACACACCCTGGGCACAATCAATGTTACGGAGAAATTGACTTTGAGTGTCGATGCCCCCGGCATACCTAAACAGATAGAAGTAACAATAAAAAGATATTAATCTCTTATTTCCTTAGGCACCTGACTTCATTTGATAGCCGCAGCCCCCGGATTCTCAATGACACTCAACAATAGGCACGCCTTGACACTCTGTAGGGACTCCATAGACACACATTAATGATTTCGATCCATGTGCACAAAAAATTAAACCAAGCTTGTTCATTGAGAAGAGGTTGTAGGTACTTTCGACGGCACGCCATCGGTACTCGAGTTTATAGTGAAAAAATGTTTTTCGAGATGAAATTATAAATGCGTGCTTATGGAGGGACTATGGAGTGCCTACGAAGTGTCGATGAGTGCCTAATGTTGAGTGCCGCTAAGAATTGGGGTCAACGACTCTTGAATGAACTTTGAGTGCCTAAGGAAAAAAGATTAATATCTTTTTTTATTGATGTAGGGTCATCATTCGGTATTGAAAGTCAATTTTCTATAACATTGATTGGCTAGTTTGTGAATATAAGTTTAGTGAATGACTATTTTTGTGTTTACTTTAGTGATTAAGCTACTATAGCAAGAAACCTGTATTTTAACTCTATCAATGACTTAATGGTAAAATGATTTTTTTATAATTATTTTTTTTTTTTGATAAGAGTACATATTCAACCTCCGCCATACTGCCAATAGAGTTGGTCTTTTGTGCGTCGGTTGCACCTGTAACCGAATCATACATATCCATTTCGGGCCCTTATTTTCGCATTTGACCCAGTTCAAACCTCTCTCTCTATATATTTATATATATATATATACACTAAACTTCTAGTTTTGCATCTTTTTTATTTTCTCTACTCTTTGCGTTGCGCCTCTCTCTTCTCTCTGCATCCCGAACCCAAAAATAGATCTCTCTCTTCACTCTCCATTTAGCATTGCCGCGCGACTACTCCGCCTCGTTCATCCCATTCGCCACATCTAAGTTGTCGTCGAATTTGCATGCTTTTACGGTTTAAGCATTTTCGACGATCGGAGACTCATACGTTATCGGTCTAAGATTTTAAGCGATCTTAGAAGACACGTCGTTCACTACATTCGGACCGAAGAAATTGTAATTCTAATGGTTAGATTTTGAGTTGTAATTTTTGGAATTTTTCTTTATCTGTTTTGTAGATATTTCACGTCTTTGTTTTTCGGTTTGTGATTCTAGTGCCTTAAGAGTTGTTGTTAATTCTACTTGTTGGATTATGCTGTCTACTTGGTTATTCTAGATTTGGCTAGACCTAAGGGTCTAGTGGTGTTTTCCTATTCACATTGAAGGGTGTTTTCGATGTAAATCTCGGTATTCTCGTTGTTCGAATTGATTATTGTGTTTCTTTGTTGAATTAGATCTATTTTTTGGTACGATGCCATAGTTTTGATTTCGATAATCAAAATAATTGATACTCAAATAAATTAAATGGCAGTTTTGTTCACAACAAAATGACACTTTGTTCAAAATAAATGACAATTTTGTTACGAATAAATAATATTTTTTTCTCAACATAGTTGGTACTCAATTAATGAAACTTTTGTTCAAAACAAATCTATTACATATTAAGAAACGGGGGCAGTAGTAGAACGCAAAGCCGGATAATTCGATCACGAATTGGATTGGTACGATCCGATTGCATGTACAACGGGCGCGCGCAAGTTTTTCTCATGCCAATATATATAAAATCTTACATGATTTATCGAATTACATTTTTGTAAAAGTGCAAGTTTACTTAGTATACAAGTTGAATAGCACCTTTAAATCCCGGGGGGAAAATGTATGTGCCCCTCCCACTTCTGTGACAACTGACAAGGCAAACTACAATTTTCTCTTCATTGGGCCTCGTGAATGTCACGCGACATGTAGGCTGCCTTTGATCAATATATTGATCAGTTTACAATCATATTTGGTACAGATTTGCCACTAGATTGACAGATATCAAGGAAAACAGCAAGTTTAAGGTCTCAGAGTCGGACGGTTCAAGTACAAATCTCAAAGAGTTGATCCATTACATCATGGATAATTATGGCTTGAAGTAAGATTTCTTGTTCAGAATAGCCTAATTATAATTTTCCAGTCTGATAACTGTTGTATGATCTCTAAAATCTTCAAATTTGCTTATGATTAAAGTATGTCTACATGTGGCATGCTTTAGCCGGTTACTGGGGTGGAGTCCAGCCTGCATCCGAAGCACTCAAGAAGTACAACCCGAAACTTCAATACCCCGTGCAGTCACCCGGGAACACGGGGAACATCACAGACATAGCCTTGGACAGGCTAGAAAAGTATGGAGTTGAAGTGGTGGATCCTAAGAAAGTTTATGACTTCTACAATGATATGCACAGTTATCTTGCTAGTAGTGGCGTAGACGGTGTAAAAGTGGATGTGCAGAACTTGCTTGAAACTCTTGGAGCTGGACATGGTGGAAGAGTTTCATTCACTAAACAGTACCATGAAGCTCTTGATGAGTCCATTGAGAAGAACTTCACTGACAACAACTTGATCTCCTGTATGTGTCACAATTCAGACTCCATACTGAGCTCAAAGAAGAGCGCCACTGCTAGAGCATCCGAGGATTTCATGCCTAACGAGCCTACATTTCAGACACTGCACATTGCATCAGTTTACTTCAACAGTCTTCTCTTAGGAGAAGTTGTTGTCCCAGATTGGGACATGTTCCATGTAAGTCACCCTACAACACACGCTCTTATGATGTTACATGAGTCTAATACGAATAATTTTATCAGAGTAACCACAGCATTGCTGAGTTCCATGGTGCAGCAAGAGCAACAGGAGGCTGTCCCGGTCTATGCAAGGTAAGAACAACATGAGGAAAATCCTAATTCCATATCAATCAAAGTTCAAAGTCTCTGTTTTCATCACTAATGAACAATGTGACTGCAATTTTACAGTAACAAGCCAGGAAAACATGATTTCAAGATCCTCAAGAAACTTGTTCTGCAAGATGGATCCATCTTAAGGGGTAGATATGCTGGTAGGCCAACACGCGATTGCCTACTTGTCGATCCAGTCATGGATGGGAAGAGCTTGCTCAAGATATGGAACTTGAACAAGTTAACTGGAGTAGTTGGAGTTTTCAACTGCCAAGGAGCTGGAACTTGGCCTATGAAGCAGGCACCCAAGTCCACACAAAATGATGCTCCCATCTCTGGCTGTGTATGCGCCCTTGATGTCGAGTATCTTGAAGACATAGCAGGCGAAACATGGACTGAAGAATGTGCTGTATACGTCTTCAACACAGGTTCTCTTTGTTCCAACAAATACAGAGAACAATGCAATAATATTCTAGTTGGTTGACTTTTTTTGTCACAATTCCTAGTTTCACTTTCAAGAGTACCTAAAAACAAGGCTATTGGAGTATCCTTATACATATTAGAATGTGAAATATTCACCGTCTCTCCAATAATGGTAAAAAAGTTCGGAAAAAATCTCATTTCTTTATATACTTGTTATGCATATGATAACATGGACTACTTATGAACAGATATTCAATGAAAGCATCCATTTTGCACCTATTGGTCTGATCAACATGTACAACTCCGGTGGAGCCGTGGGGGTTGTACGTTTGGGGATGGTATAACGATCAAAGCAAGAGGGAGTGGATTGTTTGGAGCATATTCTTCTAAACAACCGCTGTCCTGTAAGTTCGACAAGGAAAATAAGGACTTCACATACGATTCAGAGAATGGATTGTTGATAGTAAATCTTCAGAGTGAGAGCAGCTTCAAAGACATCCACATTGTATATTGAACCGCGGACATTACAAATTTTCTACGAGCAAAAATGTGACTGAAGTATAGGATTTTTGAGGAGAAAAGGATTTTGATCAGGAAGATTGAAGATCAGTACTCAACAAAAAGTTAATATGATGTTTAATTTATTATTCCTTTTGTTTTTCCCTAATTTTTTTTCCCAATATGTATTCTTTCTTTTGACAATTTTTTTTTTTAAATCAGATATGCATGATTCAAATTTCATGAGTTGGGTGGACACGTTATCATAGAACTGTGGAGTTTACCTATGAACATTCAAATAGTGATGGTCGTTTCGCATTATAAGGCTGAATGAATGGACTCGCATAGAACCAAAAGTTGGTACTCCTATGTTGGCAAGTGCATTCCTCCCAAAATTCAACATCTTCCAGATGAGTCCATTTAGAATATGGCTCTTCATTTTATAGCATGTTTATATTTTTTATCCATATATTGTAGATCAGGCTAAATCAAATTCCTAATGTTGCAAAATCTATTATTCAAGTACTTAATGACGTTAATGATATTTACTTGAAGAAATATTGTTTAACATAATCCAATTATAGGAACAACTCACAATGTAGATTATTGTTGCACTTGTAAAATAAAATCAAATGTACTAATGTGTTGGGAGATGATTCAACGGTAGACTTATTTAGAAGATTTGGTGATCCCAAAACCTTAATTTGATAGGTGAACTATTCCTTTGTAATTGTAACACCTTGGTATATGAGAGTTTTCGAGACTCGGTAGACTTTCCTTGACATGGTCCGGGCTCGAAGTTAACCTTGTCTTGTTACCTCGGTAGATTATCCGCCTCAGTACCATGGAGTGAAGACTCAGTAGTCTTTGGACTCAGCGCGGCGCTGCGAGAGGTGTTCGGATTCGGTAGTGATGGACTCGGCGGGAAGCGGCTATCGAAAGAGTCAGTAGAACTGGACTCAGCAGGAGCAGTTCCCTGAACTCAGAGTCGACCATCAGTAGAGTTGGACTCAACAGGAGTATACTACTGAACCCTAGGTGAGACTCAGCAACGGTCTGACAGTCTCCTTGTTTCTCAGAAGGTTCTCAATGTTAAATCAGTAGAGTTGTTCGAGGTTGTACACATCAGAGAAGTCAGCTTCAGTATCTGCCTTGAAGTTTGAATGTCTCAACAACTTTATGCACCTCGACAAATGACAAGCAGCCAGCTGTCAAAGTTACGTAAAAAGTTTACAAGTCAACTACTTTCCTGAAATAGAGGAAAGACTCCTTAGGATTTCTAATAGAGCCGTTAGCTACCCAAAGAGAGTAACAAGTGGACAGTTCGTCTCCAACGGATCTATCCATAGCTCACCTCTATAAATAGAGGGAAAATAAAATCGAAGATACATAGAACAACAGTGATACACGAGCATCGAACGAACAAGTTACAAGCTTTTGCAAGAACTTTAGTGAAACACTCAGCGCTAAAGGCGACTACACTGCTGTAGGGAACCAAGTTTAGCATCCAAGTGATAGAACACGAACCCGAGAGAGATTATTCCTCATTGTTCTTCACTCTAGAAACCTCATTGTTCCCTTTCCCTCTAACCTAAGCTCCACTGAAATATCCATAGCTTAGAACCGAAGGAGTTCATGTCTTGAATTGTTCTCATTGTAAAGAACTCCTTCACTATTGGAGAATCCTTCAAACATTCTTGTTTGAATCTTGTAAATTGGGACTTGCTCAGTATAATCTTCAAGGTCGTGTTTGTCTTGTGTACAAACCAACTGAGACTAACTCAGTATAATAAAATAGCCTCCTGATCTTTTCGGGACGGTGAATGTAGGATTCTTGATATCCGAACCACTTTAAAATCATTGTGTTCATTTCTTGTTTGCATTGATTTCTTGTTCAATGCTGAAAACCATTTACAAAATCATCTGGCCCGAGTTTGAAAGCGTAACTTAGCTTGCATTAATCACGTACAACAGTTTTAATAAAAACGTTTTCAAACTCAACTGAATTGGGCCTACACTATTCCACACGCGACTGAACTCTTACTGAACGGTACTGAATTATGACATCCGTCAGCTAGCAGGGCTTAGTATAGTCAGTCAGTTTGTCCAGCGTGATCCGAGAACAACTGCTTTAGTCTTCGAATGTATTCAACGGACAATCTCCATAATTGGGCTGTTCGCGTTTTAAGTTGAGAATGTTTTCAGGTGTATTCACCCCCTCCCTCTACACCTTAACGTTTACCTCGGGACGAATATTGGTATCGGGAGCAGGAGTTCTTTAAGACTCTGCGTGCCAAATGGTCTACTTGGAACGGATCCCGAAAATATTTTCACTGCATATCACTCGTCATTCATATTATTACCTAACATGTCGATATGTTTGGAATCGGGATGGTACTCATGTTCTCAGTAGAGAACTACGGGGTATGGCGAGTCAGAATGGAAGCACATCGGACTTCCCTCCACGATAGTATGACGTGAGGTCTTGGAAGACGAACTATCGTACTATGGTCGATGGTGTTGATTTCGGAACCGTAGCAAGGAGGTGGGAGCGATAACCAAGAAGAACATTCCAAAAGACGAAGCCTTTTCACTCCGGAGAAGAAGTTTCACAATCTTGACCGGGTTGCCGAAGAACGCTATACTGACCACCTTGAGCGGCTCATATCTCGGGAGAGTTCGGGGCGCAAGTCGGCCAAAGAACTCCGGGATGCTCTAGCGCTGCGAGTCGGGGGGACTTAGAAGATCAAAGCTAACAAGTTAGCGTTTGAACTCGAGAACCTCGGAGAGACTGTCACTCATGCCCGACTGACACGATTGAAGATCTCAATGTCGGTTTACGGATCTGATGAAAATCATTCGATGGGCTTGAAAAGACATTCTCCAACGAGAGATGAATCTCAAAATCTTAAAGAAAGCTTTGCCAGACGGACATTGGACACCCTACTTTGCTACATTGCTTAAATATTCGATCTTGATATTATTTCTCAGATCATATATATTCAGGATTAAAAGTGAGGGTTCGAGTTCGGGGTCTACCCCAGAGGAAACGGCGGAGTGAAGGCGGCACTCGAGATGACCATGCTTTTAAAGCGTCGGTCAGCCTGCTGACTCCGGCCATCCAGCAAGGCGAGCACTTGACCCGATGACTTACAAGAAGGAAGCTTAGCTAGCGATATCTGTTGCTTACCATCAAATATTAGAAGGAAATGGAGCGACGCGAAAGAACTTTTTGAGTTGTCGAGGAGACTCCCGAAAGTAAGTCGATTACTCACTTTAGCGCACTCCTGAACCCCATGCCGAATGCGGGAAACCAGAGGATTCTCCACGGTCGAAGACGGTGAGAATAGAGAAGGCATAGTCACCTCCACTCTATTCTGTTTGCAAGAAGCCGATGCGGACAGTCCCGAGCTCGGTGGTGCATGTGAAAGAGCCGCAGAAAAGCTCTACAGGGAGAAGTTCATCAAAAAGCACAAGCTTACATTGCGTGTGAACTCTCGGGCGACTCGAGATGGAGTCGACTCCTTCGTGGATTCATCGGATGATGAAGTTGCCTTTATAGCCCCGGGTTGAAGAAGATATTGAAAAGTGTCCAATGGCGGGGAGAAGAGGATGAGGTAAACTCATGAACCCTTTAACTCTTCTTCGCGAAGTCTGCGCTCAAGATGTTATTTCGGTGCGGAAGGAAATACGGACGTCGTGATTGCACTATGAAGAACTACTCGACGAGCAAATCGGATGAGTTTGTAGCTTAGTAAGACTCTTCGGGAGTTGGATGCCTGAAAGTGGGGGAAAATTAAAGACTTTCTCGGGAAAGTCGGGTTGCCTGCTTGAGTCGGGGAAGGACTTGTGCGTGAGATTCGGGGAGGGGGATTAACTCTACGATGGCCAAGTCTCGGCAACGGAAGATCTAATCTCACTTCGACCAAAGACTGGCTCGAGATGCGGGTGGAGTCTGCCGAGCCGAAGTTCTCGGGACTCCGGATCGAGCATGAAACTCTCAAGAAGAGTGACGATATTTGGAGAAACACGATCGCCGAGCGTTACATGGGAGCCGAGAAAAAGCTTGAGGTGATGCTAGCTAACAACAAGCTTAACACTGCAAGGAGGACTCGGGTTGACGCCTTGGAGCCTCCATCATCTGCCCAACACGCTCGAAGAATGTTGAGTGATGGATTTGTTCAGGAGGCGATCGATGCAGAATCACTTTGAACCCCCTATCAAAGAACAAAGCAGAAGATGAAAGCACCTAATCCGATCTAATCGGCCGAGAAAGATTGGCTGAAATCACATTCAGCGATCGAGGGACCAGCGGTGAGTCAAATGGTGCGTCCGGTATGAGCCGCTTCGATTGACACGTCGCACTCGGTAAGGGTCGTTATTGTTATGATCCTATTGTCGAGAAGGGGTTCCAGAGTCGAGAAGAAGAAGAAAAAGGTCGTTCGGAAGGGTAGGTGCGCGGTCCCGCCCACCTACGAAGATCGGGACTCTCGAACACTTGTAAAGCACCAGGAATTGACATCTAATCGGTGGTGAAGTTATATGTTGATCGAGTGGAAAGAAAATTATCACGAGACCATTGAAGTCGTAAGAAAGATTTGGGTTTCCCAAAACTAACACTTAAGGACCCAAAATCAAAAATAAAGGGTACTGAATATAATTCTATTTTGGAGGTGCCACGGGGACCCCGTGGTATATGGACAACGGATGCTCGAGACGAATGACGTACCGGAGGGAACTGCGAAGAATTATATTCTTGAAGAAGGACCAGAATCGAGTTTGGGGGCCACACGCGGAAGGCTATACCGGAGGCTACGGTGACACTCGACGTTGGAACCACCACGGCTCAAGAGTATCGTATGTTGAAGGACTTCCAACCACAATCTTCTCTACATTAGTCGATTTTGTGATAGCTTCCGAATAGAGGTGATTTTTACACTTGTTTTGTGATGTCGTAGAGAAATCTATAGGGAAAACTTGGTGTTATCACGTTCATCTCAATAAAGAACATATCATTGCTGATTGGAACTCGGCATAACTTGAAAGCATGCTACCGCGAAGAACGACAACGAGAACGGGGTGGCTCACAGCGCGGCGACTCGGCCCGTCTTAAACTTCAAGGCGCCTTTCCAAAAATCTTGCTAGAAACACTCAAGTGAGCGGGTGGCAAATGAGAGGTGTTGAGCAAGGACACTCGGTGTGAGGCGTATGCGAAGGAAAGAAAACAAAGAAACAAATCCACCGGTTCCATCCCTTCCACGGATGGAATCGCCCGGCTCCTGCGCACATGGACTTGTTCGGTCCAGATCCATCTGTGATGATCGAGGCGGAAGTATCTTTTAGTGGTCATTGATGACTACTCGCTACACATGGGTCATATTTATTACCAACAAGTCGGCGTCAAACAAGTTTACTACACTTAGGAAGGCTCAATATCGAGAAGAACACCAAAAATGAGAAAGATTCGTTCGAGATAGAGGAACGAGTTCTGAATTCGATAGTGGAAGAGTTACGCACAGCGAAGGAATAGAGCATGAGATGTCTGTCTTGCACCACCGCCTCAACAAAATGGGATTCCTTGAAAGAAGAATAGAACACTCAAAGAAGCGGCCAAAAAACCACACTTTCACTGCGACTCGGGACTTCCGTCTAAGTGCAGGCGAGCGAGCGTCTGTGCATGTTATACTCGTAATAGATCCCTCTTCTGACAAAGCAACATCGGAAGACACCATATGAACTATGGAACGGCGAGGGAAGCCTCTCTTATCTCAATTCCATATTTTTTGGGTGTTCGTGCTTTATTCTCAATAATGGGAATGATAAGTTAAAGACTTTTGTTAACTAGTCGGACGGGGGAGTCTTTTTAGGATACTCCCCGGGTCGGCAAGAAAACCTTCGAGTTTTTAACTACGGACCCTTTGCATGGAGAAAGCCTAATGTTGTCTTTAATGCGTTTGCTGCGAGAGCAGGAGCGGGAACTCAAGTTCCGAGAATCTGAGGACATCGGTAAACAGCTACAAGATCTAAGCTTAAAGGATGTTGAAAAGATCCCGGCTTTGTTGGGATGATGATTGGAAGAGGATAATGAAATCAAGACTACGAATCCGACCCAACCGGCGTTTGCCCAGGTTGAACAGATTGATTCTATGGAACATAATCAATCACATGTAGCTGGTCGATGAAGAAACCCAGTGAGTAGCCGAGACCTCTGCGAGAATAACGACTCGGGGGAACGAATGGCGTTCCGAGCTTAATGCCCCCCGAACACGGTGAGTTAGTAGACCCGGCTCTTGTCGTTGAATTGCTTCATCTCAAAATAGTACAAGCTCGAGAAATGCCTAACTCACCTCTTATTTTGTGTTGAACAATCTCGGATGAAGAGATAAGGCGTGTCGATCATGGGGCAGGGGCCTCCTGCTTCCGGACACTTATCATTGCAGATCCTTGACAAGTGTAAAGTCGAGATCCAGATTCTATCCCGGGAAAAGCGCTCCATATTCTTGCTTCTTGTCTCTTTGAAGAACCTCGGTCGAGTTGAGGACGTGCTTAAAGATCTTGGCTAGTTGCCGCCCGTAAGAAGGCGGAATGGTTCACTAAGAACGACGTATGGGAGCTTGTTGACGGACCAGGCATCAACATGTGTCAGAACTAAATGGAGTCTGCTGGACTCGTGGCAACTCCTGTCCCAAGGCGAAGGATAGATTCCGGCGAAACCCGCTCAGTTGCAAGTTGGAGACCGCCGGACTATTCCTTGCCCACGCGCAACACATCAACGCTTCAAGTATATCGAGATGGGTGTGAAGTCGGCTTTCACGAATGGCGTCTTGAAAGAAGAAGTCTATCGTGGAACAGCCTCCGGCTTTCGAGCGGGGACATCAGTGTATAGACTCGCCGAAAGGCTCTGTACATGAGGGTTAAAACAAGCACACAGGGCTTGGTACGATACCTGTCCGAGTTTCTTCTTCGATGAAGAGCGCTGATGGTTTTACACTTCTCATTCGATATTTGTCCGGCGACGACATCTTACTTGTCAAGATCTACGTAGATGACATTATATTCGGTTCGAAGAATATCATTTTGTTCGGCGGTTCGAGAAAATGATGAAGGACAAATTCGAGATGTCGATTATGGGAGAGATGAATTACTTCCTGGATTTCAAGTCGAACAATTAGAGAAGGGAGCGTTCATCAATCACGGCAAATACATACGAGACCTCGTCAAGAAATTTGGTTACACATCTGGCAAGCCAATCGAGATCCCCGATGAACACGAATATGAAAATCGATCTTGTTAAGAGGGAGTATCGGTAGATCTGCTGAATTTCCATGCAATTATTGGTTCTCTATTATATCAAACTCCTACTAGACTGACATAAATTATGTTGTAGGGGGTGCGCATGATTTGGGCGAATCCTAAGCGAGCCCGTATGGACTTCCCGGCAAATAAGATTCTCCGGTTATCTCGGAAGGAACACGACATGGGTTTTATGGTATCCTGCAGATGATAATATTGAACTAGCTGGTTATTCGATTGCGGCTAGCATATTGCGGGATAGACCAAAAATCAACTTCGGGGAACTTGTCGGTTCCTTGCGGTAACCTCGTCTCGTGTTCTCAAAGAAACAATGCTCGATGTAGCCACATCAACTGCGAAGTTGAATACGTGGCTGTTTATAGAAAGTTCTTTGCGCCCAAATCCTTTAGGCCGAGGGAACAATGCTCACATGACTCATGATGTCATTCGGAATGAAGTGTCGATCTTACATTGCATGCTTCTCGAATCTTGTTTTTTTTCTTCTTACCCCACCCCTTCTTCTGCTTGAGGTTTGTTTGCCTTATCTCTTCCCTCTCTTTTCTCATCTCTCTTTTCTCTTTTACTGTCTCTTCTTTCTGTTTTTTCTTTTTTTTTTTTGTTTTGTTTTTTTAATTGTTTAATTAAATGCATGAAATTTATGCATGTTTCTTGAACTTCTACTTTGCATTAAATGCGTATCATATCAACTTACTCCTATAGGCTAAATACTGGCCCCCGGAATTTGACTTAGGCGACTAAGTTACTAATTGCTTTATATAAAATCGAATCCAGACCGTCCATCGTCTTATATCGGGATTTAAAGCCGACCGTCGATCAAAAAGTCCTTTCGTCTTCAAGATCATATATATCGACGTTATAGATTCTGAAACAGTCATTTTCGCCAGCGTAAAACCCTAAGATCTACGAACTTAATTCAAATTTTCTGCTTGCTTCTACGATTAGCACATTCCTCGGAGATTATTACGGTAACTTTATAATTTAATTTATAATGATTTGTTATATTCTCTAAGTACTAGTACGTAAATTAACGAGTTAAGTGTCTGCAAACCTAGTAGTGTTTGGTGGTGGTTCCGCTCAACGTGATTGAGATCTCGGAGAAGGATCGCGTATGTCATGCTAGCCAATCATGGAGTTGAACTCCGGTGGCATCGACATTACGGATGAAGTCATTGATGCTCTCAAAGCATCGAGGACTCGAGTTTTTTGTCGAGGAAGCCAGCGTACTTCCTCGCCGGGGCGATTTCGAGAACTCTACCTCGATTCCGAGGGAGGTAGAAGGAGACGTTATTAGGGGTCTTCACGATTCATCATGTCCGCGACCCTCCGGACCCATGCTGAAGTTAAGTAGATGTCGGTAAAGCGGCTCTTGTTACTTGTTTTGGTTTTGCGGACAGTGGCATCGCATCGCGGGATACAAAGATGACCTCCTGGATGAGTATTTAGAGGTCTTTTGCGGGATCAGAATGCGTCATTTAGAGCAGGCATTTCCCAAGAACTACATGCTCCCGCAATATCGTGCCTAGCATACATCGTTACGCCAAATCTCGACGAGCAAGCGAGCTCTTTCGATCGAGTATCTGCAATCTGCTGGCTGCATGATGATGGTTATCTATGATAGAGCCAAGATCAACTAGACTAAGTTTTTCTTGAAAAACTTTATACACAAAGCTTAAATTTGATAATCTACGGTGTCCGAGTGCCAACAGCAAGCTCTTATAAAGGATGAAGTTGTCGATTATGTTTGAATATTTATGCGGAGATGACAATGTAACCTATGTTGATAAAAGGTTACTTCAACTCCGAAGAAGATATGTTTCCACGACGAGGGCTGCTTTTCGGCAGACATCGATAAGCGGCCTTGCCAGAGAAGGAAAAGGGAAGAGAACACCTCCACTCCCGGCACAGAAGAGGGGGCTACCCCTCGAAGAAGCGAGAGGAAATCTTATGAGAAGGCCGTGGTAGTACCTCCCCCTTTGGGCCCAGGGGATCAATCGAGACTCCTCCGAGAAGACTATCTCGCAGTAGGAAAGGTTGCGTTTGAGCGAGCCAAGCCTCGGCTCGGAAACCGGCCTCAGCCGAACGAGGGGGATCATGCCTACTAGAAGTTTCTACTACAACATCTCGGTCCCCATTAGATGTTCCTCCACTCAGCCGTCTTCCATCTCGCGAAAAGATTATGTCTCCAATTGATGTGGATGATATGGAGACAACGCACGGAAGAGACCATCGGGTATGAAGTTGGACGCTCTTCGGGACGGAGCCACCGGAAGTCTCTCGGGGCCATCCCGTAAATCACAAGTCACTCCGACTTGGTAACCATTACTTCAAAAGGCCGGACTTTAGATACTCATCGATTCCAGGCCGGATCACCCTCGATCGACTTATTCGATTCGAGTCCTGCAAAATTCAATTACGAGGAGCCAAGATCCGTCAAGCACGTAGGCTATTCTACGAACTGCCCTTGGCCTCGGCTTCGAAGAATTAAGGGCGCTATGCTTGGCTCTTCTTGAGGACCGTAAGCCCTCGTAGGCCGCGCCTTGGAGGATCGATCCTAATGATCAAAGGGACCAACCCAATGATGCAAGGCCTCGAGAAGCTGCGAGGGTACTCAGCAGAGGAGGGAGAGCTCAACCCTCGGTGACCTACTGTCGGCTCCTCCCTCCTGGTTCGGCGGTAGGCTGGAAACTCGAGGTGTTTCGGACTTAGAACATTGTTGTTGGAGTGCCGCTACGAGGTTGCCCCTAGTGCAAAGGCGAAAGGTCTCGAACAGTAGCCAAGGCTCTCGAGAGACCAGGGACATAGAACCTGCCTCTGGCGAAGGTTGTCCACAGGGAGTTGGCGGAAAGGCTACAAACAGCTGGGAGCGAGGGAGATCGAGGTGCGAAGACCTCATTCGAACATGCCAGCCTTGATTTCTCGGCTATTCTCACCAATGCCACTCGCTGCACAACGACACGAGTTCAAAAATGCGCAAGCATCACTAAATCTTGCTCCAAGATCTCTCCTGAAACTTTCAAGCGGCATGGTCGGAGCACTTAAACGTGACTCTCCACAGCCGGCTCGGGCTCGCGAGCTCGGGATCAGCTCCATTCGGGAGTCACTCTGTGAGGAGAAGTTTGATGCAAAGCCGAAGACGATTCGAGGACTTGGTCGATACCTCTCACCCAAGTTTGGTGAAGATCGATCATCGAGAGGAACGACAGCACTTTTGAAGTTCAAGAGAATGCGAAGCACTTGGATAGGTCGGCAAGTGCATACTCGGCCTTGAACATCAAGGTAGTCTCAATCCCAACCCCGGGCGTATTGGATGATGCAAAAAGGGGAAAGGATAGTGAGCGGGAAGAAGTGCCGGGACTGAAAGCAAATCTCTCCCATCCGACCCTCGGGATGTAAAATGGGTTAGGCCCGGGGTGTATCTAGCGTAGGAGATGTAGGCGGCGAGACCCAACCCAAGGCTCGGGGACCCAAGGAATTAGCAACACGGACTTACACTAAACACATTAAAGAAGTTGTTGAGTTCCTTGAGGAGGATTACAGAAGATGAGGAAGAGCCTCCTCTTGCCTCCACGAGTGTCGGGCAAAGGGAAGAAGCCAGTGAAGGTCCCTAGCCCACCGAAGAAAGGCGTAAAGAGATATATAAGCCCAACCGAGCAAGCCCGGATCGAGCCGATGAGAAATTGGCAAGAGAGCTAGTTGAGTTTCGAAGGCGCTAACAAGCCTTAAGAAGGCTCTCGCTAAGGCGACTAAGGTTCCTGCGAGAAAACAGGCTAAAAGGCCTCCTCAAGAAAGCAAAATCAGTGATGAAGGTGATAAAGAAAGGAGAAGGAGCAAGAAGATTAGAGGACGCTATTTACTCTCGGCGAGCGCAAGGACAAGAGAGGAAAAGAGTTGAGCCAACCATTGATGAGATGATAAATTTCCGTATTGTTGCTCTCGACAAGAGAGAACAATACTATCGGGATAGAAGAATTTAGACGGCAAGAAGCTACGGCTAAGGAAAAGGGATTGCTTGAAACGGCAAAGGAAGGCTGAAAGGATGAAACCACACCTCCTCCGTTTCGAAGGACGGGGAGATCCCTTACCGTACAGATGAGGCGGGAGGCAGAGACAAATAATCAAAAGATACACAAAGTGGCCTCGGGTTGATAAGTGGATGCCTTAGGAGAAAACTTAGCTTTGGGAGATACGGAAGACCGAATCGTCAGCGATACTATGTTGGAAATTCTGCTAGAAACTCGAGAGAATTGACACTTTGTGACTTGGCTCTTCAAGTGTGATATGGATATCTACAACATGGTAGAGAAAGCCTTTGCTGACAAAGAAGATGTTCGGACCCGGACTTGCAGGACCATTGCCTCTACCTCGGAAAGGTGGATGGTTCTCTCTATGCGGCGTGATAGAAGGAGAAGTCAGAATGCGATCCATTGCACTTGAGCTTGATCCTTAACGATCCCGAGGTCGTGCCCAAGATTTGGAAGGCTGCAGAGAGATACCTTCAAGATGTATAGAATGTTGGGTTTGTATAGTGAAAGTAGTCTACGTATTTGTTGCATTTGCTTGTATACAATTTTTCCGAGTTACCACTATTATTATTCTCCTATCCGATTATTATAATTGCACAATTTAGTCCTTTATCTCACGAGAGTTGGGATCATACGAGTGTGTTGTAGATTACGAAAGACCGTAGTGATTGGTTGAACTAGTAGGATATAAATAGTTATCACATTTGGGGCAGACTTTAGGACAAGTTTCCTTGGGTTTAAGCTGCAATATAGATAAGAGGAGACTTGTCTTGATCACTTGTCCATGTTGGTTACATTTTATGTATTGATGGATCACGGTGAGACGTGTTCTTCTATCTCGACCGTGTGAAGAACCCAGGCCGGAGACTCGGCCTATTCTTAAGCTCAGATGAGACTTGGTGAGTACGTACGACTAGCAATCACTTTGATTTACTATGGGTAAATGTCATTGCGGCCGGATCTCTCTATCTTGGGTAGCCGCTATTGTGTGTAACTCGGTGTGTTATCTGCATCGTGGATCCGTATCTGTTACGGGGTTGATGATATCCCCGCGAGGGCTCGAAAGGTTTATTATACTAAACCCTGCGAGGTTGATTAGGTTCAAGTATGATAATAAGGTGAGTGGTACTAATCAGGATAAGATATTAATTGTATTAAGTAGTCGGTAAACTTAATCAATTAATGAATATTCGATATCTTAAATACGGGGGATTAGCGGAGTTAAAAATACGAAGCTCGTAGTTCAACATTTGGGAATAAAGGGGTAAGTCGGCATATATTCTTTAGTGGAATGAATCTATGTTTGAGAATTAATAATACTCGGGGGTTGAGTATGGAAAATTAATTCTCTTGAGGCCCTCTTTTATTTCTTGTATTAGGTCCTAGTGCGGCCCGAACATATGCCCAAATGTATTCAACATTTTTATAACGAGACTCACAAGGTTACTTTCTCTTGAGGCCTTGCTTTATTTCTTGTATTAATAATACTCGGGGCTTGGGGTTCACTTGAAAATGCACCCAAGTCTTCGATAACATCCGAACGGCGTTTTTGTCAGGCATTCCTTGAGTGAGAATATCGTTGGAAGTTTTTGAGCTTGAAAGTTTGTGAGGCATTGTTATAGTACGTCGAGGGCTTTCTAGCGTCTCCGTCCGTCCGGAGTTGGAAGCTTCCGGGCATGGGAACGATCCGTAAGACCTTTTTTGGATCGAGTCAAGAAGATCGTATTCCTAGGACGATCGCTAAGGTATTGGACTATTTTTCCTACACTTGGTATCGAGCTAGATTCCTAGCTTCTGCGTTCTTTTTTATTCGTAGTATCATGAATAGGACAATTCTATGTATGATTAAAATTCTTGTTCGATCAATCGTCGGGTTGGTATTTATGGGACGACTTGTGTGCTAATTATTTTAATCCCGGATATGTAATCTCATGAGATAAATCCACCGAGTAGACTACGAGCAATGTGAATATTATGTATACGCTTTAAGTATATAATTGGATTTTCGGATTGGTTCGTTGTTGGCAACGAGAACACGAAATTAGATAGGTAAAAACCCTTATTTTATGTGGGTTGACCGACAAAATTCGACTCCACCGGAGCTAACCATCGAAATCGGACACCTCGTGGATAGAGAGGGTAGCGAACCAGAGATCGGGGTGGTGGGAACAGCGGAGGCGGTGGCCCGCGGTGGCACTGCGCAGATTTGGCCAGATCTAGCGCGAATCTCGTTGCTCCCGGCCTGCGCGAGCTCCACGGCGGAGTCGGCGGCGTGCTGGGCAGGCAGTAGCGGCAACAACATGGTAGCAACAGCAGCGACGGCGTGGTTTCAATGGTAGCAGTGGTGCGGCGCAGATCCGCGCCGCCAGGCGCGCATTTTGGCGCCGGGTGACTGTTCTTGGTTCGGCGTCGTCCGACGAACCTTGGGCACAGGCGCCCGCCCCGTCGGCGCGGTCCGCTGGTCCGCTATGTTGAAGAAGACGATGACGTGGCTGCCACGTCATTGCTGATGGGGCAGGCACATGGCAGAAAGCGTTGACGTAGCGGCCGACGTGGCATGCTGACAGTGCATGTCACCTGGTACGTCCACGTGACAGAAAGCGCTGATGTGGCGGCCGACGTGGCATGCTGACAGTGCATGTCCACGTGGCAGACATGCACTGACTGGGCGCTTACATGGCGCTGACGTGGCTGCACCAGATTGGGCAACCAGTTTTCGTCCGTTTCGTCCCGTTTCTTTGTTTGCGGGCTCTGTTTTCGAAGACATGTATTGTTCGGGCCATGTAATTGATAGATTTTAGTTTTCTATGTGTTTGGGCCCGACGACGACATTTATTACTCGCTTTATTTATGTCGTGGATGTTTAATTTCATGTCTTATCATGATTAATGTTTTTATTAGTTGTGCTTAGAAATCATGAAATTAGGGCTTTAACTCATATTTAAAGCATGTGTTAATTTTCTGCGAGCATGTTTTATTAAATTTGCAATGCTTTAAAGATTACGAGCTTTTGTGAGCCCGTTTTGACAAACCTTTTGAAGCAAAAGACTAAGCAAATATTATTTTGATAATTTTTAAGGTTAATTAAATTATCGAAATAGACCTCCACCAATTGGATCTTAGACAAAGTGATGGGGATTGTAGGTAAACGTCCACACACGCGGCTTGCCTATCTTCTTTATTCATAAGTTTGTCAGATAGGTTTTCTACGAAAATATTCCAAAGCTATTGAGTAGTGGGAGTCATGCCGTAAATGTCCACACACGTGGCTTGCGTGCTTGATTTTTCATAAGTGCTCTGGAAGATAGAATTGGAATAAGATGCTATAGAAATCAAATTGAAAGCGGTATGTTCTTCGTAAGGTACAAATTTTGAGAATTTGATTGTCTTGTGTCAAATTGAGTGGTCAATGCTTAGATGTCACCGGGGGTACAATCCACTTCACCGAAGTCCCTTCCCTCGTGCTTAATAGTGACATGGTCTAGTAATATTAGACTATTAATTATATTTGTTAGAAGGATATAAAGTTGACATGGAATAGAATTAAAGTGCTAGGTGAATAGCATGGTTAGAGGTTGCACGTGTAAACGTCCACCCACGTGGCTTGCACTTGTGATTTTTGAGTTATTCGAGGTTTCAAATCAATATTATTTTATCAAAGGGTTACAATATTGTTTTTGTTACGAATATAACCTATGCAATTGTATCTTACATACGTCTATTAATTTTCGGATATGTCTCTAAAACCCGTTGTTCAATCTCTTACCAAAAATCCCTTAGCCTGGGAGTGATAATTATATTGAGTGGAAACAAAATTTAGAATATATACTCATCGTCGAGGAACATATGTTTGTCATTACCGAGGACAAACTCGCCAATTTCCTTTGCTCGATCGGCTGATCTTGAGCGAGATGAAGTGAAGGCATGGGAGCGGTCTAATAACATGGTTAAAGCCTTGATTATGGCGCTCATGTCTTCCGCATTACATCTGACATACGGGTCTTTCGCCGATGCACGCATTATTTGGATAAATCTCGAGGAAGTTTAAGGTGAGGCCGATAGAACCGCTAGGTTCAACATCATGCGTGATGTCATGAGATGTCACATGGTTGAAGGCAGTTCTGTGCACGATCACGTCATGCACATGATTAATCTCATGAATAGGCTTGACTTGCTCGGAGGAGGTATCGATGCTGAGGCTAAGTGCGATATCATCCTCAATACTTTGCCCAAGTGTTTCGAGAGCGTTCGCCTCAACGTTGTGTTGTTAAAGAGGGATTATACTCTTAATGAGTTACTCAATGACTTGGTCGCAGCGGAGGGGGTGATGGGCAAAGGTGCACAGGCATTGAACACTTCGACCTCTAGGGGCTCAAAGTTTCCACCGAAAGGTGGGAACAAGAATATGGGCTATGGGGGTGAAGTGTCCAAGATAAACAGTGGGAGTAAGCATGTGGGCCCTTCCGAAGGCTTGGCTAAGTCTAAGGGGAAGGGTAAATGCTTTTAGTGGAGCAAGAATGGGCATTGGAAGGCTGATTGCCCTATGCTCAAGGCAAAGAACAAAGGTACTCGAATCACTCTAATGCGAGACTGTGTTGGTTTCCTGTTCTACCCATGAATGGGTAGTGGATTCGGGGGCAACTGATCATGTCTGTTACTCCTTGCAGGGTTTTCTGCGGATAAGGGATCTGAGTGATGGAGAGGTGGTGATCTCAATGGGCGATGGATCGAGAGTTCCTGCAATCGCCATTGGAGATTTATCTTTGTGTTTTCTAGATAAAGTAATAGTATTAAGAAACGTTTTGTATGTGCCAGACTTTAGGCGGAACATAGTTTCTGTCAGTAAACTGTTTAAGCAAGATGGGTATAAATCTATTTTTGATGATACTGTTTCTATCATGCGAAATGATGATTTCATCTACGGTGGCACATTAAACGGAGATCTTTATACTATATCTAGCGAACCTTTACCTTGTTCTTATGTTGCAACTACATCTTCATCACCTAAGAAGAGGAAACAATCTTCTAAGGAGAATCCCACATATCTTTGGCATCTTAGACTAGGTCACATTAGTCTGAATAGAATCCAAAGGTTGGTGCAAGATGGTTCATTGGAGTCTCTCCAAGTTGAACCATTTCCAACCTGCGAATCCCGTTTGGAGGGGAATATGGTGACCGAGGCCTTTAAAGGCAAAAGGGGTAATAGAGCCAAAGATGTGTTGGGATTGATACATTCTAACTTGTGTGGACCTATGTCCACACAAGCTCGTGGAGGTTATAAGTATTTTGTCACTTTTATTGACGATTACTCAAGATTCGGGTACATCTATGTTCTTCGCCACAAGCCTGAATGTTTCGAGAAATTCAAGGAATATAAGGCCAAAGTGGAGAAGAAATTAGATGCCAGTATCAAGTCACTACGATCTGATCGTGGTGGCTAGTACCTTAGCCACGAGTTCAAGAGTTACTTGAAAGAATGTGGGATTACATCCCAACTGACAGCACCAGGTACACCTCAGCAGAATGGTGTGTCAGAAAGAAGGAACATAACCTTATTGGTTATGGTTCGTTCGATGATGAGTAATGTAACACTGCCTATTTCGTTCTGGGGATATGCCTTGGACACAACAACATATTTTTTTAATCTAGTGCCATCCAAGTCGGTGTCTCAGACCCCTTATAAGTTGTGGTTTGGGCGAAAGCCCTGTTTTAACCACATAAGGATTTGGGGTAGTCCAGCGTACGTGCTGAACAAGCAACCTGACAAGTTGGAGGCTAGATCTGAGGCTATGCTCTTTATAGGATATCCTAAGGGAACGAAAGGTGGTTATTTTTATAATCCTTAGGATCAGAAGGTCGTTATTAGCACCAATGTCAGATTCCTTGAAGAGGATTATGTAAATAATCACAAGTCCAAAGTCGATGTTATTCTTGAAGAAATTCAAGGTGATCAAGTTTCACTCAATAAGCCAAGTGTGCAAGAAATGTTAACACAAGTAACTGCAAAATCTGTTGACACAGAGCCATTAATCACCAGGCGTAGTGGGAGGGTTATTTTACAACCTGATCGATACATGTTCGTGGGAGAGACTTCGGATCTTCTCCTGGCAGACGAACAAGATGTAGTCGACTCCCGGACTTACGCCGAAGCGTTGGGAGATCAAGATGCGGGAATCATGGCAATCGCTATGGACTCGAGTATGAGTCCATAAGTGCTATGGATGTATACCAGATCACTAAACTACCAGCTGGTTGCAAAGCTATTGGTAGTAAGTTGGTATACAAGAGAAAGTGAGGTCCTGATGGAGAGCTCACGGCTTTTAAAGCCAGGCTGGTGGCGAAAGGACTCACTCAGAAAGAAGGTATCGATTATGAGGAGACCTTTTCGCTTGTAGCGATGCTCAAGTCCATCAGAACACTCCTAGCCATAGCTGCTCACATGAACTTAGAGGTTTGGCAAATGGATGTCAAAACCGCTTTTCTATACGGTTACCTTGAAGAAGGTAGGGACATCTATATGCGGCAACCAGAAGGTTATGTGAAGCAAGGCGAAGAACATCGTGTGTGGAAGCTTAAGAAGTCTATTTATGGACTTAAGCAAGCTTCCCGGTCATAGAACATTCGCTTCAACGATGTGATCAAATCTTTTGGATTCATCCAGGTGTGAAAGCGAAAGTTGTGTGTACCGTTATTGTGTCAATAGATCCATGGTTTTTATTGCACTTTTATGTAGTGACATTCTTCTTCTTGGCGACAATTTGAAGTTGTTATCAGACATAAAGATATGGTTATCCGAACAGTTTCAGATGAAGGATTTAGAGAAGTTGCTTACATCCTAAGGATCAAGGTTATCCGAGATCGCCAGAAACGGATGTTAAGCTTATCTCAGGCATCCTACATTGATACTATAATTGCTCGATTTAGCATGCAAAACGCCAAGAAAGGATTACTACCTTCCAAACACGGCGTTCCTCTATCTAAGGAGCAGTGTCCTAAGACACCGAAGGAGATAGAGGACATGGGACTAGTTCCTTATGCTTCCGCGGTCGGAAGTCTCATGTACGCTATGCTATGCACGAGGCCAGATATTTGTTATGCCGTTGGCATGGTCTTGAGATATCAGTCTAACCCTAGACAGGCTCACTGGATTGCAGTCAAGTATATTCTCAAGTACCTGAAACGGACTCGAGATTATAGGCTTGTTTACCAGTCTGATGATCTAGTGCCTGTGGGTTATATAGATTTAGATTTCCAGGCAGATAGAGACGAAAAGAAGTCTACCTCGGGTTATGTGTTTACCTTGGGAGGTGGAGCCATTTCATAGAGAAGTGTCAAGCAAAAGTGTATTGTTGGCTCTACTATGGAAGCAGCAGTATGTTGTCGCTTTCCCGAGGCCTCTAAAGAGCGGTTTGGCTCAAGGCATTCCTCCTAGATCTCGAGATCATTCCTAGTATGCCTAATTGTATCACGATCTCATTGTGATAACTCGGTGCGATTGCAAATTCTAAGGAACTGAGATCACATAAGGCGTCTAAACACATAGAGCGTAAGTACCACATTATACGAGAATTCGTACACCGAGGAGATGTGGTAATTGAGAAGATAGATACGGGGGATAACCTAGCAGATCCATTCACTAAGAGTCTACCACAAGGGCCCTTCGAGAGGCATGTTTGAGGTCTAGGCTTGTGTTGACTCCCCACTTAATAAGAAATCTTAGTATAAGTGGGAGAAGTGATAGCTAGTAGTTATATTTTGAGATACATTGTATACTTAAGATTTGCTTTAAGTATAAGTGGGAGAATTGTTGGGTTTGTATACTGAAAGCAGTCTACGTATTTGTTGCATTTGCTTGTATACAATTTTTCTAGTTACCACTATTATTATTCTCCTATCTGATTATTATAATTGCACAATTTAGTCATTTATCTCACGAGAGTTAGATCATACAGTGTGTTGTAGATCACAAAAGACTGTAGTGATTGGTTGAACTAGTGGGATATAAACAGTTATCACAGCTGAGGCAACTTTAGGACAAGTTGCCGGTTTAAGCTGCAATATAGAGAAGAGGTTACTTGTCTTGGTCACTTGTCTATGTTGGTACATTTTATGTATTGATGGATCGTGGTGAGATGTGTTCTTCTATCTGACCCGTGTGAAGAACCAAGGTCTCGGAGACTCAGCTATTCTTAATCTTGATGGGATTTCAGCTGAGTGCGTACGACTAGCAATCACTTATTTACTATGGGTGAATGTCATTGCGACTGGATCTCTGTATCTTGGGTGACTGTTGTTGTGTGTAGCTCAGGCTGGTTATCTGCATCATGCATCCGTATCCTGTTATAGGGTTGTGATATCCCCTTGAGGAGCTCGAAAGGTTTATCATACTAAACCCTGCAGGTTGATTAAGTTCAAGTATGTTAATAAGGTCGAGTGGTACTAATCAAGGATAAGATATTAATCATATTAAGTAGTCAGTAAACTTAATCAATTAATGGATATTCGATATCTTAAATACGGGGATTAACTGAAGTTAAAAATACAAGCCCAGACTCAACATTTGGGAATAAAGGGGTAAGTCAGCATAGATTCTTTAGTGGAATGAATCTATGCTTGAGAATTAATAATACTCAGGGCTGAGTATGGAAAATTAATTCTCTTGAGGCCTTGCTTTATTTCTTGTACTAGGTCCCTGGTCTGGCCCGAACATATGCCCAGTTGTGTTCGACATTTTATAACAGACTCACTAGGTTACTTTCTAGGTTACTCAATTACCTGGAATTGTTCGGCTCTTAAACGGATGAAAACAATTGGTAATGGAGTAAGTTGGGCTTGGAAATAATAGGCTCAATACTATGAGGCCCATTAAGGCCCAACACTTTTTCAACCCATCTCCTTATAAATAGGGGGCTTGGGGTTCACTTGAAAATGCACCCAAGTCTTCGATAACATCCGAACGACGTTTTGTCAAGGCATTCCTTGAGTGAAATATGGTTGGAAGTTTTTCGAGCTTGAAAGTTTGTGAGTCAGTGTTATAGTCTGTCAAGGGCTTTCTAGCGTCTCCGTCCATCCGGAGTTGGAAGCTCGGGCACGGGAATAGTCCAGAAGACCTTTTCTGGACCGAGTCAAGAAGATCGTATTCTAGGACGATCGCTAAGGTATGGGACTATTTTCCCTACATGGACTCCCTCTGTTTGAAGATAAATCCAAAAACTTTAAGGCAAGGATTTAGCGGTTCAAGAGATAGTTCTTGATAGGTTCTCTGTTTTGTTTTTGATAGAATAGCAAGAGATGTAATTGTACTGAACTTCTCTTCATATATACACGCATCTTTCTTCGTTTCGCCGACAACACCTTATTGTCTCTATGGCATTTTGTATCTAAATTCAACACTAAGAATCAGCTAAGTGATTACTGACTCACACACTCACTGCTTACCTGTGTTTGTCTGTTTTGCTTAGTGTTTGATAGATTCTATTTGAGGGGGAAATCGTTGATAAGTATTTCAGTATTCTTTTGTCCTTCAGTAGATTAGAACTTGACGTACAACTCCACTGATTCTACTTGTAATATTTCTAAGGAGTTTGTATCTGATAGTTTGTAGTGTTAGGTTTTACCATCATCAAATAGGGGGAAATTGTTGGGAGAGGATTCAGTAGTAGACTGTTAAGAACATTTGGCTGATCCCAAAACCTTAATCTGATAGGTGAACCATTCCTTTGTAATTGTAATGCCTTGGTCTCTAAGAGTTTCAGACTCAGTAGACTTTCCTTCAGCATGGTCCAGGCTCAGAAGTTCTGTCTGTTGTTCCCTCAGTAGATTATCCGCCTCAGTACCATGGAGTGAAGACTCAGTAGTGTTGGACTCAGTAGGAGCAGCTTACTGAGAGGTGTTCAGATTCAGTAGTGCTGGACTCAATAGGAGCAGCATACTGAAAGAGTCAGTAGAACTGGACTCAACAGGAGTAGTTCACTGAACTCAAAGTCGACCTTCAGTAGAGTTGGACTCAACAAGAGTATACTACTGAACCCCAGGTCAGACTCAGCAATGGCCTAATGGTCTCCTTGATTGTCAGAATGTTCTCAATGTTAAATTAGTAGAGGCTGTTCGAGGTGTACACATCGAGAGAAGTCGACCCCGGTATCTACCTTGAAGTTTGAATGTCTCAACAACTTTCTACACCTCGACCAATGACAAGCAGCCAGCTGTCAAAGTTATGGTAAAAGCTGCAAGTCAACTACTTTCCTTAAAGAGAGGAAAGACTCTGTAGGATTTCTAATAGAGTCGTTAGCTACCCAAAGAGACACGTGGATAGTTCGTCTCCAACGGATCTACCCATAGCTCACCTCTATAAATAGAGGGAAAATAAAATCGAAGATACATAGAACAACAATGATTTACGAGCATCAAACGAACAAGTTACAAGCTTTCCGCAAGAACTCTAGTGAAACACTTAACGCGAAAGGCGACTACACTGCTCTAGGGAACCAAGCTTAATCGAACCAAAGCCTGTAGCATCCTAGTGATAGAACACGAACCCAGAGAGATTATTCCACATTGTTCTTCACTTTAGAATCCTCTTCTTGTTCCCTTTCCTTCTAACCTAAGCTCCACTGAAATATCCATAGCTTAGACTCGAAGGAGTTCATATCTTGAATTGTTCTCATTGTAAAGAACTCCTTCACTGTTGGAGAATCTTTCAAACATTCTTGTTTGAATCTTTTAAACTGGGACTTGCTCAGTATAATCTTCAAGGCCGTGTTTGTCTTGTGTATAAATCAACTGAGACTAACTCAGTATAATAAAATAGCCTCCCGATCTTTTCGAGACAGTGGACGTAGGATTGTTGATATCCGAACCACTTTAAAATCGCTTTGTTCATTTACTGTTGCATTGATTTACTGTTCATACTGAAAACCGTTTACAAAATCATACAACAGAGTTTCAGAAAAGCTTAACTGATTGCACTAATCTACTGAAACATTTTTAATAAAAATGTTTTCAAACTCAACTGAATTGGGCCTACACTATTCCGCACGCTACTGAACTCTTACTGAACGGTACTGAATTCTAACATAAGTCAACTAGCAGGCCTCAGTATCGCCAGTCACTTTGTCCACGCGATCCAGAACAGCTAGCCTAGTCTACTGAATTTATTCAGTAGACAATCTCCTTAATTGGACTGTTCGCGCTTTAAGTTGAGAAAGTTTTCAGGTGTATTCACCCATCCCCCTCCCCCCTCTACAGTTGAACGTTTACCTCGGGACCAACGTAATGGCAACACAAATAGCAAACCTACACTAGAGAATCTCCAATGACAATATCAATTTACCAAGAAAATTCATTTTCTTTGTGAATAGGAACAAAAGTTGTTCAAACAATTACTAAACTGTGTAATATTAAAACTTGCACTAGTGGATCATGTTACGGTTTGTAATATGCCGTACACAATCGAACACAAACACATGAAATGGATACGAAAAATACAATGAGAATAAAAACATAAATTTCCAAGTCGAGAGAGAAGGTTCTCTATCTGCATGAGATAAACGCCCCGGTAGAGCTTTTAGTGCTGACATTATCTCTGCAAAGATAAAACGGCTTCGAGTCCGGCTTAGCAAGACCACAGAATGATCGGTTTTTAGATCATAATGTCTACCTGATGTTGAGTCAGTTAGAGAAAGCAGAAAGTGTTAGGCCCCTTTTTTAAAACACTTTCCTATGCAACAGTTTATAAGGAAATAAACAATGAAACAATAAGCTAAAAATATGCAGAATATAAATGACACAAAGATTTATAGTGGTTCAAATGCACAAGATCATACGTCCACTTTTCCGCTTTCAACAGATATCCACTAAGGATACTCGAAGAGTATCGAGTTTAGATAGTTATAAACAAACTAACTATCTATTAAGCTATCCAGTTATCAAACTATCTATCAACTGATTCTATCAAGATTATCAGTTTGGGGTTTGAGACTGTTTAACTTATCAAGAGTATAAAACACTCTTGACTCCAAGCTTGTGATGTGTATAAAAGAACACTTGGAGTATGAACAAAATGGAATTTCTTAGCAATGATACAGTAAGATTTCAAGCAGTCA
This sequence comes from Lavandula angustifolia, assembly GCA_028984105.1. Lineage (NCBI taxonomy): Eukaryota > Viridiplantae > Streptophyta > Magnoliopsida > Lamiales > Lamiaceae > Lavandula > Lavandula angustifolia. Next base: position 22,984,070 of record CM054825.1, read on the forward strand.
GCTTGTTCTTTGCTTAGGGATTTGTACGTGTTGAGCTCACTAAATTTCGTTAGTTCTCAAGATCAGAGGCCTTTTCTATTTATACGCGAGCTAGGAAGAGATTCATTGAACAAAGATCGGCTTCCTATTGGCTCCGTGTTGACAACGGTCTTCAGCATTGAATGCATGGACACGTGTCGCATTCTGTATGCTTTTGCAGAGAGAGTACTAAGGTACTGTGTTGGTCGTGAATCAGTGAATAGGGTTCTAGTTAAGCAAGGTCATATGAATCGAAAGTTGGCTAAGGATATTCATGCAGAATGGTCGAAGTACACTTAGGCTTAGGACTAGAAGATCGAAAATCTAACTGCTAAAGTAAAGAAGATCTCATCTGCTCCTCTATCTGATATCAGTGCTCTTGTCGACGCAGCTGTAAAGGCCCAGAGCAATGCCCTTAGAGAACAGTTTCAGAAGATCACGGACGCTCAGGTGAAGACCTTCTCAAAGAAACTTTCAAATGCTGCTACTACCCTACTATAATCATCTCATGAACTGAATACTTCCACCATAGAAAAGATGAATCAGATGAAGAATGCTCAAAACGTAACTCTTGACGCATTCCACTCAAACTCGACAAAGTTATTGTCAGCATCACTCCAAAAGTATAATGATGCTACATCAACAGTGCTTAGAGCTATGCGACGAGATTGTTAGGAAGAATACGACGTGTTCTTAGGAGGCGTCTATTACATCGAAGCCAGTTTCGATCTGGTCAAAGCTAAAGTTCAGACTGTATCAAAGAGCAATGAAAATCTATTCTCTCTCCCTCGACGATCTAATGATGCAAAAAAGTGGGAAGAGAAGGAAACACTGAAAAGGGTGAGAAGAAAGAGTCTGCAGGATCCAAGGAGGAAGGATTCGAAGAAACTAAGACTGATGATGTAGGCACTTCTAAAGCAGTAGACGAAATTGCTAAGTTTGTTGAAGAATTAGAGTCAGAAACTGATGCTCAACCTACTTTTCAACCTAACAGGAAAGGTAAAAAGAATGTTATTATTAGTTCTACTTCTCCTAATTCACCTGAGAAAAAGTTATCAAGCAAAGAAGCCCAAATCACTCATGAAGAAAAAGCCAACTCAGAAGAAGGTAATATTGAGAGCTGCATGTCTAAAACAGACGAGATCAATAATTCCTAGACAATCGAGATTTCACGCTGCTAAGTAGAAAGCTCCTTTGATGACTCAGACTTCAGTAGATCATACCTCAAGACGTTCAGAAGCATATTGATAAGACTGAATAGGTTTAGAAACACAGAGCTGAACCTACTGAAGATGAATTATGGAATGCCTGCATCAGAGGCTTAGACTTCAGAGTTGAGGTAAGACAGATATTTGAATCCACGATTAAAATGATTCAAGATAAAATTGATGTTGAAGTCACGAGGACTTAGAAGGAAGCTAAAGAGAGTGATCGCGAAGAGCAGAGAAATTCCCACAACATCAAAGTTTTACAGGCCAGGGGGAAAGAAGGATTTTCTAAAGAAACCCATATACTCTCATACTGACAAATGGATCCCATGGTCTCTGAATACCAGATGGGAGACCATCAAAGTTGAGTTCATCAAGAGAACCACTGCTGGAAGCTATGGGAAGATGTTGATGCTGACAGACTATTTGAGGGTATGGTAGAAGTGTACGCTCCAGAACTCGCAGCAGCTGTCAAGAAATCTCTCTTGAAGAAGGTTTAGAGATGGAAGCTCCTGAATATAAAGTTTTGCCACCTCTTATAAAAATTGACGGAACTATCTATTCTCATGAATTGAGAATGAAGTAAGAGAAATTATAGAAAGAAAACAGTTGGCGTTTGATGAGAAGGAGGATTAGACAAAGATTATGATGTTGAAAGCTAATATTTACAAACTCAACAGACTACAACCTCCAGAGGCAAAGTCTATTGACTTCAAGGCTAGAAATTAAAAAGTTTAAAGTGAAGGAGTAGTTGTTTAGTCTAGATCTTCCTAGTATGATAGTACTGATTCTGTACCTGTTAAGTTTCTTATCTTAATTAAATCAGTACACCATTTTTGGCCCTGACAAAACCTCATTGTCAATATTGCCTTAGTATTTTTAATTTCACATAAATAATTTCTCAAGTGATTACTGACACACACTCACACTTATGCTTACTATCTTATTCTGCATTTGTGTTAGTCTTCAGAACATCTTTTTGTACCAGAGTCTTGGCATCATCAAATAAGGGAAAATTATTTCGGTGATAATTCATAATATAAAATTTGAAGATCCCAGAACCTTAGATAATTGATGAACCATACAATGTAAAAGATGTTCAGCTAGTTGAACTCAGCCTGTTAGTGAGCTCAGTGACGTAGTATGATTTTTATTTAGTAGTAGTTTGGACTTTTGTTGAATATCTTGTTCAACAATTTCTGGAGCTAGTTGTCGGAAGACTCAGTATGGTTTAGCATGGCTTTGAAACCTACTAAATGTGTGATGTGAAATTAATAGAAGTAACGTCAACCACTGAAGACATGCAGACTGTTAGTGTTAGAGTTTGAACATGCCACTCCTACCAACTAACCTCGACCAATAGGAACTGCCAGCACTATAGTTGTTCTGACATAAAGCCGTTTCCAACCTCTGAACTTTGAAAAATAGGGAATCTCTATGGTAATGAACAAATTTCAAAAGAAGACCGTTTTTATTTTCCCGTAAACCACGTGTCAAGATTCCTTCTAACAAATCTATTCACAAGTCACGAGTATAAATAAAGGTGGTATTCAATGAGTTGAAAACATCATGAACACAATCCATTCAATTGCACACAAACTCTAGCAAGCTCAAAGCATATTCAGCAAAGAACCCTATAACCGATAGTATATCATCTAAGTTTTCACCTCTAGAGTGACCTAGTTCCCTTCTCTTTGCATCTAAGTTAATCCTCATAGTTTCATATGCTTAGAAACCAAAGGAGTTCATCATTGGAATGTTTTTACTTGTAAGAACTGCTTCATAGTTGGAGAAAACCCTCAAACCTCCGCTTTGAAACCCTTGTAAAGTCACTATGACTATAACTAGTCAAGATCTATCTTGTTTATGGATTGATTGAGACTTTCTCAGTATAATCTAACTAAGAACTCATGAAAATAGGAAGGTGGACGTAGGATCTTGCGTATCCGAACCACTGTGAAAATTTTGTGTGTTATTTACTTTTTATTGATTACTGTTGTTACTACACAAACTAACACACTAAATCATTTTCAGAAAGACTCTTTAAACTCACACCAACATACTGAATCATTTTCAGAAAATAAACTATTTTCAAAAATAGACTATTAAATTGGGCAGACACATTATTTCTGCACAAATTTTGATACTGAACCGCTATTTAACAACTTCAGTTAGTGAATAGTATTAAGTAGACTGAATCACTTTGCCCAAGCGATCTTAAAGTTTATCTGGCAAGCTGAATTTATTCAGCAAGAAAATTCACTAATAACTAATTTTCGCGTTTTAGTCTTGGACTCTGGTATATTCATTCCCCCCCCTCCCAACAACCTGAAGACTCATCTCTGGGTCAACACTTCATCTTTGTCAAGAACAATTTTTATATTTGTGTTCATAAGGATTCTGACTGGTTTGTTGGATTCACAATCAAATTTCTTGATGAGATCTCGAGTAGGGGTGTTACGGTATACTGGAAAATTGGTATACCGGTATATCACACATAACGTACCGAAAAAATACAAAAAAATATGAATCTTCGGTATACTGTAATTTTCGGTATGGTAGAAGTTTTTCGGTACGACAACGTATTGAGATTTTTCATACCGAGTTATACTGCATACCAAAGTTCATACAGCATATATCTTGTAAAAAAGTAAAAATATTGGTTGCATTGTTCAAACATGGGTTGCTGAAATTATTGCAAACATGTTACTCATACCAAATAATCTTAATGTTATATTATAGATTCATAACTTAAAAGATATAAAAAGTCACAATATTTATCTATTAAATCATGAAATGGATAAAGAATTGAAAATTTTCAACTTTATAAATATGTAATATTAACAAATTCATACAAGATATATAAATTAATTTATTATGTTGGAAAACAGTAATGAGAACTTTCTTGGCTTTTATAAAAAAATAGACTAAGTTTACTATATAGTACCGATTTTGGATAACATTACATATTTGGTATACTTTATTTGGTATACCGAAAGAGCAGTATGACACGGCATGGAGATTTTCCTATACCAAACTTTCGGTATAACTAAATGATTGGTACGACAACGGTATGATTTTTCTGTTGGTCTTGAGACGTGGGCAAAGATTTCTTCTACTGAGTTTAGCTCTACTGACTTGAGTCGGTCGTTCAGTATCAGAGTTGTGTGCGGAAGTGTAGGCCCTATTAAACGTCTCGGTTGGAAAATCGGTTTTATGCTGAGTTTGATGAAATACCGTTTTAATGCAATATGATCAGTTAAGGAAAGAAGTAAATCAACACAGTAGATTTTTAAAGTGATTCGGACACCCTGGGTCCAACGTCCACTATCCTGACAAAAGCAGGATACTTGTTATATTTATACTGAGCAAGTCTCAGTGATATGTTCTCAAGACAGATACAAACTTGACGCTTATACCGAGCAAGTTCTCGGTGATCCGTTCATAGGAAGATTCTCTACTTATAGTCATAGTGACTTTACAAGGGTTTCAAACTTAAAGAGTTTGAGGCTTCTCCAACTAAGAGAAAGTTCTTACAATAAGAACGATTCACAAGAATGTGAACTTCCTAAGGGTTTCTAAGCTATGAGTATTACAATTAAGCTCGCTTAGATAAGAGAAGGGGAACAAGGATAACTCTAATTGATGAACTAAAAGGTTCTTCTATGAATGCTAGTTCTTCTCTTGGATTCTTCGTTTGAGTGTTAAGAGTTTTTGTGCGTTCATAGCTATGGTTCCGTGTTGTCTCTCGCATGAAGACTCTCCTCTTATATAGTCGTCGATTGTGAATAGATCCGTTGGAGAGAGGTCTAGCCATGTGTCAAAATGACAAGGAAAATGGCTCCTTTAAATTTGAACGTTGATGAGTAGGTGCACTGTAGAGATACGCCTCTTTTTTCGGTCCCAGGAAGCGACTTTTTGTCGGAAAAGACAAAGCGTTGTCGGCTCCCTATTGGTCGAGGTATATTGGTAGGTGAGACTTGTCAAACACCAGGGTTGACTTCCTCTGAATCCTCGGACCTTCAACTGAAGTGACTTCCTACTGACGTTCTTCTGAGTATTCAGTGCATGGGCACGAATTCCTATGCAGATTCAATTGGTGGTCGGCTGACCAACTGATTTCTTCGATCCTGAATCCATCGGCTCAGTACATGCTCTTCTACTATACTCTGTAGCTACTGAACTCTAGCCTACTGAGTTCCTAATATACTGAACTCAAACTAAGCTATTACAAGAACGAAGGTTCATCAATCGGCTAGGGGTTTTGGGATCTTCAAATCTATAAATATGGTCTACTGAATCTTCATCCCAACAATTTCCCCCTATTTGATGATGCCAAAACCTTTTACATCTTCTATCAAAGAAACATGTTAAGGTTAAGAGCTACGCTACCGAGTAAAGATCTATTACAAGGATTGCTCGAGCCAAAGATATCAAAGCTCGACTAAATAATAAAAAGAAAGAATCGGAGCAATCACAAGTAAGAAGATATCGGATCTTTCTTATGTTGTCAAGCAGATGTATCGGGGCCACATGAAATTAACACGATTATAGGATTGCGATCGGAACTTACGTAACTTAATACTATTGACATAGTTATAGCATGCCGAAGATATCGGAGATTCTACTGAAAAGTCTCAGAAGTAAGAGTCATGTTAACACATTCAAGAGATATCCGGGCCGATACAGCTAAATATAAACAGAGCTCATAATAGATCATACTTCTTAGTAGCTAATCATCTAAGTAAATTCTGCTCCTAACGATATCTAAAAAGCAAGTATCCCTTTAAAGCATGTTCCCCCTAAGAAACAATTCCCCCTATTCATATATAAGAGCCCTTCCCCCTAAGTACTAGCAAGGTATCAGAGAAGATCAGAGCAAAGACAAATAATCAGCAGGGAATAATCCTAAGGCAGAAAAGCATATAAGTCACATAGGGTCAGGTAGTGTGTGAAAGTGTGATATTTGATAACAGAAGTGATCACTCGTGTTGAAAGAAAAAAATAGCCGTAAAGACAATAAGTAGTTGTCAAGGCTCTAAGTGATGTATGTCATAAATGGGATAAGAGTTCCAATACAAGACATGCTATCACTAGAAACTAGACTAGGAGAAAGAGAGGTCAGCTCGGCTTCTTCTCGAATTGTTGCATGCGAGCAGGGAAGTCAGTATACTTCTTCTCCGGAAGTTCAAGGCCATAACCTGAATATACTCTGCCCCTCAGGGTCTTAATCTCTATTAAGTCTTCTGCAACATCTTTGTTCAGAGTTTTTCTTGTGATGGCATCCTTGATCTCTTCCTCGATCTCCTTCTTGCATAGATTGCCTTGATGAGTGAGCGGAGGAGGAAGAATCGTGAATGGAGGTGCCTTAAGCGATTTCCCAGATTGATCCAGCAAAGTCTGAATCTCAGCAATGAGGGGTGGGTTTGCAGCTGTTAGAAATTCTTTGAAGAACGTGTCAGCATCAGTAGAATCTTCATTGCCAACTATCCAGATATATAATCTTTTGATGAAGTCCACTTTCAGTTGTTTCCATTTCTGATTCAGTTTGAGAGGTACCCAGTCTTCAGTTCTCTTGAAAATGATCCTCTCTACTTCATTGATTGGTTCCCCTCTCTTGAAGTACCTAGAAGAAGTAAGTATACTTTTGCCCTTCACTGGAATCCGCTCCCTTGCTTCTTTCTCATCCGCAGCCTGTGGGCCTCTAGATCAGCTAGACGAATCAATTCCCTAGCTTCTCTAATCTGTTTGGCCTCAGTTTTCCTGTCAAGTGCATGCTCGATTGTGTCCCATATCTCCTTCATCTCAAGCTCTTGCTCCTTGGAGGGGACAGTGGAGGGCACATATTGATCTTCTGAGTCAACAGGCGATGAAGATTTGGATTTAGATTTAGGTGTGCCCTGCTTCTCAGTCTTGGACTATTCGGGTTTGGACTGTTTAGGTTGAGCAGTTGCTGAAGATCTAGACTGTCTGGGAATAGCAAATCTAGTGCGAGTCGGCGCTGAAGTACAGATTTGTACTCCCTTTCTTGGTTGTTAGCTTCTTCTTAGCATCCTTCCCTTCAAGTTCTCTCGCCAGCTTAGCATCAAAAGCTATTTGCTCCTCTTTAGCAAGTAGGGGCCTTACCCTTGACTTCATCAGATATCTTGGCGGGAGGTGGCGATTCTTCAGTTTGTAGGCCTTCAATGAACTAGGCCACCTCGGCCCACATCCGCATTGACGAGCTCATCGGTAGGGGCTTCCCCATTACTTGCTTCGCCCCGAGGCGAACTTCGGTTCCGCATCCCGTTGTTCTTCTGCCTTGAGGAGGGCTCTATGCTGAGCAGATCTACTCTTTTCCCCCTTTTTAGCATCATCAATTAGCATAGCCAGGGCAGTAACCTTGTTCGTCAGTCCTTCTACTGATCAGACTTAAGGCAATGTCTGAGGCCACATCTGTGTAAGACTCTCATCTCTAATTATGCTCTTGATTAACAACATACAACAGAGCAGTTTTAGAATTGTCAAATCGTTTGAGATAGTCTTCCACAGCATCAGAAGCAGCCTTCTTAATCTCTTGGCAGGAGTCGTGCTGGTTGGTCAGTGCTTTAGAAACACTTTCAGACGTAAACTTGTAACGATCCTCGACTGCCTTCTGAACATAACTTGTTGCAGCAGCAATTTCTTCAGAAAACAACTTGGCTTGCGACTGCAGTATATTTTGGAATTGAGCAGTCAGGTCTATCTTTTCTGCTTCAAGTGCTTTGGTGAGGATCTCTTCACTTCAGTAGTAAGGTTAGTTAGTGCCTTCGTCTGAGCCTCAGTGAACTTACTCCACTTAGTGTTCACATCATCGACAAGATTCATGTTCTTATGGGCTTGATGCTTGATAACCTTGTTGATTGACTCCGTTCTGATGTCCATGAGCTCAGCAGCCTGATCTCTGCTCTATTTCTTCGGTGAGTCTTGGACGGAGCCGAGATGATCGGGCCAGATTCTAGAGGAGGTGGCGGCTGATCATCCTTGGGAGTGTTATCCTCAGCAGATCGTCCCAAGTCTGCATCCTTGGGTGAGTTAGTAGGAGGAGGAGGAGGAGGAGGTGGCTGCGTTTGAGAAGATGACTTACCCTGAGATCTGATGCGGAGAAGCATTAGCATGGCAGCCCTGAGATCCTCGAGAGAGGCAATATCAGTTGGACCACAATAGCCAATTTCCTCCTGAAGGTGTTGTTCCTCCGAAACTAACTCAGCTACCGTCTACTGGCGGATCGTCTCTTCGAGCATGTCCTACTCTAGGAACCGCAGACATATCTGCACTCGAGCTCGGATAGCTATGTCCACGAGATCCTGATGGGCTTGGTTCTCTGGAATCTCACCAGCAACCTCTTCAGTGGCTCTGCTCTTAGCCAGAAGAATGGAGATTGGGATGGAAGAGGAGACCTCAGCAAATGGGGTCGATTCAGCTGGAGTCTCTGGCTGAATCTCCTCTGAGTTCACTCTTTTCACCTTCTCCTTCAAGGTCACATCCTTTTTTCCAGACCCTCAATCTTATATGGAGATGGGTGTTGGAGCGACTGAAGACTCTGATTTCTTCAGTGTTTTGCGCTTCTTCTGCTGAGCCGGCTGAGTAGGGCAGGGATTCTGAGCGATCTCCAGAAGACGTTTAGAAGCAAGTCCTCGCCCTATTAACTTCTCAACGGATGCTGAATTCAAAAACTTTATCAGCTTCTGATCGAAGTTGCAGGTATCAACGAATGATACTCTCACTGGGCAGTCATCTTCGATTAGTATACTAACTTTTGTGCCGTAGAGGAGTTTGCCTTTCGGGATCAGCTGCATGCCTTCATCAGAGTCAATGAATTTCAGAAACTGAGCTTTGAACTATGAGCGGAAAAAGGCATTCCAGTTCACGGGGGCTCCGTCCATGATCGCCATCATGATCTTGACACAGATGCAAGAAAGTTGGTCATAGGAACCCGCTGAACTTGTCAAGAAGTAGTTGACTACATATGCCAAGCCACGATACGGAGGTAGCAGATGACTCTTAGGAAAGGCAGCTTTGAAGACTATATTCTCCTGACCGCTGAAACGGCAGAGATAGGCATCAATCTCGGATTCCTTGTACTTAGAACGGAAAATCCCTTCGTCTTCAAGGTCAAAGCTGCGACAGAGACGAGTGACAACATTAACCTAGATGGCCTCGTCCTCCCACTGATTCGAGTGGACCTCATGTCGAGAGAGAATGCATGAGATATCGTTGTAAGAATCACCCTCTCTGAAGTTCAAGAAGAATTCGGCAACCTAACGGGGCAGACTCTGATGCAGTCCTAGAGAGAATCGGTAGAAGACCCGAGTTCTCAAGCGTGTCAAATATAGGAGCCGTGCATTCCACGCCACAAGTAGTGAAAGACAGGACGGGTTCGAACAGAACCCTCTTCCTAGAGACAATATCCTGAACATCTACAGGAATCAACACGTCGCTTACGGGAACAGTTGTTGCCATCTTATATAACTGAAATCTACAATAAAGAACGTTAGCACTTGAAAATAGAGTTATTGAGCAAAGCAGATTTCGTTTATAAAAATATTACCAAAAGATGAGTTATTGGAATGCGATAGAAATCTAAGAAGAGAAAGCAGTTGCAAATAGCACAAATCGATCGAAAATGGCAGAAATAGGGTTTAGGAGAGAGATAACATGCATATATATATATATATATATATTCCGATTTGAATTATATGAACGGTAAGAATGCAGTTGAGATTAATCAGTTTGAAAGAAACTAACGGCTCAGATTAGATGTTATAATAGGTTATGATTACTGTGCCTCCTATAATCTTTAGCCTACTTATCTCTACGCCTAAATGGTAAGGTGAAATGACTTGCATTTAATGCGCCGCAGTCAGTTTTATAGAATGTCGTGAGTTTAATTAAAAACGACATACTCAATGTAGTACGATGAACATCAAAGGCGGGAAATAAATCCTATAACATGCTAAATCACCAAATGCTGAATTTAATACTCATAACCTTGTCAGCGAACATCGTAGTCAGCGATACCACGTTTGAGTATTTCGGTTGTATTGAGAGTAAGTTCCTCCTTACTCGGTACTTCCCGGGATCATTTGCTTGAATCGTATCGGTAGGATCCAAAAGACCTAGTTCTGCCGAGAGATCGTTGAATCCGGTCTCGGCTAGAGGTTTGGTCGGGATATCGGCTCTTTGCTTATCGGTGTGGATCTTCTCCATTCCGATATCCTTTTCTCGACATGACTACGATTAAGTGATGACGAATGTCCACATGCTTGCACCTTGTATGTAGAACGTGTTGCGAGTGATTGCAATAGCACCGGTACATGTCGCAGAGATCGACACTTCATCTTGATGAATGTCGTAGTCTCTCGATTATGGTCGAAGCCACGCATTCGTGCGCAACGGCTTTCGGCGACCATATACTCGGCCTGGTAATGGACGTTGCTGCGAGTGTTGTTTCTTTGAAAACCACGATATGAGCTTACTACCGAGGAACCGACAAGTTCCTAAGGTTGACTTTTTGTCGATTCGGCAACCTGCATAGTCAGCATCAGAATAACCAGGTTAGTTCAAGGTTATCATCAGCAGGATACCATAATCCAACATCAGGTGTTCCCTTCAAGTAACGAAGAATTCTCTTCGCTGAATCTATATGGCTCTTCTTGGGATTCGCCTAAAATCTCGCGCATACACCTACAACATAAGTTATGTCATGTGTGCTTGCTGTAAGATATAATAAAGAACCGATAATAGCATGATATTCAGTTGAGTTAAAAGATACTTCCTCTTTGTCAATATCAATCTTGAGATTGGTGTTCATGGGTATCTTTCTTGACTTGCTTTGGATTCGCAACCGAATTTCTTGACGAGATTCTTGTATATTTGGATTGATTAATGAATATTCCCTTCTTTGATTGTTTGACTTGGAGTCCAAGGAAATAATTCATCTCTCCCATCATCGATATTTCAAACTTTTCTTTCATCATCTCGCTCGAAATTTCTAACACATAGTCATATTCCTTAATCCAAAGATGATGTCGTCCACGTAGATCTCGCACTAGTAGGATGTGTTCTCCGACTTGATACCGAATACGGTGGGATCCACTTGTTCCTTTACGAAAACCTTTTACGAAGTAGAAAGTCCGAGAGGGTATCGTACCAAGCCATAGGTGCTTGTTTTAACCCGTACAAAGGTTTCTTAATTACGTAAACCTAACATCCTCCGCTGAAGCCGGGCGGTTGTTCAACATACACTTCTTCCTTCACGACACCGTTCGGGAAAGCTGACTTCACATCTATCTGATAGACTGTGAAGTGCTGATGTGTTGCATAGGCTAGGAATAATCGAATGGCTTCCAATCTTGTGACTGGGTGAATGTTTCGTCGAAATCTATTCCCTCATATTGGTAATATCCTTTGGCAACGAGTCGAGCTTTATTCCTGACAATGACGCTTTTTTCATCACGCTTGTTCTTGAATACCCACTTCGTTCTTATCACGTGTTGATGTCTAGCTCTGTCAACAAGCTCCCATCCGTCGTTTCGCTTGAACTGATTCAACTCTTCTTGCATAGCGGTGATCTAATTAGCATCATTCAGCATGTTCTCAATTGTTTGAGGTTCTTCAGTCGACAAGAAATAGGAGTATAAAGCGCTCTCTCCTTGATAGACTCTAGATCTTGTCTTGACACTAGCTGAGAGATCTCCAGTTATAAGATCTGAAGAATGAGCATCTAGCCACGAACGACGATGTTTTGTTACTGCATCTGGAACTGGTTCAACACAGACAGTAGGAGTATTAGGAATTTCAGTTGTACTATTCTATGATTGAAGCAATTTAGTAACAAGGGTTGGGTCTACTGAGTCACCAAGTTCAGGAGCATTTAGCTCAGGAACATCAAAACTTCCCCCGAGTTATTATTCTCAATAGAGGTCTTAGTTAAAAAATGAGTTTCCTCATCGACTCGAATTACCTAGGGTGATCATGTTTGGTAGAATCAATCTCCTCGGCTACATCGCTTGTTGGTTGATTCGAATCTCATCATCCGAATCATCATCCCAACAATGCGGATCTTTTCAATGTTATCTTTTAAGCTTAGATCCTATAGCTTGCTCCCCGACCTCTTCATCTTACGGTCGAGAGTTTGACTTCCCGAAATCATAAATAAATTCATCAAATACAACATGAGGGCTTTCCTTCACGCAAAGGGTCCGACAGGTTAAAGACCACGAAAACTTTGCGACCACGGAGTATTCTAAGAAAACTTCTTGGTCGACTTGCTATCAAAGACCTTTAACTGGTCTTTTCCATTATTGTGGATAAAGCATGGACAACCAAAAATATGGAAATGTGAAATTGAAGGAGTTCTCCCTTTCCATAGTTCGTAAGGCATCTTCATGTGCGTTTGAGTCAATAGGGATCGGTTCCGAGTATAGCGGGAAGTGTCGGTAGCCTCGCCCCTGAACTTCAATGGTAAACCGGAATCTACGAGTAACGTTCTTCTTGCTTCTTTAAGCGTTACTGTTTTTTCTTTCGGCAAGTCCGTTCTGCCTGAGGCGTACGTGCCGCGAGGTTTCCTGTTCAATGCCTTCGACTTCACAAAAGTCTTTCACCATAGAGTTCAAAAACTTAGTTCCACGATCCGAGTGTATCCTTTGGATCTTGATATCTTTCTCGACGCTCGGCCGCTTCGGTAGTTTCGGCATGTCTCAAGTTTGATGTCGATTTATTGGCGATGAATATTACCTAAGTGTATCTTGAATAGTCATCTATGACTACAAGAGCGTATTTCTTTCCTCGATCGTTCTTTGGATTGATTGGCCCAAATAAGTCCATGTGCGGCGGTTGAAGGATTCCATCGGTGGAAGGTGACGGAATTGGCGGATTACTTGACTTTGTTTGCTTCCCCTTCGACATGCTTCCACGGTTTTTATGTCTCTTGAATACTTTGTTGGGAAGTCCTCTGACTTTAGCATCACGTACTAGCTTGCTCATTGTCATGGAGTAGCTGACTTCTTAGTCTTTTGAGATTCAGATTTTTTCTTCTGATTCTTAAGGCTTCTGACTCTTGGCTCATAGTAGTACGAACTGTACTGAGTGGGATGAGTCAACTGTTGTTGGCCATACTGCTCGGCCCACCTGACCTTCTTGGTTTCCCCTGAATTTGCTCTTGGTGTCCTAGGGCTAGAACCATTGGTCATCTTCTTATTGCTAGGCTGGGGTGCTTGAATCTTCTACTTGTTCTTTGCCTGAGAGGCTGTATTGTCTGCATGCTGAGTTACCCCTTGGACCAACCAATCAGCCAGCTTGGTGGAGCTCTTTTATCCTGAAGTGGAGGTTTCACAAGTGTAACTGAGTCCTTCTTTAGTGGCATATGGTCTGTGAGATCGTAACAGCTTCTCCAACTTCTCCTTGGCTCCAATGTGTAGCTCGGTCATCAAGGTTCTCCACACTTCATCACTCTTCCTCCGAGCTTCATATTCTGTTCTGGCATGTGTGAGTTTTTCCTTGAGATTAGAAATTTCAGTCTCTTTCTTAGAGATGTCTTTGGACAATACTGAAATCTGCGCTTCAATCTCTTCCTTCAATCTCAAAACAAGTCCTGCAGACTCAGTAGAGTCCTGATTTCTCTTTGAAAGTCTATAATTTTCTGCTTTCAGAATATCCATCTCCCGAATCGTCTTGCCGATTCTTTGGATCATCTCGAATTTGCTCTTCAAGAAAATCTTCGTACACAAGAACCACATCCAGTGGTTCTCCTGTAGCGGAGCTTGTGTCGTATGTGCAAGGTGAAGAGGGTGTTGGGAAATGATTCAGCAGTAGATCGTTTAGAAGATTTGGCTGATCCCAAAACCCTAATTTGATTGGTGAACCATTCCCTTGTACTAGTAACGCCGTAGTCTCTGAGAGTTTCAGACTCAGTAGACTTTCCTTCAGCATGGTCCAGGCTCAGAGTTCTGTCTGCTGATCCCTCAGTAGACTATCCGCCTCAGTACCATGGAGTGAAGACTCGATAGTCTTTGGACTTAGCGGGGAGCAACATGCCGAGGTGTTCGGATTCGATAGTCTTGGACTCGGTAGGAGCAGACATGCCGAGAGGAGTCGATAGAAACGAGGACTCGGCAAGAGCGGTTTGCGAACTCGAGTCGACCTTCGGTAGAGATGGACTTAGCGGGGAGTATATTCTCGAACCCCGTGGTCGGGCTTCGGCAACGACTGACAGCCTCTCTCCTTGATTATCTTCTATGATAAATCAGTAGAGTCATCTGAGGTAGTTCACATCAGAGAAGTCAGTTTCAGTATCTTCCTTGAAGTCTGTGTGTCTCAACTACTTTCTACTCCTCGACCAATGACAAGCAGCCAACTGTCAAAGTTCTGGTAGAAGCTGTAAGTCAACCACTTTTCGAAAATGGAGGAAAAGACTCTGCGCGATTTCTAAAAGAGTCGTTAGCTACCCAAAGAGAGTGACACGTAGACAGTTCGTCTCCAACAGATCTATCTATAGCTCACCTCTATAAATAGAGGGAAAATCAAATTGAAGAAAAACACAACACACGAGCAACGAATGAACTAGAACACAAGATTTTTGCAAGAACTTCAGTGAATACTAAACGCGAAAGGCGACTACTTTGCTATAAGGAACCAAGCTGAATAAAATCAAAACCTCTAGTATCCAAGTGATCGACCACGTACCCAGAGAGATTGTTCCTCATCGTTCATCACTCTAGAAGCCACTTCTTGTTCCCTTCCCTCTAACCTAAGCTCCACTGAAATATCCATAGCTTAGAACCGAAGGAGTTCATATCTTGAACTATTCTTATAGTAAAGAACTCCTTCATCGTTGGAGAGTTTGTCAAACTTTATAGTTTGATTCTTGTAACCGGGACTTGCTCAAGTATAATCTTCAAGGCCTTGTTTGTCCGATTGACAAACCAACCGAGATTAACTCGAAGTATAATAAAAATAGCCTCCTGATCTTTTCGGGACAACGGACGTAGGATTGTTTGATATCCGAACCACTTTAAAATCGTTGTGTTCATTTACTATTGCATTGATTTACTGTTCATATACTGAAAACCATTTTACAAAATCATACAACATAGTTTCAGAAAAGATTAAATTGAGTGCACTAACCTACTGAAAAAGTTTTAATAAAAACATTTTCAACTCAACTGAATCGGGCCTACAATATTCCGCACGCCACTGAACTCTTATTGAACGGTAGTGAATTCGGACATCAGTCAGCTAGCAGGCGTCAGTATAGTCAGTCACTCTGTCCACGAAATCAAGAACAGCTTGCCTGGTCTACTGAATTTATTCAGCAGACACTCTACTAAATTGGACTGTTCGCGTTTTAAGTTGAGAAAGTTTTCTGGTGTATTCACCCCCTACACCTGAATGTTTATCTTGGGACCAACAATTGGTATCAGAGCGAGAGTTCTTTAAGACTCTTGTTATCTGAAACTGGTCTACTTGAACGGATCCTGAAAACGTTTTCACTGCATATCATTCTTCATTCATCTTATTACCTAACATGTCTGATATGTCAGGAATCAGGATGGTACCCATGTTCTTAGTAGAGAACTACGGGGTATGGCGAGTCAGAATGGAAGTACATCTGACTTCCCTCCACGACAACATGATAGAAGTCTTGGAAGATGGACATATCGTACCTATGGTTGATAGTGTTGCCTTCCAGGATCCAGAACAAGGAGGTGGAGCGGTAACCGGGAAGAAGGTTCTAAAAGACAGAAGCCTTTTTCACACTAGAAGAGAAGAAACTTCACAATCTTGATCGGGTTGCCAGGAACGCTATACTGACCACCTTGAGCGACTTATATCTCGGAAGAGTTCAGGACTGCAAGTCAGCCAAATAACTCTGAGATGCTCTAGCGCTACTGAGTCGGGGGACTCAGAAGATCAAAGCTAACAAGTTAGCACTGGAACTCCAGAAGTTGGAGAGACTGTCACTCATGCCCGACGACACAATTGAAGATCTTAATGTCGGATTTACGGATCGATGAATACAATCAACGGTACGGGAAAGTCGTTCTCCTAGCCAGAAACGAATCTCAAAATCTTAAGAGCGCCGCGACGGACATTGGACTCCCTTTGCTACATTGCTTAGACATTCTGATCTTGATATTGTTTCTCCTGATCATATATTTTCATAATTGAAAGCTGAGGAGTTCGAGTTCGGTCTACCACAAAGGAAGCAGTGAGATGAAGCTGACACTCAGATAGACCATGTTTTTAAAGCATTAGTCAGTACAGCAGCTCCAGCATCTAGCAAAGTTGAGCCCTCAACCAGTGACCTACAAGAAGTAAGTTTAGCTAAGATATATGTACTGCTTGCGATCAAATATCAGAAGGAAAAGGAGCGCCGCATAAAACTTTCCAGAGTCGTCAGAGACTCAAAGAGTAAGTCTGAATACTCATCTAAGCGCACTCCTGAACCACATACTTCTGAATGCAGGAAATAGGAGGATTCTGCACAGTCGAAAGACAGTGAGAACAGAGAAAGCAGAGTCACCTCCTGCTATAACTGCTAGAAGCTAGGACACTACCAGTATGACTGTCCTGAGCTCAGTACAGCTAAAAAAGCTGCACGAAAAGCTCGAAGGGAAAAGTTCATCAAGAAACATCAAGAAGCCAGGACACTACCAGTATGACTGTCCTGAGCTCAGTATAATAGTGAGAACAGAGAAAGCAGAGTCACCTCCAGCTATAACTGCAAGAAGCGAGGACACTACCAATATGATTGTCCTGAGCTTAGTACAGCTAAAAGAGCTACATGAGAAGCTCGAAGGGAGAAGTTCATCAAGAATCGTCAAGCCTATATTGCTGGTGAACGCTCAGACGACTCTCAGACGACTCAGATGAAGTCGACTCCTTCATGGATTCATCAGACGATGAAGCTGCCTTAATGGCCCAATGGTGATCGCTGTTTTCACACCAAATAAAATTCCTGCACACAGTTAGAATTTTATAATTAGTATAGAACAGGGTCGAACTCAGGGAACAGTGAAAATCAACAATATTTATCCTTTTGATCAGAGTTTTGGTGATGCCACCACGCATAAATTTTGGGTTTACTACCTAGGCAAAGAAAAGTAAATAACAGGAAAATAGATAGAAATAAACAAGTAGAGAAAGGCGGACTCGGCTTCGGGTAACTTGTATGAGATAACTACTTCGATCATCGATGCATAGATTTAATTAATTCCTAAGATCAACCGGTTATAGGATACGGTGTTGGTCACGTACATACCCCAATTCCTACTTACTTAGTCGGTAATGGCTTGTTGAACAAATTTTCACTACTCCCTAACCTAACCACAACCTAGCTTGTTGAACAAACCTAGATTTAATGTTTAGATAGCATTACGAGGAAGGAACCCAATTTTAATCTCTACCGTTGTTGGACAAGGGACATAGATGATTAGCCTCCTTAATTCGACTCAGTTACGATAGCTTCGCCACCTAAGTTGTTGAACAATCCGGCACTAATCTTCATAACCTAAATTGATCGGGTTTAAGTTAATCCAATTAAATCTTTACGCCCCGAATTAAGTCGAAACCCTAGTCTTCAATTACTACGAACAATTAGATCTCACGAGTTTGTATCTCATATTCGTCACCCTTGCCGAAGCCACTAAAAAGTTTAGCTACTCATTATTAACTTGGACAAGCTAAGTGAAACGAACATAGTAAGAACAGAAAGTAAAGTGCAGAAAGCTAGAAACATAAACTGAATTTAAGAACTAAAATTAAATACTGAATACCGAAATTAAAATGCTGAACGTAAGTGCTTGAATCCGAACGGACAAGGCTCGAATGACTTAAAGCTGCTTGAATAAACTTCAAGTGTTGAATCTGAAAGTTAACTAAACTAAGAAAGCGATAAAGAAAGTGTTTGAATTCTTGTGCGGAAAATTAAATCTAAACTATGGGACTAAGAACGAGATGGATGGGACGAAAACTAAACTAATGAAGCAGCGAGAGAATGATGGTGTAGAATGCCTCCCTTATGATGTTCGTCTTCAGCCCTTTATATAGATTCCGAGCTTGATCTTCAAAAGAAAAGAATTCTAGGGCAAATCTTTTGAATCTTGATCTTCAAGACTCCTTTTCCTTGTATAACTCCAGCCCTAAAATATCTTTAAGCTCCAAATATTTAACATATCTTTCCTTCTCGATCTCAGCCCCGTTTTATCTCCAAAATTCACCAAAATATCTCCAAATCAGCTCTGAATCGCCACCTCATCTCCGGACCATAAACCTGCCGAAAATAGATATTTCTGGGCACAAAACAGCATCAACTTGGACAAGATGAGCGTCAGAACTGGGTGAATTCGAGGGGTATAAATTCGACACATCAAATATCCTCACACTTGAATCATACTTGCCCTCAAGTATGGGATGAACAAAAGAATACTCCCACTCGAATCACCATTCCCCAAGACTCAAAACAGACTCAAGGAACGAAAATAAATAACATAAAACTAAGACACGAGCCTCAGATTCAAAGAAGAGAAATAAATCAAAAGACTCAAACACAATAGACTAAACATTGAAACATACCAAGCAACCATGAAATGTCCATGATTCTCAATCTCTGCCCAAACATGTAATGGAATCAAAACCTTCATCAAACAAGTCAAGCATCATAGTTCTCAAACCATGGATTCAGATATCAACGTGGTCAAAACATAAGCATAACTGAACTAGCTCACCGATTCACTCATCTCTCTCTAATCTAGTCCGGGCAAGCCGCTCATAAAAACAACATAGTCACACAGTTACAATAGCAAGTGGTCAATCTAGCAACTCAAAGAGGTCTTTCTCTTGGATGTAATGGGGCTTAAGGACTCATTCAAATATATGACATGGTAGGGAATCCTAGGGGTCCTAAGCTTCTGAAAATTAAGTACAAGTATGCAGCATGCTATTCACTGAGGCATTTGATTAGGCAAGCAGATAATAAGCATAAGAGATATACAGTTCAGCACTGATGGAGATTTATTTTCGCATAGAGACTTGGGAAAGGCAGAATATAAACATTCAGACTTCATCCTTCCCTTTATTTTTTTCAACGGGTGCTTTCTTTTTTTTTTCTTTTTCCTTTTCTTTTTTTTTTGCACCTTCAACTCTCTGTTTTTTTTAGCCCCCTTCAATATTCATTTCTTTTCAGTACAACACTCTGCCTGACCAAACTGACTACCGGCAGAGTTCAGAATGTAAAACAACACAACTCCAGGGGGGGTATCAATTCAAACACCATCTCCAACTAATCATAAAATCTCTTCAATAAAAATTACCTCAAATTATGAATATCCACAGCAAACACATGCATGTATAAGGTCAAGAGAAAGGCTTTGAAAGGCTTGGCTTCTTTAAATAACTCATGAAAGAACACAGTCAAGGCTTCAAAGTGGCTAACTAGGGGCTGAGCGAAGGTAGGAATTGAAATAATTAAAAGCTCAAATTGGTTAACCCTAATTTGCCTCCTATCATTTGTCACACACGATCACAAGCTATGGAGACTTTGCAACACATCACTCTCAAGAAAATAGTGGGAAGTGTCCCACTTTTAAAGGCTCAAATCTCTCTTTAGTGATGGGGTTTAAAATTCAGTTTTATCATGCTTAAATTTCCTCATCCCAAGTGTTGGGTGATGATTCTGTCCTCAGCATAGTCTTACTTGGTGGGAAATGATTATATCTTCTATACTGAACCATGCTCGGCGGCCTTAGTGCTCGAATGTTGAGAAGATTTGAAGATCCCAAAACCCTATCTGATTGGTGAACCATTCCGTTGTAATCGTTATTTTTGTCTATGAGGTTTCAGACTCAGTAGACACTCTGCTCCGGTCAAGGCGCTCAGTAGATTATCTGCCTTAACACCAGAAGTAGAAGACTCAGTGATACTGGACTCAGCAGGAGCAATATACTAAAAGAGTCGGTGGGCCTGGACTCGGCGGAGCGATTCATCGAACTTAGAGCGATCTTGATGAGACTTTACTCGGCTATCTACCTGCCGAATACGGGATCGAGACTCAGCATCGGTAGACAGTCTTCTGAACTATCAGATACTTTTGAAAGACAATTAGCATTGTCATATACGAGGAAGAGAGAAGTCGGCTTCAGTTTGCCTTGAAGTCTGTGCTGTCTCAACCACTCTATCCACCTCGACGAATGACAAGAACACACGTGTCTTCTCACCTGCTAAAGCTGCAGTCAACCCTTTACCTAAAAAGGTGGGAAAGTACATTGTTACCTACTTCAAAGAGCCGTTTGCTACCAAAAGAGAGAGAAAAAAAGAAGATCGTCTCCAACGGATCTTTTCCAATCTCTGCTCTATAAATAGAGGGACATTTCAAGAAGAGAGAATGCGCATAAGCTTAAATGACGAAAACATACACAAGCATTCAAACGAGCTAGAACCGAGAAAACCCTAAGTCTTCCGCAAGAACTTGAAGATCTATCTCCGTGAAAGACTACCTTCTCGGCTTCATAGGGAACCAAGCTAAAGCTGTTAGAAGAGCCTCTAGTATCCAAATCGACGATACACGAACCTAAAGCTTATTTCAGTTTGTTCATCGATCTAGAAGCTACATTCTCATTCCCTATCCCTCTAACCCTAAGCTCAACCGAATATACTTATAGCTTAGACGAAGGAGTTCATATTTGAACCCGATCCTTATTGTAAAAGGACTCCTTCATAGTTGGAGAAGTTTGTCAAACACTTTAGTTTGATGCCCTTGTAAGCTGGGACTTGCTCGATATAATCCCCAAGCCACGGCTTTGTCCGGTGCACAAGGCGGCCGAGACTAACTCGGTATAATAAATAGCCTCCCGAACTTTCGGGACAGTGGACGTAGGATCGATTGATATCCGAACCACTTTAAAAATCTATGTCTTGTTATTGCTTTCGATTCTTGTTGCATTGATTTTACTTGTTCATACTTTGAAAATCTTCTTTAAAATCATACAAGCGTCTCGGCATACTTGAACTCGTCTACTTGCTTGAACCGAGACTTGCATAAAACGGTTTTCCACTCAGCCGATTAGGGCCTACACTTTTCCGCACCGGCCCGAACTCTACCGTTTGATACGAAATCGACTCGGTTAGCTAGCGGATCACGGTAGAGTCGAGACTCTTTTGCCACACATGATTCGAGAATAGCTATTTGGTCTGCTTGAATTATTTCGATGCGGCACTTTCCCGAACAGGGACTGTTCGTGTTCGAAGTTGAGAAAATCGGATTCGGGTGTATTCACCCCCCCCGCCTCTAGACCTGACCGTACACTCGGGACCAACAATTGGTATCGGAGCGGGGAGTTCTTTAAGACTATTGTTATCTTGAAACAAGTCTACTTGAATGGATCCGGAAAATCGTTTTCCTTTGCATATCACTCTACATTCATATCATTATTTTTATATGGCCGATATGTCGGGTATAAGAATGGTACCCATGTTCTCGGTAGAGAATTATGGAGTATGGCGAGTCGAGAATGGAAGCACATCCGACATCCCTCCATGATAGTATGGTCGAAGTGCTTGAAGATGGACCTATTGTTCCCATGATCGATAGTGTCGTGAATCGGGCCCCAACCGAAGGAGGAGGAATGGTGGCTCGGGAAGAAGATCCCTCAAAAGACGAAGTCTCTTCACTCCCGAAGAGAAGAAGCTTCACAACTTAGACCGAAGTTGCCGAGAATGCCATACCGACCACTCTTAGTGATTCTTATCTTAGCGGGGTTCGGGGAATGCAAAACGGCAAAGGAACTGCGGGACGCTCTAGCGCTGCCGAGTCGTGCAACTCGGGACGATAAAAGCTAATAAGCCGGCGTTGGAACTCCAAAAAGCTGGAAAGTCTCGTCTCTCATGCCTGGTGACAAAATAGAAGATGCGAACGTCGATTTACGAATCGATGAATTCCATCAATGGGCTGGGAAAGACATTCGGCAACCGAGAAATGAATCTCAAGATAGCGAGGGCACCGCCGGGACGGACACTATACACCTTTCGCCACTTTATTGCGACATTCGATTTAGATGTTGTCTCTCCCGACCATATCTTTTCGTAACTTCGGGCGAAGAGTTTGAGTTCGACGGACCTCAACGAAAGCAAAGAGTGAAGGCGACAATAAAATTGACCATGCCTTCAAAGCATCGGTCGGCCAAAAAGATCTCCGGCGACAAGCAAGACAACGAGTAAGACCGAACTTTCACTCAATGATCTACAAGAAGGAAGTCTCGCTCAGAAGTACGCGTTGCTCGCTGTGAAGTATCAGAAGGAGAAGGAGAGGCGTAGAAAACTGACTAAAGCATACCGAGACACAAAAGGTAAGTCAGATTATACGCCAAAACGCACTCCTGACTCACAATCTTCTGAATGCAGAAAGAAGGATGACTCAGCACCATCAAAGGATAGTGAAAGCAAAGAAGAAAGAGTCATCACTTGCTATAACTGCAAAAAGCCAGGACACTATCAATATGATTGTCTCCGAGCTCGAGTAATCTTGAACGCGCAGCACGTAAGGCAAGGAGAGAGAAATTCGCCCAGAAGAGACAATCCTATATTGCAGGCGAAATCTTAGACGACTCAGAAGAAGTCGACTCCTTCATGGACTCATCTGACGATGAAGCAGCTTTCATGGCCTTAGAGCATGAAGCTGAAGAAACAACTGAAAAGTGCCTAATGGCAGGAGAAGAGGATGAGGTAAACTCTCATGAACCACTTAATTCCTCCTCACACTGCACACACGACATTGTTTCAGGTGCAGATGGGAATTTGGACATCACGACCGCCTATGAAGAATTATTAGATGAACAAATTCAAATGAGTCTGCAGCTCAGTAAGACTCTTCAGGAATTGGATACCCTGAAAGTGGAGAATCAGAGACTTTCTCAAGAGAGTCAGGCCGCTACTAAAGCCGAAGGACTTGTGTTGAGACTCAGGGAGAAGATGAACTCTCTGATGGCCAAGTCTCAGCATCAAGAAGATCGAATTTCAGTTTTGACCAATGACTTGACTCAGAAAGATACTGAACTGAGTCTACTGAAGCAAGAACTGTCAGAACTTCAGACCAAGCACGACATACTGAAAAGGAGTGATGGTGTCTGGAAGAGCCTGATGACTGAGCGTTACATGGGCGCTGAAAAGAAGCTGGAGGCTATGCTTGCAAGCAACAAGCCCAAGCACTGTAAGGAAGGACTTGGTTTCAACCAGGAAGCTTCCTCATCTGTCCCCGTACACTCAGAAGTGCGTCTAACAGATAGGTTTGTTCGAGGAGAAATAATCAATGAAAATGTTCTGAACCCCTCAGCAAAGAACAAACAAAAGATGAAAGCACCTCATCCTACGCATCAGTATTCTGACCAGAAGATCAGTACCAAGACACCCCAGTTCAGTCAAGGGGGAACTAGCAGAGTTAAGTGGGCTGATCAGTATGGACCACCTCAGTTGACACATCCAGCTCAATATGGGTCATATTACTATGATCCTATAGTCAGAAGAGGTTCCAAGAGTCAGAAAAAGAAGAAAAACGCACAAAAGGCAAAGGTCAGCAGTCCACCAACTCAGAAGATCCGGACTCTTGAACTTGAACAGCCTAAGAAGTCGGCTTTGACCGATCCGAAGTGGTCAAGTATGTTGACTTCAAGTGGAAAGAAACATGCGAAACCACCGGGGTTGTTAGACAGATTTGGGTTACTAAAACTAACATCTAAGGACCCAAAAACAAAATAATGGGTACCGAATATAATTACGTTTTTGCGAGGGTGCACAAAGATCCTTGGTATGTGGACAGTGGATGCTCAAGACATATGACTTACCAAAGGAACCTGCGAAGAATTATATAGGCTGAAGAAGGACCCGGAATTGAGTTTGGAGACAATGCAAAAGGCTATACAAGAGGATATGGAGCACTCGAGCATTGGGCGCCACGGTTCTAGAGTATCATATGTTGAAGGACTTCAAGCATAATCTTCTCTCTCGTTAGTCAATTCTCGTGATAACTCGAATAGAGTGATTTTTGACATTGGTTTTTCGTGATGTCATTGATAAATCCACGGGGAAAACAAGTGTTATCGGGTTCGCGTAAAAAAGAATATATATGTAGGCGATCGGAACTCGGCGGAACACGAAGCTTGTCGTTGGCGAAGAACGACAACCGTACAGGATGGCTTTGGCATAGGAGACTCAGCCACCTCAACTTCAAAACGCTCAACAAACTAGCAAGGAACACTCTAGCAAGAGGACTGCCGAATGAAGTATTCAGCAAAGACACTCAGTGTGAAGCATGTCTGAAGGGAAAGCAAACAAGGAATCAAAATCCACCTGTTCCATCTCCTTCCACTGATGGAATCCTTCAGTTGCTACATATGGATTTGTTCGGTCCAGTCTCTCCAGTGACGATCAGAGGCAAGAAATATGCTTTAGTGGTCATCGATGACTACTAGCGCTACACATGGGTCATATTCATTGCCAACAAGTCTGACGTCAAAACAGAGTTACCAACGCTTCTGAAAAAGCTCAGTGTCGAGAAGAACACCAAGATAATCAAAATTCGTTCTGACAGAGGAACTGAGTTCCTTAATTCCATGGTAGAGGAGTTCTACAAAGCAGAAGGAATTGAGCATGAGACATCTGCTGCGCGCACCCCTCAGCAGAACGTGGTTGCTGAATGAAAGAATCGCACACTCAAAGAAGCAGCAAGAACTTAAAGGATATTTTTCAGTATGAACAGTTAAAATCAATGCAACAGTAAATAGCAACACAAGCGAGAGACACATAGATTTTTAAAGTGGTTCAGATACACAAGATCCTACGTCCACTGTCCCGAAAGATCAGGAGGCTATTTATGATACTGAGTTAGTCTCAGTCAGCTTGTACACAGGACAAAGCCGCGTCTTGGAATTTATACTGAGCAAGTCTCAGTTTACACAGTTATCAAACTAAAGTGTTTGACAAACTCTCCAACTATGAAGGAGTCCTTTCACAATAAGGATCAAGTTCAAATATGAACTCCTTCGTCTAAGCTATGGATATGTTCAGTTGAGCTTAGGGTTAGAGGGATAGGGAATGAGAATGTAGCTTCTAGAACGATGAACAGCTGAGTTTTAGCTTTGGGTTCGTGTAACGTCGTTTGGATACTAGAGGCTTGTTTATCTGTTCAGCTTGGTTCCCTAGGAGCTAGGAGGTAGTCTTTCGATGGAGAATGTTCTTCCAGTTCTTGCGGAAGACTTAGGCTTTTTGGTTTGCTCGTTTTAATGCTCTGTTCTTGTGGTCTCGCTACCGCTTGTTCTCGTTGAAGGCTCGTGAGCTTTAAATTTTGAATTATCCCTCTATTTATAGAGAAGAGATTGGGAAAGATCCGTTGGAGACGATGATCCCTTTATCTCTCTCTTTTGGTAGCTAACGGCTCTTTTGAAGTAAGATGACAGTGTCCTTTCCCTCCTTTTCCGGAAAGTTGTTGACTTGCAGCCTTAGTATGTTAGGACAGGTGTCTGCTTATCATTTTTCGAGATTTAGAAGGTAGTTGAGACAGAACAGACTTCGAGGCAACTGAAGCTGACTTCTCTCTTCCTCGTATTTAGCTATGCTGATTGTCATTCAAAAGTTCTGACAGTTCAGAAGACTGTATGGCCGTTGCTGAGTCTGATCTCTAATTCAGTAGCAAATATGCTGAGATGGCTCTACTGAAGATCAGCTCTGAGTACAGTGAACTACTCTGCTGAGTTCAGTTCCATTGACTCTATTCATATCTTGCTCTGTTGAGTCCAAGTATAAGCGAGTCTTCAACATCTGGTGCTAAGGCTGATAATCTACTGAATGCCTGAACCAGAGCAGAGTGTCTGCTGAGTTTGAAACCTCAGAGACAAAAACAATTACAAAGTAATGGTTCACCAATCAAGATAGGGTTTTGGGATCTTCAAATCTTCATAGATTCACTCAGAGCATAAGCCTACTGAGTGCATGTCAGTACGGAAGATAGAATCATTTCCCACTATGTATTACTGTGCTGAGGATAGAATCATCACCAAATAGTTTGTATCTTGTCAGTTCAACCAATTTGTGTTGTCTTTTGTGATATCAGACACACTACACAAATCTAACTTTCAAACAAGATAAAGGATAACATGTGCAAATATATATATTTATCAGATAGGAGAAAAAAATAGTGGTAGGGACAAAACACATTGTATACAAGCATAAAATTTGCTTCCATTATACAAAATCCCAACAATTCTCCCACTTACACTAAAGTAAACTTTTAGTATGCAATGTGTCAGTTTTAGATACAAACTAGTACTCAGCTATCTATCATTGCATCTTCTCCCACTTATACAAAAGTTTCTGTAGTCCTAAGTGGGGGGGCATCTCTACCACTCCTAAGCCAAGAACATGCTTCTCGTAATCCGGGAGTGGTAAGCTCTTTGTGAAAGGATTAGCTAGGTTGACTTCACTTGCGATCTTTTCTATGAGTACGTCGCCTCGATTTACGAATTCTTATAATGTGGTACTTCCTATCTATGTGTTTAGATGCATTGTGAGATCTAGCTTCCTTAGAATTTTCCACTGCACCAGCATTATCACAATGAATCATGATTGTCTTAGGCAAATTCTGAACAATATCAAGATCTAGGAGAAAATTCTTAAGCCAAAGTGCCTCTTTCGATGCTTATGAAGCTGCCACATACTCTGCTTCCATGGTTGAGTCCGCAATGCATTTCTTCTTCGCACTCCTCCATGAAATGGCTCCACCTCCCAAGGTAAACACATAACCCGAGGTCGACTTCTTCTCATCTCTGTCAGCCTGGAAATCCGAGTCCGTATAACCCTAAGGCACTAGACTGTCTGACTGGTAAACAATTCTATAATCCCTAGTCCGTTTAAGGTACTTGAGAATATTTTTGACCGCAGTCCTGTGCGCTTGTCCAAGATTAGACTGATATCTTGAGACCATGCCTACAGCATATGAGATATCTGGTCTCGTACAAAGCATTGGATACATGACACTACCGACAGCGGAAGCATATGGTACTAGCCTCATACTTTCTATCTCTTTAGGCGTTTTAGGGCACTGATTCTTAGATAGAAAAATGTCATGTCTGAAAGGTACTGAACCTCTCTTAGCATTTTGTATACTGAAATGTGCAATAACAGTATCAATGTAGGATGCTTGTGACAAGTTCAACAATGGACTTCCACATAATTAGCCCATAATATAATTAATTAATCTAGTGGGCTACTAATATTTACCAATTAATTGGCCTTGCCAATTAATTCCAGATAAATAACTTTATTAAATAATGTAAAATTACATTAATCTATTAATAATGATTTCTGAGAGACAATAAATAACTAGGCAATTAATTGGGCCAGATCAGGGATCTAATACAAGAAATAAAGCAGGGCTTCAAATTAACTAATTATCTATGCTCAGCCCAGAGCAAAATTAATTAATAAATATAGATTCATTCTACTAGAGAATCCATGCTTGCTTACCCCTTTATCCCAAATTGAGCAAGAGCTTGTATTTTAGATTTAATCGATCTTCGTATTTAAGATAGAAATATCCGTTAATTAATTAAGCTCACCGACAACTTAAATTAATTAACATCTTATTATATTCCTTACTAGTTTCTCAGGGGATATTATCAACCTATTTTACTAGGATACGGTTGCAAGATACATACAACCAGCCTAGGCCACAAATAACTACTAACACCCAAGATACGTAGATCCGGTCGCGATGACGTTCACCATAGTAGGTCAAAGTGATAGATAGCCAAATGCGTTCAGCTGAAGTCTTACCAAGCTTAAGACCAGATAACTCACCGAGATCTTGGATCTCCACTAAGGTTAGTTAGGAGAACACATCTCACTGTGATCCATCAATAAACCACCTTAACTGTACCAGTAAAGACAAGCATCCAAGACAAGTCACTTCTTATCTAAACTGCAGCTTAAACCTTATCCTTAAGTTTTCTCATTGTGATAATCGTCTATATCTTGTCAGTTCAACCAATTTCTGTTGTCTTCTGTGATACCCGACACACTACACAAATCTAACTTTTGTACAAGATAAAGGATTACATGTGTAAATATAAATATTTATCAGATAGGAGAATAAATTAGTGGTAGGGACAAAACACATTGTATACAAGCATAAAATTTGCTTCCAGTATACAAAATAGAGTCCAGTTAAGATTGATGTGACCTAGTCTTAAGTGCCACGGATAGATTTGGTTTACCTTAGAAAACTCTTTCCTCTTCTTAGGATATGATGATGAGGAAGCAATATTAACATAACTCGGTTTACAAGTAATAGTATATAAAGATCCGTTTAATGGTCCACTACAGATAAAATCATCGTCTTTCATGATAGAAACTTCATTATCAAAACATGATTTATAACCATCTATGGTGTAGTGTTTTGAAATAGAAATTGTGTTCCGCCTAAACTCAGGCACATGTAAAACATCTTTAAGTACTAAAACAGAACTATCAAAAGATAAACGTAAATCTCCAATGGCAATAGTAGGAACTTTCGATCCATTGCCAATGAGACAACCACCTCGCCATTGTTCAATTCCCTTTTCAACAAGAAATGTTGCAAGGTGTAACAAACATGATCAGTTGCCCCCGAATCCACTACCCATTCATGGGTAGAAGAGGAAACTAGAACAGTTTAAGTTACAAGAGCGACTCGCATCTCTTTCTGTTTTGCCTTGACATCTGGATTATAATTATTCCAGTGTCCATTCTTATGAGTCTTGAAGAACTTTACTTTCTCCTTTGACATTCACATGTCACCTGTAAGGACCGTCTTCTTACTCTCACTGCTCTTCTTGAATTGACCACCCTTTCTGCTCTTATTCTGGTTTCCACCTTTCGGAGGATTCCTTGAACTACTAGGGATATTCAAGACTTGAGGACTCTTTCCCTTTCCTATAACCTCTTTGACCGCTACCAAATATTTGAGTAACTTATTCATAGTAAACTCGTTCTTAGACATAGCAGTCCTAAAACAGAAGTTCTTATAGGACCTTTGCAGAGCATTTATTGAGAATGTAATATATCTCTTCCACTCTATGAAATTATTTAAAATTGTTAAACCAGTTAGCGTTTGGTTGGTGAGACTGTTTAGGAACTCGAAAAATATCCAAACAGACATATCTGAAAAATATAATTTAAAAGCATGTATGAAATTAATATTTACACATACTTCATAATTAATAATCATTGTAACCTTTTTTAAAAACTATGCTATTAAAAACCTCGAACAGCTCTAGGAATTCCACTAGTAAGCCACCCAAGTGGACGTTCACATGTAAAACCTATTTGGAAGGAAAGATGATGACTAGGTCTTTCAAGGCAAAGGGTTATAGAGCCACAGAAATATTAAGTGTGATGCATTCTGACTTGTGTGGGCCTATGTCTACACAAGCTCATGGAGGGTATGAGTACTTCGTCACATTTACTGACGATTACTCGAGGTACGGATATGTTTACCTTCATCGCCACAAGTTGGATTGCTTTGAAACCTATAAGGAATTCAAGGCAGAAGTGGAGAAGAAGTTAGGTAAAGAAATCAATACACTGCGATATGATCGTGGTGGGGAATACCTATCCATTGAGTTCAAGAACTACTTGACAGAATGTGGGATTACATCCCAACTGACAGAATCGGGCATGCCTCAGCAGAATGGTTTGTCAGAGAGAGTGAACCGAACTCTCTTAGAGATGGTTTGGTCGATGATGAGTTATGCAACTTTGCTAGTTTCCTTTTGGGGATATACACTAGAGACTGCAGCATACTTGCTGAATCGTGTGCTTTCCAAGTCGGTACAAAAGATCCCTATCGAGTTGTGGAGCGTGCACAAACCCAGTATGCACCACTTAAGGATTTGGGGTTATTCTTCTTATGTACTAAATAGGTAGGCCGACTAATTGGAATCACGTTCAGAAGTGATGTTGTTCATAGGGTATCCGAAAGAAACGAAGGGTGGATACTTCTATGATCCTAAAGAACAGAAGATCGTTGTTAGCACTAACACTCAGTTCTTAGAAGTGGATTACATTAGTAACCATAAATCTTGAGTCGAGATCATCCTTGAGGAATTACAAGGTGATCGAGATCCACTCAAAGAGCCGGTTGTGCAAGATAGAGCTCCACGAACAACCGCACAATCTATTAACACAGGTGCGACACTCTTTGACGTTGTGGGAGGGTGATATTTACACCTAATCCGTATATGTTCACTGGGAAATGTCCGATCATCTCTCGGCGGATGAACGAGATATCGTGGATCCCCTGGACTTGTAGATGCAGATTTCTGGCGAATCACCATGGACTCAAAATTTATGTCCATAATTGATGTGAATGTATACGACATCACTGAACTACCTGAGGGCTGCAAGGCTATTGGTAGTAAGTAGGTATACAAGAGAAAGAGAGGACCGATGGAGAGATCATGACGTTTAAGGCCAGGCTAATGGCGAAGGGTTTTACCGAGAAAGAAGGTATCGATTATGAAGAGACCTTCTCGCCTATAGCAATGATCTAGTCCATTCGGATTCTCCTTGTCATAGCAGATCACATGAACCTAAAGATCTGGAAAATGGATGTCAAAACCGTATTCCTAAACGGTCACCTTGAAAAAGATAGAGACATCTACATGAAACAGCCAGATGGTTATTTGAAGAAGGGCGAAGAGCATCTATTTTGGAAGCTTAGGAACTCAATTTATGGACTTAAACAAGCTTCTCCATTATGGCACCAGCGTTTCGACGAGGTAGTAATATCTTATGGATTTGTATCCTGTCCTAACGAGGTGTGTGTACCGTATTTGTGTTAACGGATCAGTGGTGTTTCTTGCACTTTACGTATATAACATCCTTCTCATTGGCAACAATGTTGAAGTGTTATCAGACGTAAAGACGTGGTTATCCGAGCAGTTTCAAATGAAGGACTTAGGTGAAGCTGCTTACATCCTTGGGATCAAGGTTATCCGATATCGCCGGAAAAGGATGTAAAGTTTTCACAAGCGTCCAACATTGACACTATTATTGCTCGTTTCAGCATGCAAACTGCCAAGAGAGGTTCCATACCTTTTAGACATGGCATTTTTCTATCAAAGAATCAATGCCCTAAAATGCCTGAAGAGATAGAAAGTATGAGGCTAGTACCATATGCTTCCGTTGTCGGTAGCCTCATGTATGCAATGCTTTATATGAGACCAGATATCTCATATGCTGTAGGCATGGTCTCAAGATATCAGTCTAACCCTGGACAGGAGCACTGGACTGCGGTAAAGCACATTCTTAAGTACCTTAAAAGGACTAGAGATTATAGGCTTGTTTACCAGTCAGACAGTCTAGTGCCTTTGGGTTATACGGACTCGGGTTTCCAGGCTGACAAAGACGAGAAGAAGTTGACCTCGGGTTATGTGTTTACCTTGGGAGGTGGAGCCATTTCATGGAGGAGTGCAAAGCAGAAATGCATTGCAGACTCAACCATGGAAGGAGAGTATGTGGCGCTTCCGAAGCTTTGAAAGAGGCGGTTTGGCTCAAGAATTTCCTCCCGGATCTTGATATTGTTCGGGAATCCGCCTAAGGCGATCACGATTTATTGTGATAATGCGAGTGCAGTGACAAATTCTAAGGAACCTAGATCTCACAAGGCATCTAAACACATAGATAGAAAGTACCACATTATACGAGAATTCGTAAATAGAGGGACGTGGTGATTGACAAAATTGGAACTAAAGACAACATAGCTAATCCTTTCACGAAGAGCTTACCACTCCCGGGATTACAAGAAGCATGATCGTGGCTAAGGAGTTGTAGAGATGCCCCAGAAACTTTTGTATAAGTGGGAGAAGATGCAGTGATAGATAGGATAGGCATAAAATTTGCTTCCAGTATACAAAATCCCAGCAGTCAGAACACTTAAGCAACATCTCCACACTGACTCAGGCACATGAGCTCAGGATTGCATCAATTCAGCAAGTCTGTGAGGAGAAGATTGATGTTAAGCTGAAGAAGATTCAGGAGTTTGTCGATTCCTCTCACCGCAAGTAAGGTGAAGATCTGATTATTGAGAGGAGCGACCTCCACCAGAAATTTGAGAGTATACAGAAAGCCTTGGATAGGCTGGCAGCTGCGTACTCAGCCTTGAACAGCAAGGTAGTTCCCGTCCCAACCCCAAGCGCAGAGATGATGCCAAAAAGGGGAAAAGGATAGGGAGGGGGAAGAAGCCGGTATATGGGACTACTCAAAGCCAATCTGTTCGCACCGACCCCTCGAGAGACGGATATAGGGTAAAGCCCAAGGTGTCTCCCGCGTAGGAGATGTAGTAGGCGCGGAGACTGGCCCAAGTGGCTCAGGACCCAAGGAATCAGCAACCCAAACTTCTTCAAAACATATAAAAGAAGTTGCTGAATTCCTAGAGGAGGATTCAGAAGTGGAGGAAGAGCCTCCTCTGTCTCCACCAGTGTCGGGTAAGGGGAAGAAGCCTCTGAAAATCCCCACCCCACTGAAGAAAGGGATAAAGAGATATATTAGCCCAGCTGAGCAAGCCCAAATAGAATCTGATGAAAAGTTAGCTAGGGAGCTAGTTGAGGCTGAAGCAGCTAATAAGCCTAAGAAGGCTCCTGCTAAGGCTAAGACAAAGGTTTCAGCAAGGAAACCAGCTAAGAGACTTCTTCCATGAAAGCTTAAGATCAGCGATGAGGCTGATAAAGAAATGGAGAAGGAGCAGGAAACTGAACAAACTGCCATTGAATCTCAGCAGCAGCAAGAAAGAAAAAGAGCTGAGCCGACCATCGACGAGATGATAAATTTCAGTATTGTAGCTCTGGACAAGAGAACTCAGTACTATCAGATTGAGGAGTTCAGGAGGACAGAAGCTCTAGAGAAGGAGAAGGCTGTTGAAGCAGCCAGGGAAGCTGAACGGCTGAAGCCTAAGCTTCCTCCACCGATGGACATGGAGATTCCGTATAGGTACAGAAGAGGCAGAAGATCGAATAATCAGAAAATTCACAAATGGCCTCGGGTGGATAAGTGGATGCCGTGGGAGAAAACTCAACAGTGGGAGACACTGAAGGCAGAATTCATCAAAAGATACTATATTTGGAGATTCTGGCCTGAGTCTCACAAGAATGAAGCCTTTGCTGGCTGGCTCTTCAAATGCGACATGGACATCTATAACATGGTTGAGAAGGCCATTGCTGACAAAGAAGATGTTCAGGTCCCTGCTTTCAGACCTCTTCCTCCACCTTAGAAACTAGATGGCTCTCTATATACAGGTGTGATAGAAGGAGAAGTCAGGCATGCTGTTGTGGCACTTGAGCTCGATGTTAATGATCATCATGATCTGCCCAAGATTCAGAAGCTACCGAAAGACACATTCAATATGTATGGACTCCCTCTGCCGGAAGATAAGTCCAAAGATTTCAAGGCAAGGATTCAGCGGTTCAGAAGATAGCTCTTGATAGTCTTTCTATTTCTATTTTTCTAACATGGAAAAAGATGTAACTATACTGAACTTCCATATATATGACAACACCTTATTGTCTCTATGGCCTGTTTATTCAATTTAACACTCAGAATCACCTAAGCGATTACTGACTCACACACTCACTGCTTATTCTATGTTCGTCTGTTTTTGCTTAGATTGATAGATTCTATTTGAGGGAAATTACTGTTAAGTATTTCTGTATTCTTCTGCCCTTAGTAGATTAGAACTTGATGTACAACTCCACTGATTCTACTTGTAATATTTGTAAGGGGTATGGATCTGATAGTTTGTAGTGTTAGGTTTTGGCATCATCAAATAGGGGGAAATTGTTGGGAGACGATTCAGCTGTAGATCGTTTAGAAGATTTAACTGATCCCAAAACTTTAATTTGATAGGTGAACCGTTCCCTTGTAATAGTAACGCCTTAGTCTCTGAGAGTTTCAGACTCAGTAGATTTTCCTTCAGCATGGTCCAGGCTCAAAGTTCTGTCTGCTGATCCCTCAGCATACTGAGAGATGTTCAGATTCAGTAGTGTTGGACTCAGTAGGAGCAGCATACTGAGAGGTGTTCAGATCCAGTAGTGCTGGACTCAGGAGGAGCAGCATGCTGAGAGGAGTCAGTAGATCCGGATTCATCGGGAGCGCAGTTTCGAACTTAGAGTCGACCTTCAGTAGAGTTGGGGTCAGCAGGAGTATACTACTGAACCCCGGGTCAGACTCAGCAACGGCCTGACAGTCTCCTTGATTGTCAGATGATGTTCTAAGATAAATCAGTAGTCGTCCGAGGTAGTTCACATCAGAGAAGTCAGCCTTCATTATCTGCGCCTTGAAGCCTCGTGTGTCTCAACTACTTTCTACACCTCGACCAATGATAAGCGACCAATTGTCAAAGTTCCGGTAAAGCCGCAAGTCAACCACTTTCCAGAAATGGAGGGAAAGACTCTGCGCGATTTCTAAAATAGTTGTTAGCTACCCAAAGGGAGTGACAGGTGGACAATTCATCTCCAACGGATCTATCCATAGCTCACCTCCATAAATAGAGGGAAAATCAAATTGAAGAAAAACACAACATAGAGCGATTTACGAGCAATGAACGAACTAGAACACAAGCTTTCCGCAAGAACTTCAGTGAAATACTCAACGCAAAATGCGACTACTTTGCTCTAGGGGAACCTAGCTGAATAGAATCAAAGCCTCTAGTATCCGAGTGATCGAACACGTACCCAGAGAGATTATTCCTCATTGTTCATCACTCTAGAAGCCACTTCTTGTTCCCTTCCCTCTAACCTAAGCTCCACTGAAATATCCATAGCTTAGAACCGAAGGAGTTCATATCTTGAACTGTTCTTGTTGTAAAGAACTCCTTCATCGTTGGAGAGTTTGTCAAACTTTATAGTTTGATTCTTGTAAACTGGGACTTGCTCAGTATAATCTTCAAGGTCATGTTTGTCTAGTGCACAAACTAACTGAGACTAACTCAGTATAATAAAATAGTCTCCTGATCTTTTCGGGACAGTGTACGTAGGATTGTTTGATATCCGAACCACTTTAAAATTACTGTGTTCATTTACTGTTGCATTGATTTACTGTTCATACAACATAGTTTCAGAAAAGCATAAACCGAGTGCACTAACCTACGAAACGGATTTAATAAAAACGTTTTCAACTCAAATCGAATCGGGCTTACATTATTCCGCACGCCCACCGAACTCTTACTAAACGGTGCTTGAATTCGACATCGGTTAGCTAGCGGGGCCTCGATATAGTATGTCACTCGTCCACGCGATCCGGGATAGCTTGCACTGTCTATTGAATTTATTCGGCGGACACTCTCTCGAATTGGGACCGTTCGCGTTTTAAGATGAGAAAGCTTTCGGTGTATTCACCAACCCCCTCTACACGTGAACATTTATCTCGGGACCAACATAGGGGGATATAATGGG
Organism: Lavandula angustifolia; assembly: GCA_028984105.1. Taxonomy (NCBI): domain Eukaryota; kingdom Viridiplantae; phylum Streptophyta; class Magnoliopsida; order Lamiales; family Lamiaceae; genus Lavandula; species Lavandula angustifolia. The sequence continues at coordinate 23,019,786 of CM054825.1, forward strand.
TTCAAAATTTACCTCAGCCTCTTCTCTAGCCATCAGACACGGTTCAATATGTTCTGTCTCGATTGTCATGAATGCAGCATCATCATCAGACAATTCTATGAATAGTTCCTCATCAATTTAGCAATCGAACAACTCTCCAGCAATGTAGGCTTGCATTTTCTTGACGAACTTGTCGCGTCGGGCTTGCCTTTCAGCTCTTTCAGTTGCTGAGAGTTTAGGACATTCGTACTGGAAGTGTCCTGGCTTTTTCAGTTGTAACATGCTGACCTTCTGCCATCCCTTCTAGATATGTCTTTTTGTTCCACGAGAGCAGCTTCAGTATTCCTGCAATCAGGTAGAGGTTTAGTTTCACATTTCGAGTGACTGTGATCTCTCTTACCTTAATATTTTTGGGAAGCCTTTTTCATCTTCCTTCTGAACATCTCCTTCTGGTATTTCACAGCATCTCAGCGAAGTTGTCAGCAGTAGGTAATGTTACTGAGCTTCCAGCTGACAGGCTTGTTGCTGAGGGACTTGCTCTGTGAGTTCTAGCTGATGCCTTATATGCATGATCCAGTGGCACTTCAGCTTTGGTACAGGGGGTGTGTGGGAGATTGAATTCGAACTCTTCTGCTTTTAGCTCTGAAGACACATAATCAGGAGTAAAACAATTCAAGTCAGATCTCCTCATACACGTAGCAAAATAATACCACTTGGGACTGATAAGAGCCCTTAGAATCTTTGTGTTGGTTTTCTTTTTGCTGAAAGTTTTCCCAAGTCCGTTAATGATGTTGATCTAGTTTGTGAATCGAGCACTGAAATCATCTATGGACTCCCAAGGAAGCATAGAGAATGTCTCGAGTTTCTACAGCTCTAACTCTAGTTTGTTCTCTTTGATCTATGGAGTTCCTTAGCTTAGTACTGCGAGAGCATCCCATAGCTCATTTGCAGTCTTGCAATCATATACTCTCTCGAGATATGAGTCACTGAGCGTCATCAGTATTGCGTTTCGAGTGACTCAGTCGAGATTATGGAGTTTCTTCTCCTCAGGAGTGAAGAGGCTCTTGTCCTTGGAAACCTTCGGGCCGGTTCTAGCACCTGCTGCTCCGTCCAATGCAAGTTCGACTGAGTCGACCATCGGAACAATAGGTCATTTCTCTAGGATGTCAGTCATGCGGTCATGCAGCGAAGTTAAGTGAGCTTCCATCCTCACTCGCCATACCCCGTAGTTCTCAGTTGAGAACATGGGTACTGTCCTAATCCTTGAAAATATCCGCCACTGAAAAAAAAAAAATAAGATATAGGATGCAACGAAGAGATGCAATATGCAGTGAAAATGAGTTTTCCTAGGATCTTTGTTCGAGATAGACCAGTTTCAGAAAACGATGATTACTAAGAACACCACTCTGATACCAATTGTTGGTCCTGAGATGTGGTTCAAGTGTAGAGGGGGGGGGGGGGGAATACACCTGAATACAAATTCTTTTCTCAAACGCAAAAGTCAGCTGTAGCTGAGTTTGCTACTGAACTGAGTCATATAGCCAGATATGCTTTCAGATCGCGTGGGCAAAGATTTCTTCTACTGAGTTCAGCTCTACTGACTTGAGTCAGTCGAACAGTCGTTTAGTATCAGAGTTGTGTGCGGAAGTGAAGGCCCTATTAACTGTCTCGGTTGGAAAACCGGTTTTACACTGAGTTTGATGAAATATAGTTTTAATGCAATATGATCAGTTAAGGAAGTAAATGAACACAACAGATTTTTAAAGTGGTTCGGAAACACTGGGTCCTACGTCTACTGTCCTCACCAAAGAAAGATAGTTGTTATATTTATACTGAGCAAGTCTCAGTGATCTGTTCTCAAGACAGATACAAACTTGATGCTTATACTGAGCAAGTTTTCAGTGATCTGTTCACAAGACAAATTCTCTACTTATAGTCGTAGTGACTTTACAAGGGTTTCAAACTTAAAGAGTTTGAGGCTTCTCCAACTATGAGGAAGTTCTTACAATAAGAACGATTCACAAGAATGTGAACTTCGTCAGGGTTTCTAAGCTATGAGTATTACAATTAAGCTCGCTTAGATAAGAGAAGGGGAACAAGGATAACTCTAAGTGATGATCTAAAAGGTTCTTCTATGAATGCTAGTTCTTCACTGGATTCTTCGTTTGAGTGTTAAGAGTTTTTGTGTGTTGATAGCTTTGGTTCCCGGTGTTGTCTCTGCATGAAGACTCTCCTCTTATATAGTCGTTGATTGTGAAAAGATCCGTTGGAGAGAGGTCTAGCCACGTGTCAAAACAACAAGGAAAACGGCTCCTTCAAATTTAAATGTTGATGAGTAGGTGCATTGTACAGATACGCCTCTTTTTAAGTCTAGGAGCAGCTTTTGTCAGAAAAGATAAAGCGTTGTCGGCTCCCTATTGGTTGAGGTAGATTGGTATATGAGATTGGTCAAACATCAGGGTTGACTTCCTCTGAACCCTCGGACCTTCAACTGAAGTGACTTCCTACTGACGTTCTTCTGAGTATTAAGTGCATAGGCACGAACTCCTGTGCAGATTCAGTTGGTGGTCAGCTGACAACTGCTGAACTCTAGCCTAGTGAGTTCCTAACATGCTGAACTTAAACTAAGCTATTACAAGAACGAAGGTTCATCAATCAACTAGGGTTTTGGGATCTTCAAATCTATAAATATGGTCTACTGAATCTTCATCCCAACATTTTCTCATACCGAACATATTCGGTACAGTATGCGGCATGTGAAAAAATACTACTCCCTCCGTTTCTTTATTAATGTCCTAGTTGAGAACTCGGCACGGTAGATAAGGTTAGTGGGTATTAACGAGTTTAAATTGCTATTTAATAAATTGGTACCACTTTTGGGCCTTTTCGATGATATGATTGGTGCTGAATTTATCTTAAATGTTATTAGGCGTAGTTTAGTTTGATTTATTTTTTTATTATTTTTTTATGTTGTAAAAATAAAAGAAATAATCTAAGTTTTTAAAAGTAAAAAACAAAATTTCTACGCTCCCTCCCCCTGGGCGGATGCGCGGAATCGTGTAAGAGACTGGAGAGAAAGGTATAAGTAAAATTGATGGATAATAAATAATTGGGGGCCTTTTTTGGGTTGATAGTTGGATTTGCCTGAAAAGTTGCATAATAAGTAATTAAAATGGAGGGTAAGGGGTCGTTATGCCGTTCCGAACATCCCTATTGTATTTGACTTGATTAATGAATATTGCATTTTTAGATTGTTTGACTTTAGCCCAATGAAGTAATTCACATTTCTCCCATTATTGACATCTCGAACTTATCTTTCATCATCTTTTCAAACTGTTGACACATGGTCACATTTCTGGATCTGAATATGTTGTCCACATAGATCTTCACGAGTAAAATCATTTCTCGTGACAGTATACTGAATATCGTGCGATCCATTGTTCCTTTCTGAAAACCATTATGAAGGAGAAACTCAAATAGGGCATCGTACCAAGCCCTGAGTGCTTGTTTTTACCCATATAAAGCTTTTTTGAGTCTGTAGACCTAATAACCCTGCTGAAAGCTGGTGATTGTTCCACATAAACTTCTTCCTCCAGTACCCCGTTCAAGAAAGATGGCTTCACATCTATTTGATATACTTTAAATCTTTGATGTGCAGCGTAGGCTAGGAATAGAAGTATGGCCTCCAATCTTGTAGCTAGAGGGAATGTCTCATCAAAGTCTATCCTTCGGCTTGATAGCACCTTTGACCACTAGTCAAGCCTTATTCCTGATGATGATATTATTTTCATTTCACTTGTTCGTGAAGGCTCATTTAATTCTAATAGCGTATAGGTGCGATGGTTTATCAATAAGCTCCCATACTTTCAAACCAATATTTTGGGTAGGGGTGGATGCGGGACGGGTACCCGCATTTATGTGCGGATCCTCGCGCCTGCGGTAATTCACTACAACAAAAACGCTAATAGACAACGGTTAATAACCGTTATCTATCACGAAACATTGCGTTGTCGTAGGTACCATTGTCGTAAGTGTTCGCTGATAGACACCGGTTTTTAACCGTTGTCTTTAAGATTTTTGACAACGGTTATAAACCGTTGTCTTTTGAATGTTCTACCCGTTGTCATTTGGTCTTTCGACAACGATATAAACCGTTGTCGTATCATTTTTAAGCGTTGTCATATGAATTTTAGACAACAATAAAAAACCGTTGTCGTATCATTTTTTTTCCGTTGTATGTAATTTTAGACAACAATAAAAATCGTTGTCGTAGACATGCATGTCTACCGTTGTCGTATATACTTTTAACAAGTATTTTCATAAAATCAATTTACCGCCATCAATAAAACCAATAAAATCCTGTAATATTTTCATAAAATACTTATCAAGAAATTCCATAATGTAATAATAATTCATTGTTCTACGACTAAAATCTCAAATACGTACAAAATATAACAAAAGAAGTTCATTACAAAACACCTTGCCGATTCGGAACCAAGTACTTGAAGCGACAGCTAGTTGGAGAATGTTTTCTCGGTTCTCTTTCGTTTGCTTCCGGTTCCGACACTTCCTCCTTTATCCTACAATTGACGACAAACATTGCTCGGTCTTTGGGTCACATACTTTTCATGCCTGCAGTTAACAACAGGTTGAAAAGTTTCTATATTAGGGATGGAGTTGAGATTTCATAACACCAAAACAGCTTGAGCAAGTTAAAAGTAGCAGAGTTAATGATAAATCTAAGAAACAGAGGGAACTCAGTAAAACATATTGCATCTTCCCACATAGTTCCCTTATATAGCCTTAATGTGAAAACATTGGCAAGGCTATGGCCCTCAGCTACCATCACTTTTGCTACAAAGATATAAAAAAGTAAGATTGCTATGTAAACAATATGTAAAGTATGGACTGTTATGACAGAAACATTGATAGAATATATCCGAACATATCACTTGATATTTTGCAAGTACATCTAAGAACCGATCCTTCAAAATAAACAAGGGAATTTAGCACCACCTGCTGAGAAGAATGACAAAACTGGACTGAAACACTTAATTTACGTTTTGTACATTACACGAGTCACTTCGTGTGCTTCTTTAAGCGTGTAGCCTTGAAGCCAAAACATGTAAGCCAACTATAGAGTTCAATAGAAAAAGAATTACCATCTCACCATGAAACAATAGCAGAATGCATATTATCCATAATAGCAGTTCAAAGCATCACATGCAAAAGTTCACACTAAAGAGATGAATGATACAATTCCAACTCGTTTACCCGCAATCCATAAATAAAGTCGCAGCCTTGAGAATTTTACTATAAGTTACTAGTCTTGCCTAAACACATTCCCGATCTTCAAATCTAATCAAAACGCAGCTGATCTTATGAAATATGGTTATCTAAAGGAAGAATGCACTGCTAAGGTTGTACAATGTCCACCTAGGCAAGAAATTTGAGGTTCTACGGCGCTTTCCTCCTCAAGTTCACTAGGCATCCAATATTATACAACTTTCTCGAGTTTTTCCAACTAATTCTCTTCAGGAGGAGTATATACATGCAGAGCAAATGCTACAATGTGTTAACACGTAACCTAGCAGACCTAATCTCAAAAGGAAAGAAAGCTCGAGACATAACCAAGTCTACTAAAATCTTGCCTCGCTTTTGTCCAACCACACTTTCCGCAAACGAATTCAAACCAACATGCAATTTCAATAATCCCCTCTTTCAAGATAAAACCATAATTTCAATAAACCAAAACCGGAATCAATTAACAAATATAATTAAAAGGAGGGGAAATCGAACCTTGTTGCTGCCATCGAACGAATTGGCCCTACAAAGCCGAGAATCAACATCCCACTTACACAAACCCTCGCCAAACGACTCATCTTTCTCGAACACTCTACCGATTACATCTCCGTGGTTCACCGACAACTTCGACTCCCACACAAAAAAATAAGAAATTGAAAGAGAAGGAAAATACCAGAAATGGTGCTACCGGAGGAGCGGCGACCGGTGGGCTTGATGGTGAACGGGTGAGCGGCGAACGACGAGGAGCGGCCGACCGGATGAGCGGGAGAGATTGAGCGGAGCGGGAGGGAGAGATTGAGCGGAGTATTTTCGTAGTCTCGTTGCTTTTGTATAATTAATAAATAAGTTTTTTTTTGGTTATTTTTTTCTAAATATATATTTAAGATATAAGTATATTTATAACTAGATATATTATTAATATTTTATCTAAATATATATATATATATTTAAATTTAATATTTAGATATATTTAAATATATTTATAAGTTTAGATAAAATATTAATATATCTAAAACTTATTTAATTTTATAAATTATTTTAAATTATATATTAAAGTATATAATTATTGATTTTTTTATTTTATTTAATTATAATATTATATTTAAAAAATATATACAATTTGTAATTAATATATATAAATTTTCGGTAAAAGGCAACAGATAAACGACAACGATTGATGATACCGTTGTCTATAAGTGATAATTTAAACTACAACAACGGTTAAACGACAACGGTCACAAAAACCGTTGTCTATAAATGCATTGCATAATCTACGACAACACATCAACGACAACGGTTAGGCGAAACTGTTGTCTATTAGCGCATCATTCCACTACGACAAGACACACACGACAACGGTTGTATCAACCGTTGTCTATCAGCGCAATTTTTATCAAAAGACAACGCAACAACGACAACGCTAGTCAAAATCCGTTGTCTATTAGCGCACTTTTGATATAAAAGACAACGGTTTTGGATACGACAACGGTTTTTTGAGCTACGACAACGGTTTTTTGTCAAAAAACGTTGTCTTCTTAGTGTTATCGTATGTCAAATTTGTAGTAGTGATTGATTTTAATACATATTCCCATTCCCGCATGAGCGTGTACCCGCTTATGGGTACCCACGCGAATACGGTATGGGTACGGGTTTACCCGCAAGTATTACCACATATTTATAATATATTTAAATTCATAAATAAAAATTAAAAAACACCAACAAATGACATCATGTGGACATAAATAAAGTCCTAATACAGCCAACAAGTCTGCCAAGCCATGATAAAAGTTAAATACATTATGTACTATACAGTCTGTATTATACTGCCTCACAACCTTAGTTACAATCATTTTATTTCTAATTTTGAACTTATTTTCATATTTTCCTTAGTTGTAACCTTGCTATAAAAAAAATCAATTGTTTCCCTTGTATAAAAAAAGTCCATAATTACACCTCATGTGAAAAAATGTACTCCCTTCGTCCCATTATTTATGTCTCATAGGGACTCGGCACGGAGATTAAGGCGAGTTGTGGAAAGGTATAATGTGGTAGTTGAAAGGTATAAAGTGGTGGGGTCCACCTATTTAGATGATTATGGACCACTTATTTACGTTGACTTTTGGAATGAGACATAAATAATGAGATAAATAAATGTAGCAAATGAGACATAAATAATGAGATAGAGGGAGTATATGAGTGCGAATGCCCGTTTGGAAATGAGTATCTCAGATTAAAACCCGTTCCCGTTTCTATTTTTTTCCGACCCGAACGAGAAATACTCAAATGGGACGGGTAAGGGTGCGGGAACCCGAATTGTTTGGTCACCTTTAGTTTGGGGGCCTTTGGGTTGTCATATAAGAAAAATCAAAATAATAACATATTGCTCACCTCGATTTCGCTGATGATTTGCTACTCTTTGGTCGAAGTGATTATATGTCTATGGAGGTCTTAGCTACGACCTTACAGGAATTTGCAGATGCCTCCAAGCTCGAGGTCAATAGATCGAAATCTTATTTGTTTACTGGGGGATGTCCCAAGCCGAAACCTAATGTATAAGTAGGTTATTTGGCTTCCCCGTGGGCTCATTACCAGTTCGCTACCTCGGTATTCCGCTAGTATCGAAGGTATTAAAACTAACTCACTATGCTCCGCTAATCGACAAAATCACCTCATTTACGAAGAGATGGTCCACGACCACCCGCTCCTATGCGAGCCATATTGAGCTTATACGATTGGTGCTTCAAGTGTTGGATTGTTATTGGATGC